>CM040398.1:35075646-35366524 GCA_022702515.1 Ilyophis sp. 1 JC-2022
AAACTGACCTCCTGACACACTGGTGCTGCTCTAGCCTGCGACCCACACTCATGCGTTTAATTGCGGCTGTGTTATAGTTGGGATGATGCAATAAGGGTTGTGCAATACAATGCTTAGGTTTTTATTGACGGAAATATGCATGTATGTATGATATGTATCAGAAGCGTTATAGTTTTGTGTAGCTATGCCTTTGTAATGCAGCAATGAGTGAGTACAAGACAAATTTTCCTATGGGGGACAATAAAGTATATCTTATCTTATAAGCACACTCTGTAACCTACCAGTGCAAAGCAGTCACGCTGTAGCTCTCTTAAACCTCTGAAATCAAAGCAAATACCACAACATAAAATAATCATGAATTATAAAAAAACTAAATATGGATGCTGATTGGTCAGCCAGCTGTCCTAGCCATGGCGATATTCATGACATAGCTCGGCTAAGTAGACTGCTCGTACATCATTTTAATATCATTGTGACTTCCTTCGACGCAAACGGCCTGGATATCAAAACATTGTAAACAGTCAACCGTAAAAATTGACTTAACATCTCATTAAGCTTCCTTGGCTTTCAGATATTCAAAGGGCTGTCAACAGAAATAAAATAACCACTAACTTCAAAACGGCGACAAAGTGCGAAATGAATACAATTCTGAGGGAATGCTCAGAAAGTTCAGAAAAGGAACTGATGCTGCTTAGTAATCGAGTAACTGTAGATTGTGGAAGGACACACCTTATAGCCTGTTAGTTTATTTTTTTTTAATGATCTATATATTTTATATATATATATATATATATAATATGTTTTTTGAAATATGGCCCATCCCTGCCTCTGGGCCTCACCACAGACTAAACTGGTTTGGAGACAAATGATTGGTTAGGTTTTGTTTTCATGACTTCTGACCCTTGACCCCAGATACAGGAGCTGAAAACGAAAGTGATCAGCGTCAGAGTCCCTCGCCCCTATGCGATAGCCCGCCTTTTCCGCTCCACAAGTCTCTCTTCCAGGCACTGTGCGATAAACCTGGGGTACGGTCCCAAGTATGCCCCCCCAAATGGTGGGTGATGTGGGTCCCCTGTTCTTGTGCTTCCACATGCGGGGCGCTCCGCTAAGCCCTCAGACCACAGCCCACGGGACGATTAACCAATCAGAAACAGCCCGTTTGTTTCCCATGCCTGTGGTCTGAGTAAGATACTGAGATAAATCTTTTCTTAATGTGGTACAGTGTTCAAGAGACCGTACAGTCCATTCACAGATACTAAGAGGCTGTTATTAAACCGTAATTAAGGTCAGACTGTTAGCGGGGTGACTGTAGCTTATTGTGGGGTTTTCCCCCCCACTTCAGCTCGACAGTTATAAGAACATCAGAAAAGATAAGGTGATTATATAAATGTCCACAGTGTGATATGGCCACAGTGTGATGATCTTTATAGTATCGCGTGTAAAAGTACCAGAAAATAAGATATCAAGAGTTTGATGTTGTTGGGTCACGGCATGCTTTATGTTATATATAAATGCAGAGATGCCAATAATAGTGGAGGCACCGCACATCATCTGAGTATAAGCCACATAAACGCAGTCCGCAGCCATTCCCATACAGATCCATTCAAATGCAGAGACGTTATATTTTCGCTTGTCAGAGTACCAGAAAATAAGATATCAAGAGTCTTTTGATGTTGTTGGGTCACAGACATCAGGAAGTCATGGCATGCAAAGGATATGCGATCAAACATTAAAAATGATTACTTTATTCTATATATAAATGCAGGGGTGCCAATAATTGTGACAGAAGTGGTTTTGTTAAAAATTATTATTTCTTGATGAGAGATATTTTTTTTCTCATAATACATTTACTTCAATTAAATGTTTGATTTTTCAGATTTTTTCAGTGTGAGATTAAGCTAATGCACCAAACGGTGAATTTTTTATAACCCTTTTTACTCATCTTTACCAGGGGTGCCAATAATAGTGGAGGGCACTGTATATCCCCGAACTTAATGTAACCATACACACAGAGGAAGAGGAGAAGAGGAGGAAGAAAAAAGGTGAGTAATTTAAATGTATGTTTTGTGTTGATTGGTACCTGGCAGAAGTGGAGGTGTGGTTCTTCTTCCCAAAATGACATTTAATTTATGAACATCCTCAGAGTACAGACATGTACTCCACTGGTCTCTGGAAGAGTGAGAGCGATGGTGATTAAAGGGAAGTTTGTTTTTCGATGATACTCCCAGATAAATCACCTCTCAACACTAGAGAGGAGGATCGTAATTTGAGATGTAAAGAGGATACATGACTCAGCGTAAAAGTTTTGTGGTACCTGTTGAGGGTTGGGTTGGGGGGGGGGGTACCTACTGCATAGGTCAATAGGACACCTCCTGACCTTTGACCTTTGTCCTAGACAACCAATCACCGCATATTGTCCTGCTTTGCATTGAGGTTGGACTGACCTCTTGGTCCCGGATAGGGTGGGGAGGGGGGGGGGGGGGTCCCCCGTCCAGCCAAACGTACCATTTCTCACCTCTCATGTTATTGTCTCTTTCATTCTTGTCTAGTGTCACCATTAATGCTGTTGCCAGGGGACACCCCCCCCCCTCCACCCCATGACACCCTATTGTGGGTCTTGCGCCTCTGTGACCCCCCGAAGCTTGACTTAAGCACATGCCCTATTGTCCTCTCATTAGGTGGGGGGCAGAGGAGAGAAAGGGGCTCCCCGTTTCCCATAACCCCCTCCCCTATGGGAGCGAGAGGGGTATGACGTAATGTCAGCTCGACAGCGTCTCCTGTCATTGAGACTGAAAGCAGAAGCGTGGGCGGACATGTTTATAGGGGCGTTTCTAAAAAAAAAGAGGGAGGGGTGTAAAAAGTAAGAATGGAAGAAGGAGAAAATAGGCGGTCGCTGGTGAATCTGGCATGTATAACATTTTCTCTCTCTCTCTCTCGCTCACACTCACACACACACACACACACACACACACACACACACACAGATATATATGTATTCTCATGATAGATAATTCAGCAAAAAGCACACTGCAATCTTCTGAAGATTTTAACACAGGGCACAGAAAAATAAATAAATAAACTAAAGCACTTCATTTGAACTCCAGAATGTTTTTTTTTTTCTTCTGTTTTCTACATCATGCTGAGTTTTTATAGTGCTGTTTAAAAAGGTTTTTTTTTTTTTTTTTCCTGGAAGGAGGGTAGAGCCTCCTCTCGCTGTGAATATCATGGCCGCAAATTCTGCGGAATGCAATTAGGAAGCCTAAATTAAGTGGTAATGGAGAAGCGGGCCTCTAAAACGCAGTTACCATGGTGACGGTCGCTCACGACGCAGCCTCCAGTGGTCCTGCCACTTTATCTGCAAAATGCACAATTGAGCGTTAAAGCAGCTGCTCGCCCTGTCCTTTAACACCACCGGTCATCAGCTGTTATTTATCTAAACCTCAAACGCGGTGAGCAGAACGCAGAACGGCTCGGTTCTGCTTCATCACACACCAGTTTGGCCAAAAAAAAATCATTTTTTACAAAAGAACAGCAAATGAAAGACAATTGTGCAGAAAATGAATAGGCATCTCTCTTCTAAGCAAATTCAAATAAATTCATTAACAAATCATAAATGAAACTTTTACAATGTGTTCTTTTAGATGTTTGTTGCTGCTATGTCAACAGCAGAATCTGATTAATTCTCATCAGCTGTTTACTCTTAATGCTTTCAAAAGTGGCAGTTCAGACATTCTGCCCAATATGTGGCGGGGGCTTTTTAAAAAGCCACGTGTAAACCACCGCTGTGGTGCAGCGGACAAAGGCGCAGACTTTCTGTCTGTGCGGTTACGCCCTGAGGATCAGGGGTTCGATCCCCGGTCCTGCCAGATCAGAGCATGGCCGGTGCCTTGAGGGAGCAGCCATTGGCAGCCGCTCCTGAGGTGGGGGGGAGGCACTCGGAGCGAATCGTTGCACATAAGACAGCTGGAATCGCGGTTAGGAACTTGAGGAGTCACGCCCTGAAGAGGACGTGGCGTCTTCTTTTCTGTTACCGGACAAAGGGGTTGTAGTGGCGATTCTCTAGCAGTTGCTACACGAGAGGAATTGAATTGCAGAGGGTCCAATTGGGAGAAAAGGGAAAAATCAGGGGGGAAAAAATTAATAAATAAATAAATAAGCGACGTGTAATATTTCTCACCCTTTTTTCGGGCGGGCTATGTTAAATGGAAAAAGCTCACCTATAAACCACACCTATTGCAGGTGTCTGAAGCTGAGCGCTAGTTCCTGTTGACTGACAGGCCCTCCAGCAATCAGCTGCTCTTGCTTCTGCCGTATGCTCCCCAACGCCAAGAGAGTGACGTCAATTCTGCAACGAACCGCAAACCCCCTTCTGTCCCGCGCTGCCGTTCACGTGGACCTGGTGAACAAGCTTAAATGGCCGCTGGGCTGCCTCGGGGTCTTTCCTTCCGGTATCGGGACCTGACTCAGTTCTCCGGCGGTAATCGAGGTTCTATAATGCGCGGAGCTGAAATGCGGGGCCCGCTCTCTCCCTCGCAAGGACGGCGCATGCCGGAGCATTCCCGTGCCAGGAGACGGGAAGCGGTGGTGCCAGTGAGCGCTGTCAGGTTCCCGCACCACCGCTGAGCAGGAATATCGAACCGCTTCATTATCGCCGCGCCGGCCAGACAGCCAGGGCCGCCGCCAAGAACCACGTCCAGAAATCCCACAATCCCACACATACCAGCACTTTCCTCCAGATCGGGAAAAATCCACCCCCCCCCCCACCATTCCGGCTCCTGCAGAGTCCGGCGTGGAAACAGATTGTTGGCTCTTAGTTTCATTAGGCAAAACGGGTCCTGCCAGCCATGTTGGCTCTTATTTCCATTAGGCAAAGCGGCTTCTTTTAGCCGGTTCCCACCTCCGCTCGTTAAACACTCGCTTCTTGTTGTTGTCTTTCTGACAGGTTGCAGGTCAGGGGTTGTGAGGCAGATGAGTATTCTAGCTGCACTCAATCCTTTGTTCTGTAAAGTAATAACAAATTTTCTCTTTCTGTGTCTGAGCGTGTGGCCACGGACGGACACGTTTTTATGCGGTGCTTTAAAACCTGTGGAGACGGTAGGTCGTGTGTGACCTCACTGCGCTCCGGTGCTCTTTAAATTGGGCGGCTTAAGGGGCTTAGGGTAACACACGGGTCTGTAATCCGGCTCCCAGAATGCAACGGGGGTCAGCTGATCTTTCCCGTTTCACCATAAAATGAGCAACCACGTCAGACCCGAAAATCACGGCCAGGCAAGTTAACTGTGCAATCGACTGCTTTGATTGGTCAGTTAAGTCCTGAGTAAGAGTGAAAAGTGGCGTCCCCCACGGGTCTCTCTCCGGGCCCAGCATCGCGCAGCCCCCAGGGATACAGAGACATTAGCGGTGTGTGTTCCAATTTGAGCCCTGAGCGTGGGGCATGCCATTCAAATTTGACCATTTGACTGAAACAGATCAGCACCACATAACCGAAAATAACAATATCTTTTATAGTATATTTTTTACCTTTCATCCTAATTTAAAATTCCCAGTTGGGTTTGTTGCCTGGTCCCACAATATCTTCAATTCTGGAGAACAAAGGCTACCACGTGGGTCCAGGGTGAAAAAGCCCACACCTCCAATGCGTTTCACGCGGGAAGGGCTACATGCCCACGCCCCGTAGAAATGCACTTCTTGCGTGGCGAAATCCGGTGGCCCGCAAGCACACAGTCGACCGGTCGAGTGATTCCTGTGTAGTGAGGTCGGGAATAACCAGCCAATTAACCACACAATGATTTAATGTCCCTGAGAGGCCTGTGTTTCGCCTGCTGAGGTTTCTGTCCAGCGATGAAAAACAGCTCTTCCCACCTTGCCAGAGTAAAACTTTGTAAAATGCCGTTTTGTGATTGCAACATTGTTAAAAAGGTTAAAAGGTTTTTTTTGTGGGTTAGCGTTTCAACTGGACACAGCATTCTGCAGACCTGGACACAGCATTCTGCAGACCTGGACACAGCATTCTGCATTCAACTGGACACAGCATTCTGCATTCAACTGGACACAGCATTCTGCAGACCTGTTGTCTTTTTAACATAAAAGGAACACGTTGAACAGGCTACATTTTTTATTTTGGAGACTTTCTGGTGTACTTTCTAACCTTGGCCTCACTTAAAATATTATTATCATCAACAACATCAACATCATCATCATCAATTTAGTCCAGCATTAATAAACACGAATACACGTTTTAGGGTGTATAATACAGTTAGTAATGCTTTATTACACATTAATAACAAGTGCAAAATAAAGTACTAATAAAGTGATACCTACATAACCATATATAACACATATAATTGAATCAATGGGGCGGGGTGGTACTGAATTGCCCTCTGGCACAAAAACAGTGAAACATGTTCTTGCAAAGGAAAAGATAGATTTTTAGTAATAAATGTTAAATTGTCATGGTGAAACATGTTTAACTCCCTCAATATATTCCTTATATATCCAGAGCAAAGAGTCGTACATTATAGTACTCCTGCCTCTGCTTCAATTACAGCTTATTACTCCTGCTATGGCTTGTTTGCTCAATAGAATACTGCAGGAGATACTGGTACCTTACCAGAGTGAGGAGGAGGAAGAGGAGGAAGAGGAGAAGGGAGGAAGGGAGAAGAAAGAGGAGGTGAAAGAGGCAGAAAAGGCAGCATTGCTCAGGTGTTCTCCACAGCGGTCAGAGGCCAGTAAATAATGAATGGAACACGTGTGGAATGGAAATGTGGCAGATTCAGGTGTGTGACGCTGTTATTCAGGTGTGTGACGCTGTTATTCAGGTGTGTGACGTTGTTATTCAGGTGTGTGACGCTGTTATTCATGTGTGTGACGCTGTTAGGAGCAGCACGCTCTGGCGTGTGACTGGAATAGGTATCACTCCCTCTCCCACCCCCCAAGCTGGGGTACTCAAAAACCCAGAACACTGTGGGGGGGTAAAACACAAAGGCTTTCTCCTCTGTGACCCGCGATGAGCTTGTATCTGTCCTAGAGAGGGAGGGAGGGAGGGGAGAGAGGAGAGACAGAGCAAGACAGAGAGAGAGAGATAGAGAAAGAGAGAGAGAGAAAAGGTCAAGGGGGGACTGAGAGAGAAAAACAAAAATCTCAATAAATTAATAACTATGCCAAATGAAATTGGGTTAATAATTTCAAGCACTATTATCCTCCCCATTGCTCTGTATGTAAGTGAGGTACTGCCCCCCTCCCCTTCCCAAAATGGGCAAAAATACAAACATACAGTCCTGCATGAGACATTTTTGAAAAATCAGCTCAAAAAATGTTTTTTGGTAAAAACGAAGGACCATATCACATTTTTAGCCATTGAAATTAATTTCTTGAACACAGTTTCCAGACATGCTTCATTATAGGCATGTTTACCAGACAGCCAGTCCAGCCCTGTTATTCTGTGCAGTAAAATGCTTTAGTAGCACAATACAGACTATTGTCCTGCCAGTAAAGCTGGTTTAAATAGAAGTGGTCTGGGAGAGAATGAAAGGGGGATGAGAGAATGAAAGGGGGATGAGAGAGAATGAAAGGGGAATGAGAGAGAATGAAAGGGGGATGAGAGAGAATGAAAGGGGGATGAGAGAGAATGAAAGGGGGATGAGAGAATGAAAGGGGATGAGAGAGAATGAAAGGGGGATGAGAGAGAATGAAAGGGGATGAGAGAATATGAAAGGGGGATGAGAGAATGAAAGGGGGATGAGAGAGAATGAAAGGGGAATGAGAGAGAATGAAAGGAGGATGAGAGAATGAAAGGGGATGAGAGAATGAAAGGGGGATGAGAGAATGAAAGGGGGATGAGAGAGAATGAAAGGGGGAATGAGAGAGAATGAAAGGAGGATGAGAGAATGAAAGGGGGATGAGAGAGAATGAAAGGGGGATGAGAGAATGAAAGGAGGATGAGAGAATGAAAGGGGGATGCGAGAGAATGAAAGGGGAATGAGAGAGAATGAAAGGGGATGAGAGAGAATGAAAGGAGGAATGAGAGAGAATGAAAGGGGGATGAGAGAATGAAAGGGGGATGAGAGAGAATGAAAGGAGGAATGAGAGAGAATGAAAGGAGGATGAGAGAGAATGAAAGGGGGATAGAGAGAATGAAAGGGGGATGAGAGAGAATGAAAGGGGGATGAGAGAGAATGAAAGGGGATGAGAGAGAATGAAAGGAGGAATGAGAGAGAATGAAAGGGGGATGAGAGAGAATGAAAGGGGGATAGAGAGAATGAAAGGGGGATGAGAGAGAATGAAAGGGGGATGAGAGAGCAATCACTTTATTATTAGTTCTCACTGTTAATCTTAATGTGTAATAAAGTTCATCGAGTTCTTCAGTCCTGACTAGTGTTTGATAGAATCTGAATATTTAATTTGCTGAGCTTGTACATAATGGCTATATATTAAAATATATTTTACATATATTTTGTTTCTTTTGGCATGTACAGCAATTTTCCATGTAAAATTATAAAATTACAAGAATAATTCAGGCCTTCTGGGAAGGGTGATGGAAGGAGGGAGATACAAACGCTTTCTAAAGGGATATCTAATCCATCCACATGCAGAAACTCCCCAGAAACCTCCACCCGGAGAGGGAATATCGCCCTCACATCTTTTCTTTTTATCTGCTACCTTTATTTCTTTCTTCCGACAGCGGTCGTGTCCTTATCCCGCTCTAACAAGGCGGCTTCCGACTGAGCGCAACCCAGTTTCAAAGCCACTGCGTTTATGCACAAGCATTCAGACACAAATATTAAGACATCTACTTATAATTGGAATGGCTATTTTTAAAACATTACTGAATTACTTTGATCTGTTTACTTTGAAATAAATTCAATAATATGCCTTAGGTAAACAAAACAAGTCCTTGCTACATTTTCTTTGGGCTGGTGTTTAGAGCACCAGTTTGTAATTAAAAGTATGTCAAGAAAATATGGAGTCTGGTGGCTGTTGAGTCATCAAAGGTTTTTCTAACTTTGCCACCATTTACTTGACTACGGAATAAAACACAGTTTTGAATTATTTGCTTCTTACAAAAAAAGAGTATGAGAGAGTTTACTTAAACACACACACACACACACACACACACACACACACACAAACTTGTTGTCTGTGGACATTTACATGCCATTTTAACTAGTCTGTAGGGATTTTGCTTTCCTGTAGTGTTTTATGTAAAAAATGTCTCCATCCAAAGACTAGAGCAGTTATTGTGTTTTGAGGGCGAGGATTCACAACAGATTGGTCTGAGCTGCTTTGGACTCAATGATGGCACTGCCTCTCTCAGTATAAACACACACACTACACACACACACACATACACTACACGCTCACACACACATACACATACACACACACTACACACTCACACACACACGCGCGCACACACACACACACACACACACACACACACACACACACTACAGATTCACTCACACACACACACTACACACTCACTCACACGCACACACTACACACCCACACACTACACACTCACTCACACACACACCCACACACTACACACTCACTCACTCTCTCACACACACACACACACACACACACACACACACACACACACACACACTCACTCACTCACTCTCACTCACCATAATACTCTTCACCTACAGTGGTGGGGATAGTGGAGGGTGACCCTCCAGTACTAGCCTGGCCCCTTATGGCAGCCCTGGCCCCCCCCTTCTGCCCACAGTGCTGAATACCAGATAGGTATCCCAGCATGCACTGGTACTCCAGAGGATACTCGCAGTCATGTGCAGGAATCTCACTGTAATGCTGATCAGTGCTCGACCAAACATACCTTCATCATACCCAGTAATGTACCTGAGAAATGACAGGATCATATGCGATAAAAAATCTTTTTTATTTTCAGTAAAAGGTGCACAAATTTCATCATCACTAAAAGCAACATGGAAAAAATCTAAATCAAAAAAGAGGCATCAGAATAAACACTCAGACACACACACATGAGCATACACACTCACACGTGCACACACACACACACACACACACACACACACATACATACAAATAAACACAGAAGATAGACCAGAGCAGTTCACACATGTTGTCATATGTGAGTTTTTAGTAAATCAGGCCCTATGTGTTTACAGCAATGCTAACTTTTTAACCTCAGTTATCATATGCTACATTAGTGCATAAATCAGGCCCGTAGAGCGTCTGTAGACAAACTGTTTTGGCTGCGCTGGTGCTCTGTGTTGGGCCTAACAGCAGAAAGGCACAACAGCAGAGTGTTTAATCAGTGTTATGCTGAGCTGTGCTGTGTGATTTGTCGTGATTGTTGGGAAAGTTTTGAGGTGAACTCTGCTGTAAGTAGCAGAGGTACTCTGAGTTCAAAGGTGACCCCTTCAATGGCTGCCCCTGGGACTGAGCCTGAGATTAAAGGAGGACCATCTTTGCAGCGATCAAAATGTTATAGGAGAGTGAAGCAGCTGAGAGCATACGTGTGAGAACATACACACACTAGCACACACACACACTCACACACGTCTGTGTGTTTATATATATATATATATATATATGTGTGTGTGCGTGTCTTTCTGTGTGTATGCATATGTGAGTGTGTGCGTGTGTGAGAATGAGAGCGTGTGTTTGTTCGTGTGTGTCAGTGTGTGTGTGTGAGAATGAGAGCGTGTGTTTGTTCGTGTGTGTGTGTGTGTGTGTGCGTGTGTTTTTGTGCATGTGTCAGTGTGTGCGAGTGAGAGTATGTGTGCATTTGTGTGTGTGTGTGTGTGTGATTGTACATGTGTGCGTCTGTGTGTGTGTTGTGTATTTGTACATATGCACAGGCAGCTCCACACTATTGTCTAGGTGATTACAGGCTGTTGTCAAGCCTTTGTTTGACGCTGACAATTTTATCCAGTTCAAAAATACTCTGGGCAATGGAGGTCGCATATTCTTCTTCAAAGAAATCACCTAGAGCTTCAAAAGAATGCAGTTACATAGGCGCACACATACACACACACACACACAGAAAGAGAGAGATTTTCCAAAACTGAGAGAAAGTTACATCGGCTGTACCATGATTTCTCCTTTCACTCCCTCCTCCTCTCTCTTTAATTCAATATGAAATTATTCAGAACAGTCAATCAAACAAACCCCATCCAAACCCCTGCCCCCAATCTTCTACAGGATATTAAAATATGACACTCCCAATCGACTCATTCAACAAACCTGTTTAGCACAGAGTATATGAACCCACCCCATACAGTGGGGGATTGTGGGAAAGCAGGAAGTGTTTCTCCATTTGCTTCAGGTGGCAGTGATCATGTAGGCTAAAGATTTGGCTCACAGATATATATATATAACAAAAAATAATAATAAATTACAATAAATTACTCCCTGGACATTTTCAGCTGTCAAATTATATGCAAACACTGTAAGATGCATTGGACTAGCTACAGTGTGCATGCAGTTTTTTGACAACAAAATAAATATAAAAAATTTCAAACGTGAACATATGTCAGGATTTATTTTAATAAGGGATGAGTCATAGAGCATGTTGTTGTCCCCTTACGTGGATCATGTGTTTGGAAAGTTTGGGAACCTTTGATATAGCCACCCTTTTTCTGGGATGGGTATAGTTTTTTATGCCAGCTTGTTAATATGACAGCAAGAATGCTCTGTTGCTCTCTTATTTGTCTCTATTCCTTTCTTTCTCTAGATGTATCTTTCTCGCTCCCGCCCTCCTTTTCTCGCTCCCTCCCTCCCTCCCTCCCTCCTTTTCTCGCTCCCTCCCTCCCTCCCTCCCTCCCTCCCTCTGTCTACTCTCCTTCACTCCTCTCTATGTGCCACCTCCTCTCTATGATTGATGTTAAAGTGAACATTATCACCCCTCTCACTGCTGGTATTGAAGCAGATATATCAGAGGAATTGGTTACCTCATCTCATAGGCGACTTTCCAGCAGACAGCCCAACCAATCGATGACGAGCATTCCCCACCCTTGTTCATCTCAAGGTGCTGCGGACTTTAAAGCAATTAAAGAAAGATCATTTGCATATTGAAAAATAATTAAAACAAACAAACCAACACAAACCAATGCCCCCCCTGGAGAGACAAAGTGAGGCTGCGATGAAACTCGGCCAGAATTGAAAAATGTTTAGAGGGAGATGCTTAATCGCACGGCGCGGGGGCTCTCATTAATCTTATTAATAATCTTAGAATTAAACCCATTTCATTTGTCACTCCTGTGAATAACTGTAAGATTTCTACTTAATAACCTGTTGTAACTGAAGAACAGTCCTAGAACATTGGAGAATAAATCCAGTCTGTCTTACTGCTGTGGGAAGTCTGGGAGCTCTAAAGTTCAGATTGAAACTGTAACAGACTATCACACACACACACACACACACACACACACGGACACACGAACACATGCACACACACATACTGTACATAAATACACACAAACACACATTCACACACACACACACACACACACATATTTGAATTCTTTATTTAGGTCCACGTTCATTAAATACAGTAAATTCTATGGGCCCAAATATATTTCAGTTGTTATTTGATGTCATTCACTTGTGTAGCAGTACAGAAAATATAATAGATATACCAATATAGATATAACCGTTTCTTCATGTTGAACCTGAGTGCAAACTCTTCTCTGCCATTTTGTTTTTACCTGAAGAGGTAAAGCAGTCAAAGGAGGCTGGGTCTTGTGAGAGCACTGCAAGGCATGTTAGCGCTTTTAACAGCTGCAGCATTGTATCGTATGAGTGGGGTTAGCGGTTTTAGTGTGTTAACCATATGGGGGGTGTTAGCGGTTTTACTGTGTTAACCATATGGGTAGTGATAGCGGTTTTAGTAGTGTTAACCATATGGGTGGTGATAGCGGTTTTAGTAGTGTTAACCATATGGGTGGTGATAGCGGTTTTAGTAGTGTTAACCATATAGGTGGTGTTAGCGGTTTTAGTAGTGTTAACCATATGGGTAGTGATAGCGGTTTTAGTAGTGTTAACCATATGGGTGGTGATAGCGGTTTTAGTAGTGTTAACCATATAGGTGGTGTTAGCGGTTTTAGTAGTGTTAACCATATAGGTGGTGTTAGCGGTTTTAGTAGTGTTAACCATATGGTTAGTGATAGCGGTTTTAGTAGTGTTAACCATATGGGTAGTGATAGCGGACAGCAGAGGTAATTATATGGGCAGTGTTATTAATAACATTGCCCATAAACCGTAGTGTTTACGGTTTTAGCGGGTGCAGTAAAGTCAATTATATAGGCAGTTTTAGCGGTTGCAGCAGAGTTAATTATATGGGCAATGTTAGCAGTTTTAGCGGTTGCAGCAGAGTTAATTATATGGGCAATGTTAGCAGTTTTAGCGGTTGCAGCAGAGTTAATTATATGAGCAGTGTTAGCAGTTTTAGCGGTTGCAGCAGAGTTAATTATATGGGCAATGTTAGCAGTTTTAGCGGTTGCAGCAGAGTTAATTATATGAGCAGTGTTAGCAGTTTTAGCGGTTGCAGCAGAGTTAATTATATGAGCAATGTTAGCAGTTTTAGCGGTTGCAGCAGAGTTAATTATAGGGACATTGTTAGCAGTTTTAGCGGTTGCAGCAGAGTTAATTATATGAGCAATGTTAGCAGTTTTAGCGGTTGCAGCAGAGTTAATTATATGGACATTGTTAGCAGTTTTAGCGGTTGCAGCAGAGTTAATTATATAGGCAGTTTTAGCGGTTGCAGCAGAGTTAATTATATGGACATTGTTAGCAGTTTTAGCGGTTGCAGCAGAGTTAATTATATGGACATTGTTAGCAGTTTTAGCGGTTGCAGCAGAGTTAATTATATGAGCAATGTTAGCAGTTTTAGCGGTTGCAGCAGAGTTAATTATATGGACATTGTTAGCAGTTTTAGCGGTTGCAGCAGAGTTAATTATATAGGCAGTTTTAGCGGTTGCAGCAGAGTTAATTATATGGGCAATGTTAGCAGTTTTAGCGGTTGCAGCAGAGTTAATTATATGGGCAATGTTAGCAGTTTTAGCGGTTGCAGCAGAGTTAATTATATGGGCAATGTTAGCAGTTTTAGCGGTTGCAGCAGAGTTAATTATATGGGCAATGTTAGCAGTTTTAGCGGTTGCAGCAGAGTTAATTATATGGGCAATGTTAGCAGTTTTAGCGGTTGCAGCAGAGTTAATTATATGAGCAGTGTTAGCAGTTTTAGCGGTTGCAGCAGAGTTAATTATATGGACATTGTTAGCAGTTTTAGCGGTTGCAGCAGAGTTAATTATATGGGCAATGTTAGCAGTTTTAGCGGTTGCAGCAGAGTTAATTATATGAGCAGTGTTAGCAGTTTTAGCGGTTGCAGCAGAGTTAATTATATGAGCAGTGTTAGCAGTTTTAGCGGTTGCAGCAGAGTTAATTATATGGGCAATGTTAGCAGTTTTAGCGGTTGCAGCAGAGTTAATTATATGAGCAGTGTTAGCAGTTTTAGCGGTTGCAGCAGAGTTAATTATATGGACATTGTTAGCAGTTTTAGCGGTTGCAGCAGAGTTAATTATATGGACAATGTTAGCAGTTTTAGCGGTTGCAGCAGAGTTAATTATATGAGCAGTGTTAGCAGTTTTAGCGGGTGCAGCAGAGTTAATTATATGAGCAGTGTTAGCAGTTTTAGCGGGTGCAGCAGAGTTAATTATATGAGCAATGTTAGCAGTTTTAGCGGTTGCAGCAGAGTTAATTATATGGACATTGTTAGCAGTTTTAGCGGTTGCAGCAGAGTTAATTATATGAGCAATGTTAGCAGTTTTAGCGGTTGCAGCAGAGTTAATTATATGAGCAATGTTAGCAGTTTTAGCGGTTGCAGCATAGTTAATTATATGGACATTGTTAGCAGTTTTAGCGGTTGCAGGAGAGTTAATTATATGAGCAGTGTTAGCAGTTTTAGCGGGTGCAGCAGAGTTAATTATATGAGCAATGTTAGCAGTTTTAGCGGTTGCAGCAGTGTTAATTATATGGACATTGTTAGCAGTTTTAGTGGTTGCAGCGGAGTTAATTATATGAGCAATGTTAGCAGTTTTAGCGGTTGCAGCAGAGTTAATTATATGAGCAATGTTAGCAGTTTTAGCGGTTGCAGCAGAGTTAATTATATGGACATTGTTAGCAGTTTTAGCGGTTGCAGCAGAGTTAATTATATGAGCAATGTTAGCAGTTTTAGCGGTTGCAGCAGAGTTAATTATATGGACATTGTTAGCAGTTTTAGCGGTTGCAGCAGAGTTAATTATATGGACATTGTTAGCAGTTTTAGCGGTTGCAGCAGAGTTAATTATATGAGCAATGTTAGCAGTTTTAGCGGTTGCAGCAGAGTTAATTATATGGACATTGTTAGCAGTTTTAGCGGGTGCAGCAGAGTTAATTATATGGGCAATGTTAGCAGTTTTAGCGGTTGCAGCAGAGTTAATTATATGGGCAATGTTAGCAGTTTTAGCGGTTGCAGCAGAGTTAATTATATGAGCAATGTTAGCAGTTTTAGCGGTTGCAGCAGAGTTAATTATATGAGCAATGTTAGCAGTTTTAGCGGTTGCAGCAGAGTTAATTATATGAGCAGTGTTAGCAGTTTTAGCGGTTGCAGCAGAGTTAATTATATGAGCAATGTTAGCAGTTTTAGCGGTTGCAGCAGAGTTAATTATATGGGCAATGTTAGCAGTTTTAGCGGTTGCAGCAGAGTTAATTATATGGGCAATGTTAGCAGTTTTAGCGGTTGCAGCAGAGTTAATTATATGAGCAATGTTAGCAGTTTTAGCGGTTGCAGCAGAGTTAATTATATGAGCAATGTTAGCAGTTTTAGCGGTTGCTGCAGAGTTAATTATATGAGCAATGTTAGCAGTTTTAGCGGGTGCAGCAGAGTTAATTATATGGGCAATGTTAGCAGTTTTAGCGGTTGCAGCAGAGTTAATTATATGGGCAATGTTAGCAGTTTTAGCGGTTGCAGCAGAGTTAATTATATGGGCAATGTTAGCAGTTTTAGCGGTTGCAGCAGAGTTAATTATATGAGCAGTGTTAGCAGCAGTGCAGTAATGATGTAGAACTCAATCACCACAGAGCTTGCAAAGCTTCACACAGAGCGTTGTGTGATGGACAAAATCGGGAGCATCTATTGACAGGCCGGCGTACGTGCCAACCACTGTGGCACCTCAAAACCTTCTCCCGTCCCACTGGGACATGGAGCGTTCTGCTGGCCTGACAGATAACGGACAGGGCAGAAGGGGTTTCTGGGATTGAAAGGCAGGGTTTTTTATCTGCTCTCTCCTGACAGCTTGAGTCTCCTGATCAAACAGGAAATAAGAAAGAGAGGAGGGGGAAGTGGCAAGGTTTGGGAAGTACCAGTCCTAGAGAGCCTGACTGGGGATGTTATTTCATGCTACACACGCTGAGCACGTTTGACACCTGTCAGTCAGTCAGAAATATCCTGAAACAAGGCCTGCATTATGATGTTTCTGAAAGGTGCTGACAAGTATAAAAAAATAAAATAAATAACTAAATAAATTAAAGCTAAATAGAAAGAGTTCAACCACAGACACAGCAAATTTCCAGTGCAGTTGGAATGACCTTTCTGCACATTTAACTAAGATTCCACATGCTTTTAAAAATGGGCTTTGGGAGGTAGAACATTGCATTGTGGGATACAGGCTTGGTTCACCTTGACATAGCAGGTTAGTGTGTCCCCCACCTGATACGTGCCTGACTCACAGGGTTTGAATTGAGAGAGTATACTGTATAATCAGTCTGTCACTGCGCTGAATCTGAATTTGAGCCTGTGAAGACGGTGTCATCGAACACGGGTGGCGTACGCCATTTTGTATATGCGGAGAGGTGAATGGTGGGGGTGGGACGGTGAACTAAGATGACTGGACGCTACTTTTTTCTTGGAATGATACCCCTGGCATACTTTTAAAAGTTCTATTTCTGACGCAGTGACTTTCACAAAGATATTAAATTAAAAACAGTTTATGAATGGTTTTGTTGTGTGTAGTAATAGTGCAGTAATAAACGTACCATCCTGTGCCAGAGACAACAGCAATACATAGCCAAACAATCAAAGTGTTTTTTTCCAAAACTCACTCAACCCACTTGAGTGAGAATACCAACCTTGAAAAATATGGTTTATCAAAACTGGACTTAGTGAGGTTTGGAAAAACAAACTTCAATTCATATATATAATAACCCATTTCATTGTATTTCCATTTTTCACAAATGTTCGGTCTTCTTATATTATCCACATTCTATATATATATATATATATACTAGTGCACGTGCATGAACATGCATATTTGGAGAGCAAATGTCTTGGTGATTGTTGCTCCATTATCATGAAATGTGCGTGCGTCTTTCCCTTGTGTTTGTGACATCCCTCGTGTTTGTAATGATGCTTTCAAATACTTTTGTCTTCCTTTGGGATGGAATAAAACTCAAATTACAATTGGGGGGGGTGGGGGGGTAGCAAAAACAAAAGTTATTTAAGCAATCACGTTTTTACTTTGGGGTATACCCTTAGTGAGTAAAAATCTAATGAACGCTTTAAAAATGATCTTAAAAAAAAGAACGGTTAACGTGGCTGAAAATGAGCTCTAAAAGAGAGCTTGAGAGTGCTCGTTTATAAAAATTGTTTTATGATTGCTCCCTTTTGCAAGGGGGTTACTGAAGCTGGAAGACGCACCGCGCGCGTCCCGCTCCGTTTCCTCTCTGGATTGAGTCTTCTTCCTCTGTTTCCCTCCACGGTCCTCCAGGTGGTTCTGTGCGGTTTGGAGACTCGGCCGTTCTCACTTTTGCGACATTCCCTGGAAGTTAAAACCCACGCTTTTCTGTGGAAGCCGGGGAACTGGCTGACTGCTTTTGACCTCTCTCCACAGCGATCCGTGCAAGCGGGCCCCGTGGTGAACACATGCACAGGCATCGAGAGCACAGCGGGCAGGATGCCTCCTCTTCAAAGCGTCCCCCTCCACCGCCCCCCTCTGCCAGCTCTTCGCCGCTCTCTCCTTCAGCTGTGCGGTCTATCTCCCCGTACCGATTGGCTGTGACAACCCCACTATTTCAACTTGCGTTTTGAGGTAAGTTGGAGTGAGCAATACCACCTGTGCTGGCGACGGCCTTGTTCGACTTTCCATAGACAGGTGGAGAGTGAGAGAGAGAGAGAGAAAGAAAGAGAGAAAGAGAGAGAAGAGAGAGAATGAGAGAGAGGGGGAATGTGAAAGACAGAGAAATGGAGTAAGAGTGAAATAACACCTGCCGCCATTAAAGGCTCTGCTGGTAATGATGGAATCTTCCGGGCTTGTTCTGGGCCCACTTCTTTCTCTGGCCCTGCTCTCCCCTTAAATTCACCACCTCCTCTTTCTGCAGAAGGACCTCCATGATGCTGTACCTACAGTGCCCCAATAATGTTTTCTCCCCTCATTGATTATTTCTCCTTTTGCAAAGTCTAAATGAAAATGTATTAAAATGGGATTCTACTCTGATATACGTTACTCCCTATAATGTCAAAATACAGGTAAAATTATTGGTTACAGGTTTTGTACTGAAATGGACCACCAACTGGTCAGTGTTAAAAAATACTTGCACTCTAGTCAGTTAAACAAGCTTGTCAGTTAAGAAATACTCACACGTTGGTCAGTTAATTGACATACTCAAACATTGGTCAGTTAATTGCCATACTCACACATTGGTCAGTTAATTGGCATACTCGCACATTGGTCAGTTACGTAATTGGCATACTCACACATTGGTCAGTTACGTAATTGGCATACTCACACATTGGTCAGTTAATTGCCATACTCACACATTGGTCAGTTACGTAATTGGCATACTCACACATTGGTCAGTTAATAGGGAGTAGGGTAGTACATCAGTAGAGCAGTGGTAAGGTTCTGCTCTCTCATTATCTCTTATCAGTGTGTGTGTGTGTGTGTGTGTGTGTAACTGTGCTTGTTAGTGTTAATGTGAGTGTATTTGTGTTTGAGTGTGAGTGTATTTGAGTTTGAGTGTATTTGAGAGTATCTGTATGCATATCTGTGTGTGTTTGAGTATAACTGTGTTTATGTGCGCATGAGCGTGATGGTTGTGTGTCTCTGTCTCCCCCCTGAATACTTATCAGACTTCACTTACTTTGACTTAATCCCCTTGGCCCTCTTGGGAGCGTAGGGCATCCACCATGGATCTCCACCTCGCTGGGCGTCCACCATGGATCTCCACCTCGCTGGGCGTCCACCATGGATCTCCACCTCGCTGGGCGTCCACCATGGATCTCCACCTCGCTGGGCGTCCACCATGGATCTCCACCATGGATCTCCACCTCGCTGGGCGTCCACCATGGATCTCCACCTCGCTGGGCGTCCACCATGGATCTCCACCATGGATCTCCACCTCGCTGGGCGTCCACCATGGATCTCCACCTCGCTGGGTGTCCACCATGGATCTCCACCATGGATCTCCACCTCGCTCTTCAAGCGTAGTCCGCCTCCAGTTGGTCTTTGGTCTTCCTGGCTTCCTTTTTCCTTGTGGGTTGTAGTCTAGAGCCTGTCTTGTTGTGTTAGTTGATCCTTTTCTGAGAGTATGTCCGATCCTTCTCCATTTTCCTTCTTTTGATTTGATAGTTGACTTGCTCCTGCTTTGTCAGTTTGCACAGGTCAACATTTGTTATTTTGTTGGGCCACTATATCCTCAGTATGTAGCGGAGGCCGTTGTTACTTTATTGACGATTGTTTTTGTGATTTTCCGGGTTTCACATTTTGCATTTGATTTAAGAATTCAGATTTTTGTGTTTTTGGAGATACTGGTCAGTGTTCTGAAGTCATATCTTGCTTTGCTAATGTGTAGCTCCACATCCTTGTCAGCTCCTCCATCTGTTGCTTCCCAGGTAGACAAACTCGGTCACATCTTCTAGAGGTTGCTCCTCAAGGATTATTGCCTGGTGAGATTTGGTGTTAACCCTCACGATAACCTTAGTCGTTCCAAGGTTGATCGTGAGGCCTACGTTTGCTGTTTTCACGTGGTCTGTTGGGCCTTCAGTTGCATATGCGTTTGTGTTCCTGAGATCAGTGCCAAGTCATTTGCCAAATATAACTGTGAGTATAACTGTGTTTATATATTTTTGTAAAAGGGCTCCACTGCATCGCCATCCTTTGACCATCCACAGACTTTTTTATGGTCCAATCGATGGCGACAAGAAAGAGCAGGGGAGACCGTAAACAGCCTTGTCGTACTCCGGCTTTAATGTGGAGGATGTCAGAGAGATTGCCATTCGAGATGAGTCTGCCTGTAAATCCGTCATAGTATGCCTTTGATAAGGTTGAACACCTTTATGGGTGTTCTATAATGTCGGTGCAGCTTCCACAAGATGTTTCTATCTAAATCGTCAAAGTCAACAAAGTTTTTGAACAGCGATGACTGCCGTTCAGTGCATCGCTCTACGATTATTCTCAGTGATGCATTGCTAATACTAATCAGGAGAATCGTATAAACCAGATCACTGGCTTGAGAGGCGCTATGCATGAGGATGCAGTGATACGGTACCATACTTGGCTATTTCTGTCTGAAAGAGTTACACATATAGAGTTATATATGTGCTTTATGTTGGTAAATGTGCTGTCATTCTTAATTGTATAGAAGGTGAAACTCCCCTCCCCTTTTACTCATTCCTCTGTCCAATTTAAGTGTGATTTACTGGCCTGAGACCACAGTCTTGTCAAATAAAGTTGTGAAGCAAGATCGTTTATAATCAATTTACTACACAAATGCATCAGCAATTGTGATAATGACAACACTAATTACAACAATAATGTGTATTTAACAAATGATCAGTTATTATTATTAGAGTTATTGATTAAAGCAGATTGGGACCAGCCTCTGTCTCTTGTATATCGCTCCCTTTCTCTTCAATTCAAATTTTCCGTGCACGCACAAACACGCACGCACGTGGGGGGTTGTTGTCTGAGCATATTGTGGAACTTGGAAAAGGTACAGTTATCATTGTGGTTTTTAGCGATTGCTTGGCGCTGTCGCGGAGCTTTTCTGATGGTGCCTCCAGCGATTTCTCGGTTGGGTTCCTGCGCGCGCGCGCTTGTGAAGCTAGGTGCAAACGCGAAAGAGTGAGAGCGAGTGTGGGACCTGGAGAGACGTCACGCACAGAGCTGTCTCTCAGGTGTTAATATGGAGAGTGCTAGGGTGTCACCTTGTGTGTGGTTTAGGCGTGGCGTGCGAATTCACATCTCGTAGGAGGAGACGGCTGGAGCCTCACTTTAATGGACTAATTCTTCACTTAAATGCAATTATGAGACCTCGTGCTCTAAAAAACTTTGCTTCAAGAGTCTCCGGTAACTATTAAATTCCGTAAATTAAGACAAACCTGTGCTAAAATACATAGACCTACTGTATATTTTTAACAAAAAGGCACATAGAGATTCTGCTTGGAAATATTTAATGAGAAGTGTTTGGTACTGTCTCTAAGTATGTTTTCAGCCTTATTGTGTCACTATGTTCTTGGTATGTCCATGAAATACCTTATTAAAAATTAATATCAATTTTCAATCGCACAATATAGAATTATTTATGTGAAAATTATAGTGTGGCTGTTAACCTTATCTGTGGCCTAGGTCGATAATCATGTTATTAACCTTACCTATGGTTTAGGTTAAATTTTATACCAGAAAATTGGCATTACTTTTCCACATGGACTAGAACATCAATGCAGGTTAACTGGAATTGCAACAACAACCACTATAGTATATCAGCAGCAAACATAATATACTTATATTATTATTATTATTATAATAAAAAATTAAATGAATATATTTTAGTGGTTAACCAGTGCCTCTCAGTTTATTATGACATGCAAAGACGCACTTTGCTGCTATTGGAGCTGTTGGCCCTTCTCGTAGGATTTGTAGTTTTAATTTCTGAATATTTTTCACAATGTAGGAGAAAGCGCATCTCTGTCTCCACCTCTGCTGTCTTACACTGACCACATATACGTTCTTTTTTTGTAAACCGTGTCTTCCGGTGTCTGCCTTTTTCAATTGCCAGTGTGTGGTCACTGAGCCTGTACCTGGCCAAGATCAGTCTCTGCTTTGTATCTCTGACAGAGAGGAAATACACATTTAGTATATGTACTCTCTTTTTAGGGTCCAATAGCAGTCTAGTTTTTGTTTTGGTTACATCATCACCGTATACCAGATAAGAGATTTTGGTATGTTTCATAACTGTGTTTGCTCTGATTAGCTGGTAAGCGGTGCTAGTATGAAGCTGGTCTGTGCTCGGTGTTAGTTGGATAAATGGGTTAGTCAGCTTCAATACAAGGGGGACTCTTTTCATGGCTGAGCTCTTGGGTTTTCATTGCCTTAAATTGTAATGTGTCCTGAGGGCTTGAATTGAGGGGCATCCAGAATGTATTATGCTTTTTTGGATATGAATCACCAATGGTGATTTGGCCCTGCATGCATTATTTGGTGTTTTTTTTGTTGTTCTTGTAGAATTCCTCTATGAAATTGACCTCATATTTTACTTCCATACAGTGCAATGGGCTGGATAACACTAGATTTTTAACAAAATTTTAATTGGTATAACAATTTTTTTTGAGCTTTTTCTTTTAAAAGTGTTCACTGCCATGCCAAAGCTCACTGCTGCTGTGATTGTCAGACCCAGGTAAGTGTAGTTTAGTGTGTGTTCTCTGGCAGTGTTGCTGAGAAGAAACTGGAATCTGTTCTCCTGATATCTGACTTTTATTTTTTGCAAAATCATTACATTTGTCTTTTTTAAGTTTACTGTCAGTGCCCAGTTCTGACAGAAATCCTCCACCAGAGCCAGGTTCTGCTGTAGCTCTTCTTCAGTGTGTGACAGCAGAACCAGGTCATCTGCGTAGAGTAAGAATTGTACTTCCATGTCGTGTAGGAGGAGGCCCGGGGCTGCAGACTGTTCCAACTGCACCGCTAACTCATTTATGTAAATGTTGAACAGTTTTGGACTTTGGAACCACCAACTTTTCACTCCGTATTTATTTTCTGAGTCCATTGACTTAATTATATCATAAACTTTACCTCCTACACCACTTTGAAGAATATTTTAGTAGTACTCTTTCTCTCTTTCTTTCCTCCTCCTCTCTCTCTCTCCTCCTCCTCCTCCTCCTCCTTTCTAACGGGCTGTGTACTGTAGGATAGCAGTGAAATCATGCGTCCCTCCATATAATGAACTCTTAAGCGCTAAGAACACAAATGCAGAACTGCAAGACTTTTTTTTGTCTCATTTGAACAACTGTATTTGCATATTTTTATAGTGTACTTTAGAAAACAGCCACAGCATCTCCAATGCTCCAGAACTCACTCATCTCTCAGAGCACAACCCACCCCAACCCCAATTCCAGGTCAACAGCAGTGTGTTTTTTCAGTGGCTGAGATTTGGGCGCTAACTACTCATAAATCTATACAGACGAATCACAAAAACACACCATCCAAGTAAGGGGAAGAATAAAATTGTGTGACGTTGGACTGCTCAAATAGTTTTATGTATTTTATAAATATGTACACAAATCAGCAATGCCCATATTCATTGACCTTCATTTAGTGTGATGTGGACTCTCTGATGCCTTATCCTCAACAATGAGTAAAAGAAAAAAGAAAAAAATCATCTCGCGAACGTGGCATTTATAATCGTTTAAATCATTATTATTTGTTTAAAACTGTAATGACGTTAGAGATCAAAGTACATTTTGGATGAAGAGAATTTGCTTGACGTAGAGTAATGAAATTGCAATATATTTTGACTTAACGTGACCCTTCAGTGAAAAGGTTGAAAGAATGAAATCATGTTTCCGGAATGCTTCTTGAAACTTGGCTATGAGGTATTGTTTCCATCACTAGAGGTCAAACAGACCACATATGCTAATTGATTATAAACAGATGCTTTGATAATTTTTTTGTAAATATGACAGTCATATTAAAGATAGTTTTCACACTTTCTGTGCCAAGAATATTTTTGCTCTAACCGATCTTTTTTCTCTTTGGAAGTGTGTGTGGATCCTAAGTCAGAAACCGTTCGTATTTTAATTTGCATTGCACAATACGCTCAGTTGTATATAAACATAAAATAAATAATTTGATCCACACCCAAGATTTCAAACGCAAAAGGGCAGTTTAAGCCACATTTTCATGGAGTGACAATTTTACATAATTTCTCTTGACAACAGCAGCACAAACCTCAGATAATTAACTGAACAGAGCACGGTCCACAATGACCATTAATGCTGAAACACAACCATCCGTACATTAAAAGTAACATATTCAGCACTGCATAGTCAATGATAATGACTGTTGTAGTAATCCTTCATTGAAACTTTATGAATATTTGAATGCTCTATGCATTTGGAGTACTATTGTTTTTTTGAAATTATATTATTTGAATAATCAGTTTTGAGAGTTGTTTATAACAGACGGATTTGAGAGGATCTTTTTTGGAAAGTAGAACTCTGAATCTTTGTGAGATGACTGGACGTTTAAAAAGGAACTCCCTCCATAAATGTACCATGTAATTTATTCTCTCAACTCTCCCTGCTTTCTAACACACACAAACACAGCACACACACACCTGCGCGCACGCACATACAGGCACACAGACACAACTCACACAACACTGTCTCCTGTATTACCTGAGTCAGGTGTGTTTCCTGTATTACCTGAGAGAAGTGTGTCTCCTGTGTTACCAGAGAGAAGTGTGTCTCCTGTGTTACCAGAGAGAAGTGTGTTTCCTGTGTTACCAGAGAGAAGTGTGTCTCCTGTGTTACCAGAGAGAAGTGTGTCTCCTGTGTTACCAGAGAGAAGTGTGTTTCCTGTGTTACCTGATAGAAGTGTGTTTCCTGTGTTACCAGAGAGAAGTGTGTCTCCTGTGTTACCAGAGAGAAGTGTGTTTCCTGTGTTACCTGAGAGAAGTGTGTTTCCTGTGTTACCAGAGAGAAGTGTGTCTCCTGTGTTACCAGAGAGAAGTGTGTCTCCTGTGTTACCAGAAAGAAGTGTGTCTCCTGTGTTACCAGAGAGAAGTGTGTTTCCTGTGTTACCAGAGAGAAGTGTGTCTCCTGTGTTACCAGAGAGAAGTGTGTTTCCTGTGTTACCAGAGAGAAGTGTGTCTCCTGTGTTACCAGAGAGAAGTGTGTCTCCTGTGTTACCAGAGAGAAGTGTGTTTCCTGTGTTACCTGAGAGAAGTGTGTCTCCTGTGTTACCAGAGAGAAGTGTGTCTCCTGTGTTACCAGAGAGAAGTGTGTCTCCTGTGTTACCAGAGAGAAGTGTGTTTCCTGTGTTACCTGAGAGAAGTGTGTTTCCTGTGTTACCAGAAAGAAGTGTGTCTCCTGTGTTACCAGAGAGACGTGTGTTTCCTGTGTTACCTGAGAGAAGTGTGTTTCCTATGTTACCTGAGAGAGGTGTGTTTCCTATATTACCTGAGTCAGGTGTGTCTTCTGTGTTACCTGAGAGAGGTGTGTCTCCTGTGTTACCTGAGAGAGGTGTGTCTCCTGTGTTACCAGAGAGAAGTGTGTTTCCTGTGTTACCTGAGAGAGGTGTGTTTCCTATGTTACCTGAGAGAGGTGTGTTTCCTATATTACCTGAGTCAGGTGTGTCTTCTGTGTTACCTGAGAGAGGTGTGTCTCCTGTGTTACCAGAGAGAAGTGTGTTTCCTGTGTTACCTGAGAGAGGTGTGTTTCCTGTGTTACCTGAGAGAAGTGTGTTTCCTGTGTTACCTGAGAGAAGTGTGTTTCCTATATTACCTGAGTCAGGTGTGTCTTCTGTGTTACCTGAGAGAGGTGTGTCTCCTGTGTTACCAGAGAGAAGTGTGTTTCCTGTGTTACCTGAGAGAGGTGTGTTTCCTATATTACCAGAAAGAAGTGTGTCTCCTGTGTTGCCAGAGAGAAGTGTGTTTCTTGTATTACCTGAGTCAGGTGTGTTTCCTGTATTACCAGAGAGAAATCTCTCTCCTGTATACCCGACACAGGGAAGAGACTGAGGCTGATGGTTGAAAAGGCCTGGTTATTGGAAGGTAAGTTTTTTTTTAAATGGACCAGCTCAGGTGTTGAATACAGAATTGTTAAAGAAGCAGTTTCATGGTGGGAGGCGTTTTGGGCATAGTCTCCATTTTAACACTGTTAAGCTGTACTCTAGTGTGAGCTGCTTGTGATGGTTCCAGTTCCAGTTAGGAGATACTCATCCAGAGTGACCTTCCTTCCTTTCTTTGCATAAAATCCGTTTATAGAATAGAATAACTTTTATTTTTGCATTAGGGAACTTCAGTTGTAGCCACCAGCAACAACAAGATGTGGGGCAGACCCACAACACACAAACAAACATGTCAAATGAAGACATTCAATAGAATCATTGCATTAATCCAACAAATGCATTAATTACAGCTGGATAGTTCAGAATAAGTGCCTTGCTTTAAGATGCAATGGTGGTGCCCCACCTGGGTATTGAACCAACAACTTTAGAAAGTTAGAAACCAAGATCTCTAAGTTCCTATTCCTTGCTGTATGTGTTTGGCTCCAGTATAAAGCCTATGGGAGTGCCAGTAATGTTTTTGGGCAATTTTTTTTGTGATAGTGATGGTATGTTCTTCCTGGGTCATGACCCCTCTCACTCTCATTTAGGCTGCCCCCACCCCCCTCCCCCGACCAACAGGAGCATGAGAGGATGAGTCTCAGTCTTATTTCAAGACCCAACATCAGCATTTTCAGCACAAATCAACTCTGATACATTTTACCCTGAAAAAGGGAAGATATGCCATTTGAATTTACACAATCTCTGTTAGAGTATAAATAATACTCAAACTCCATGGATTGCATTTTACCACTTTTCAGCTCTGCGTCTACCACAGTGGTTAGCCTGGCTGCAGAGCGCTGTGCCGTAGAACTGGCATGGACACCGGAGACATCGTTTATGCCCACCAAAAGCTTTTGCAAGATTTGCAGCACATCACTGGGCTATTGATTCAGGAGTTATCATACTGGGTTAAGCTAGCGTAATGCAAAACCTGCATCCTGCTGGCTACAAAACTAGCTGTATTAGCAAGAATTGTCATGGTTCGTGGATTTTTATTTTCTTTTCCGTTGCGATTCTCATCCTGGTTTCCCGATTGAGAATCTATCAGATTTTTTCCAGGTTCCGTTCCGGGGTTTGCTTTCCCTCATTATTATTTTCACCTGTGCTTCTACATGCGGGGTATTTAAGTTCCTCACTTCCGCTTCCCCGATGCTTCTTTGTCATTCAACATTGCATTGAGCCAGGTATAGCGAGGTACTAGCGACATTGTGATATTAAACGCTGTTTATGTTCACAGGGGACTTGCTATTAGCTTTTATTTCAGGTATAGGTATTATTCCTCCTGTTAGTGTTCTGTGCTATTTATTTTATTTTTTGCTGTTCTCTCTGAGACAGTTTTTCTTTGTTTCGTTTTGGTTTTTACATCTTTTTGGCCGCCCAAACTTATGTGCCGAAGGTGTTCTTTTCTTTGCTAAGTTTCCCGTTTTGGCTCCAGTATTGAGTTCGGGAGATTTAGTTTGTGTTTCACTCGTTATTCGAGTTCGCCCTGTTTTAGTGGGTTGATTTTCGTTTGGCTGTTTAGTTTCCTGTCTTTTCTTTGTTGACATTTATTATTTTGTTATTCCCTTTATTGGTCCTCACTGTGTGAGTGACTTGTTCTGATCCCCCCACCTTCGCGTTTGATTATCCGCCACTAAAATCCATTACTAGAATAAAACAGAACATGTACAGAAGTAGACTTGCAGACCCGGGTCTTGTGTGAACGGCAAAGACCTGGTACATACCCGTGACCATAGTGTGGTGTGAGTGGGTCAACTGCGGATTGAACCTGTGTTAAACATCTTGGGTTTTGTGTGTGAAAAGGGTATCACACACATACATACAGACACACACTTATGCACACACACTCTTTCTCACCCACACACATGCACTGACACACACTCACACTATCACAACCTATGAACACCAATCCTATGGCATTTAGGCTAATTCACAGACCCAAATTCCTCTATTTTTATACAAATTTACTTGTGGTAGATATTGAGCAATGCAGGTGCCCTTGGCACTGAACAAATAAAGTGGCTTAAAATATTATTTTAGCTGGGAATAGTACATAATATTTTAATATATATCAGGTTGTGATGTATTGACATGTTTGCTTTTGCACTGGGCAGTGAGTGTGGAGCATTAAAAACAGACATTTCAGGTAAAAATTAAGAGGAAATAAGCAAATAATATTAAACAATAATAAAATAAGATTTTGCCCTTGCTCTTGCCTTGTTTGTTTTTGTCAGGGGCGATGTCGACATGTGGGACCTCTCCCCTGCCGATAGAGGCACGGCCAACGCGCCGGACATGCGGGACCTCTCCCCTGCCGATAGAGGCACGGCCAACCCGCCGGACATGCGGGACCTCTCCCCTGCCGATAGAGGCACGGCCAACGCGCCGGACATGCGGGACCTCTCCCCTGCCGATAGAGGCACGGCCAACGCGCCGGACATGCGGGACCTCTCCCCTGCCGATAGAGACACGCCCAATGCGCCGGACATGCGGGACCCCTCCCCTGCCGATGGAGAGACACGCCCAACGCGCCGGACATGCGGGACCCCTCCCCTGCCGATGGAGAGACACGCCCAATGCGCCGTACGGTTTTACTGAAAAAGCCAGAGCGGTCTGCACCTCAGGGAGAGAAGAATGCGGCAGTTTGCCATCACTCCTCCCTGATTAGAACCCGCGGCCGACGGGGGGAATTTGGGCGACGGCGCAGCGCCATAATCAGTGCTGGTTTGCCTCGCCTTCATGAATACCAAACAGATCCCGTTATACCGTAACAACTCCTGAGAAAAATTACAGCTCTATTATTTTATTTGCGTTACCTGTAAAAGGCGGCATTGGATGGCGTATTTATTGCGGTGGGCCCAGCCTGCTTCGCTGTAAACATGCTGATTTATTGCATCGGCCGCTGGTGTGGAATTTTATTCTTACTAAATTACATGCAATTATTTTCTGCAAGTTGTAAAAAAAAAAACGAGAAAAAAAAACGCCGTTTTTCATTTTCTCTCTCCCTCTCCATTGTGATGTAAGCGCTCCCATTGTGATGTAAGCACTCCCTTTGTGATGTAAGCGCTCCTTTTGTTTGGAGTGTGTACTATTGGTAAGAAATAATTTCAGCCAATTTGATCCATTGATATTTCAGCGAGGAACACAGCGTATGTGAATCCAGCAGTCTGGGGGGAGATTGTTTTTTATTTTTAGTTTTTGTGCACGTATGCACACATACATTTGTGCGTATATATACATGTTTATGTCTATGTTTGTGTGTATATATATCTAAGTATATGTGTGTGTTTGTGTGCGTGTGTGTGTGTGTGCATACGTGTGCATGCAAACGGATTTGTGTGTGTGTGCGTGTGCGAGCGCGAATGCACACAGGTTTGGGTGTGTATGTGTGTATGTGTAGGTATGCATATGGATTTATGTGTGTGTGTCTTAGTGGCGGCTTCAACATCCGCTTTCGAAAACGCCACGCATCACCTGACACATTTTCAGGACACTCTCTACAATAACATTATTTATTTATTTTTTACACAAGAAAGGAATCGTCATTAAATAAAAAAAAAAAAAAGGAGTGAGGTTACTTCCTTCGCACCATACCTCTTTGATCCAATTTTATTGGGATTTGGTGAGATTTGAGCTGTGGTTCTCCTGGGAAATAAATGCGCTGATTAATGCAATCCTGGTCAGGGAGGGCCATGAGACCCTTTCCCGCGGGAACCGGCCCTGTTTGGCAAACAAAAACCCTGCCGCGACTATTCCAAGCTGCACGCCCTTCCGCCCCCAACTGTAGCCACGTTTCACACAACTTCCTACCCAGAATCCCTTTCTGCAGCCGCTTCACTTACTTCACTTCTACAGGAAGCAGCCTTTAGACTTTGTTGGAATATGAACAGGACTCATGTTTTAAATATATAGTTATTAAATATGTATTACATACTTGTACATAGCTTATATGAGTGTACAGTGGAATGTTTTTCCTCCTGCAATGGAAAGAAAAACCCTGATGGAACCAGGACACCATCGGCCCTGTGCCAATCTGTCCTCTGCTGCTGCTCACGCAAGCATTCAGTAATGTGCAACCCTGCGCACGGGTTTACAGTGAACCGCTAACCAATCTGTCCTCTGCTGCTGCTCACGCAAGCATTCAGTAATGTGCAACCCTGCGCACGGGTTTACAGTGAACCGCTAACCAATCTGTCCTCTGCTGCTGCTCACGCAAGCATTCAGTAATGTGCAACCCTGCGCATGGGTTTACAGTGAACCGCTAACCAATCTGTCCTCTGCTGCTGCAACACCACCCTAGTTAGCTAGTTAGTTCATTAGTTAAAGTAATTTAGCTGGTTTGTATCAGAAGAGGAGTTATATCGAGTGTGGTTTTGCAGTTTTCCTTTAACTTTAAAAAAAATAATAACTTCTGTGTTTTCCTTTTTATTTGACAGGACTTGAGGGGACTGCCTGCGTGGATTAACAGAGCGTGCTGCGTGAGTATAGAACAACACTATCACTGGCCTCTAATCTTGATTCAAATGTCAAGAGCAAAGGGCTGGGAGCCTGGGACTGTTAATTCCACAAAGCAGAACTGGTGAGATTTGGTGCTGTGTAAGGGACGGCTTTCCCTCAGGTGCGTCCTCATTACGCACCTGACGATGTCAGCAACTCCAGTGAACAGAGGCACACAGATCAATCACACACACATTTACACCACAAAAAAAAAAAATTATAATCATGTTTATGATCAAGTTGAATAAAGTGCATATGTCATCATAACCAGAAATGACCAATTCTTCAAACAGACACTTTTTTTTCTACCCAGACATTCATTAAAAGGACATTATGATACTTACATTGATTTACAATAAGGAAAAATAAACTAATCAATAAGGAACGGACAGCTGAGCTGACACACATGTGAATAATATGGGATTTAACATGTTACTAAAGCAGAAATCTCACACTCGCATTTTACAAATTGAAATTATGATCTGCAGTTATACATTGAGATGTACATTGTGTATAACGTGGACCGGAAGAGGGGGGAAAAGTCAAAAATTCACACCAAGTGTAAACGCGCACAGCCAATCAAACGAATGGCAGACGCTGTTGAGCGTTAGCTTGAACCAGAATATGTATTGATGCCCAATTCTCTTTTGCTGAAAGGAATAATCCTGATAATCTATGTTACATTTCACGTGCGCTATTTTAATTAATTGGGCGCGTTACCCTCAAACTGTTCGAAGTTATAAGCGGTTTTAAATCAATTTAATTAGCTACTTGCCCTGAACGCGGAACACATGTCATTAGCGTGTTCTCTGATTTGCATATATGCGTACGAAGTGAACAGGATGAATTACGCGCGCTATAAGTATAATTAAAACGCGTGAGCTAGTAATTAAATTAAAAATGTAATATCAGACGTAGACTACTTTACCCGGCATTCCGCTTGATTAAATTTATTTCGCCTTGCTGCGCCTGATGTTGGATTCATGTATAGGCATGGTACTAAAGGGACGGCATCGAACTCAACACTGAAACGAACAACAACAATCTTAAACGTGAATCGTCTATTAAATGTGGGTTTAAAACCTAGAGGGGAAAGCAGTGGTCAGTGAGTTTTCTCTTTTTCTCTCTCACTCTCTCTCTCTCTCTTTCTGACGATGCAATAGCAGAGAGGCTTGGTTTTATAAGCTTGGTTCATGGTTTTAGGCATAATGTAGCCTATACGTTCTCCAAGGAGGGACGGCCTTTTTGATAATTAAAGCACCTGCATTTTAATTTAACTAACACTAAACTTTATGTTGTTGCTAACACTAAACTTTAAGTTTAATTTATATTTGTAAGACTTTTATAGTTGAAATGTAGACCTATATGCGCGAGTGAACATCGGCTGATAAACAGGACAAGGTCTGTTGGATTTATTCATGATCTGTTGGATATTACTGGCACACAATTACTTGATGAATTTTTCCCAGTTGAAGTCCTAGGCGAGATCCTGGATAGGGCACTGGTTGGTGCGGCATTGTTAATTTATCACGGTCATGACTCGGGTGATGCCATTTGCCTGCAATGTTTTAGAAAAAAAGGAAACCAAAGGAGCTATTTAATTTTTCTCTGAAACTTTAAACGAACAAATAGCCTACAACGAGTACAAATATTAGGCTACGTTGATTTCCGACGTATTTGTTTATGCACGTGAACGGTTTAGCATTAATATTGCCTGAAGGCTACAAGTAGCTAGCCTATATGCATTCATTATTATTATGATTAGCCTATTTATTTTTACAATATATTTATTGAGTTTCAACATTTTTAAGACATCACATACATACATGATTAGCCTATTAATATTATCCATTTTGGAAATCTGCAACAGTAGTTTATGGTAAATATCGCAATTTGAATCCAATTCATATTAAATAGACTATTTTAATATAGCCCTGCGAGTCTAGAACGCCTATTTAGCCTACTCTAAAGAATCTCATTCAAACGCCTGTTAATTTGATGTAGGCCTATGTTAGCTAGGCCCTACGTGTGTAAATCTGTTGCCAAATCAATGGATGTCGGCTCATTTAAGTACGCAAAATACGGATTACATTAGGCTACATTCAGGCCAAAATAGTCTAGTGAGTCATATGGTAGCCTACGCACATTGGAATAAACCATTTTAACGCGTTGCTCTCGTGGCTAACAGTAGCTTACATTTCTTGATTATAATTAGCAAGTTGGTATGGGGAATGAAATCAATAGGTTAATCTTGCCCCGTTTGCGACTCTTCGTTATTTTATCGTTTTAAGAGATGTTTTTTTCTTCTTCTATTTCTAGATTCAATCTGAGCATTTACTTTAGAAGTGAACGGAAATGTCCACCTCAACTTTAGTTCGACTGCTTAAATATTACAGCGAAAGCACATTTCACTGCTATCAAACTCATATTTCACAAGTAGAAAATATTCATAATATCATAATATTCATACTATAATGTGGCATATAGTAGTAATGCTGTCTGATCAAATTAAGGGTATTTGCATAAACGCTTCATAAAAGCTTGCAGTAAACCAGTACTAAAACAAACAAAAAAATTTTTTAAACCAATAAACATCACAAATAAAATCACATTTGCAGACCTGTTTAATGATTAGGCCGATTTCCCAATCTACTTTTGCTATTATTAGCCTATTATTTCTTTAGCCTACTTACTGGACCTTTGTTATAGTATATTACATTACGTATCGCCATATTTATGTTTCATTATAAAGTTGTCTCTAAAGAGCTAAAAGGTGTCCATCTTTTAAAAATCACCAAAGGCAAAGATTACTTACCTAAATTTGATCACAAGTAAGCATGACCCCTGCTGGTCACAAAATATTCTATCTCCAATGTATCAAGAAATTAATATTTTAGTAAAGTGGAGTCTGCTAGATTAATGGGTCTGCGACGAGACGCAGGCATACCAAATTGAAGTATGATGCGGACATGTTAGATAAATGTACTTCTGCTATACACGCGAGTATGGGAGGTGTTTTGGATTTCTGCGGGATCATCCTGGCTTCTCCGGGAGCTCTTTCATGTCGACTCCAGTGCACAAACATATAGCTTAATGCGACTAGTGTTCCCTCTTTTATTCGGCTCACCATGGCAACAGAAATGTTGTGTTCAGAAACGCGTCCCCGTCAATGAAACAAACGATCTTCATGCGCCTGCACGCGGTGGCATCCGCACCAAAAGGGCGCCCAAAGTTAACCCGAAGGGGAAAAATCTCAGGAAGGCAATATATGTTAAACCAACTACAAACTTTCTGCGCCAGAAAAATCTCTAAATATTACATTTCATCTTTATCAAAATTATGAAAGTTATGTGAACCCATTAGCTCTCCAAAAGTTTATCTTTAAAACGTATTTCCAGCACATGCAGATACCATAACAGACGATTGGGTCACTGACCTTTAAAAAGTTTTACAATAAGTAGCCTATTTATAAAGAATATTTGTAAATGATATATATACCCTCATTGAATAAATTTCTTTGCACAGTGATTTGAAAAGATTACCAGTGTAGTAGTTCCAAATATCAAGTTTAAACGCCCGAGAGTAGCCAGCCTATTGTCAAAATGAGACTTGGTGGGCAGTATAGAAAATAGAGGATATTGTGAATTAATTGAACTGTCGGAGTAGCCTACATATAGGCTGCTGGGGCTTTAGCTGGTCTCGTTAGGAAACTTCCAAACGAACTCACTGAATAGCCGCGAGGAATCAATATATGTAAACGACTTAAAATCCACTTGTGCACGTCTCCTCTGGAGACTTCAGCCGAGAGGGTGGGTGCCCCGTTTAAGTTTGATTGATTGCGCTCTCTGCTCTGGACATTCAGTACAAAACCGCGCATCTTAGCCTCGTGCTCACATATTTATAAACCATGGAGTCAATGGAGCAAAATCTAACAAAAACATATGTTGCTTATTATTTTTAATGTGAAATATCTTTTCTGTTTGTTGCCCAATTACAGCGCAGTTTTATACGATAATATAAACGCTGATAAAATATAATGTAAATATGATGTCATGTAAAATGAACTGTGAAGATGGCAAAAATACGTGTATATATATATATATATATTCAAAAAAATGCTGGGTTAAAAAACAACCCAGCATTTTTTTGAGTATATATATATATATATATATATATCTGATGCAAAACGATATTATACATGTCAGCCCGCACAAGGACACAATATTGAAGGTATATGTAATGTACTTACCATCTGACTAACCCCCCCTCCCCAACAACAAAAATGAATCAATAAAGAATTTGGCAAAATTTCTGGCATGCTGTTTATGTTTAGTTCAAATTAAATTAATTACAGTGTTTCTCGGTCTCGCGCCCTATATAACGGTCCATCTTAACATTCTCCTTCCCTGTGACTTAACTGAGCAGAGTTCTGCTCCGCTTCTCTATTATTTTCACTAAAATGTATGAAAATTTATGCAAATGAAAATCAGCACTAACTGGCCGTCTCGTGCTATACTTGGGAATTTTTTCTTTCTTTTTTGCATAAAAAACAAAAGAACTCCACAGTGGGCGGGGGGGGGGGGACGTGGGGAGGCAACTACATGAACAAATAAATACAGAAACATCACGGAGGGAAAAAATGCTAAAGGCAGAAAACTCAAACATCTGAAAACGTATTTTTCTTTCCCCTCTGTTTTGGAGGGAAAAAAACGAAACTACTTTTCTTTCCACAACCCCACTCTTACGCTTTGGGCTGCCGCGAGAGACCCCCTTTGAAAGCTCGCACTGTGAAATGCATAGCACTGATCTTGACAAAATGTTCGCTGTATATTAATGAAAAGGCGACCCTCGTGACAACAACCCTATCCTACTCACTCAATGTAAACACTTCCACAAGGCTCGCGCGGTTTTTTGAGCCGGATCCAAATGGAATCTGCTGAGAAGGAAACCGTGGGATCCTGGCACTGAGCATTGATCAGCACCTGATTGTATCTACGTTTTTATTCAATGAAATCGTTTGTCTTCGGGTAAGAAAACTGGGTATTGGAAGGTTATGCATAATGGGGACTATTCCACAAAACCTGACTGACCATGTTTTTTTGTTTTTTTGTTTTTTTGTTTTTTTAATTGTTTTTTTTAATAAACCTGTGCACCAAACGTACGAATATTTGTATTGACGTGCAAACAAAAGATGGTTTTGCTCCCTTGTAAATTATGCGCGCCCGTGCGTTCACTTGTGCACCACACAAACGCTTCAGGTTTCGAAGAGAATGGATTCTATAGTTCATCTGTCCCGTTCATTTACAATGCTGGCACTTGGGGACTCCTTAAACTCTGGGGTAGACGGTTTTTCCACTCCTGTACAACGTCAGAAAATAAGTTATATTTCTGCGTTTAGGGTTGACATCCTTTAGGTTGCACGACGCAGGACTCAAAGTGCGGTTGTTTCCTTGCAAATCCCCAAAGGACCCCTCAATTTACCCTTGTTTTGGTTGCCACTCTCTCTTTTTTTGTGGTTCATCGAGGTTGCCTGTGCGCTGTGTTTCCGCTCGGAAGGATCGCTCAGAAACACCCCCAGCCCCCCCAACTCACACTTTCTCTGTTAACTCTTAATAAACCAAAGTCTGACGCCTTTTTTTCTTTAACATTAGGCACGGTATAATACATCTATATTTTAAATCATACTGTTTATCATATGCTATTATGAGTCATTAATGCATCATTAATACTCCTTGAGAATGGAAATATTCAAATACAGAAAATGTACACAACCGCGTAATTTGCCCTAATATATCTCGGCTATTTCTTTCTGAAATTTATACCTTTTTGTTCAGTCTCTGATGCCTCCCTTTGTGTGCTACGTAGTGTTACATGCAGGTTAGCATACAAATATCACACGTGAATACAAATGGGCGAAACTAATGGTCGTAAAAACTAAATTAACAATCAGTCTGATACAGTTTTAAACGCAATTATCTTTGTATATGTGATTGAATTGTTTACCAAAGTCTATACCAAAATTGTGAGTTTTATATTAGCCTAACACACAGACCAACGCAAGACGACTAATTGTTCAGGTAAAGGCTTATATATACACATATATCACACACACACACACACACACACACACACACACACACACACACACACACACACACAGACACGCACGCACGCGCGCACACGCACACATACACAAATTAAAATGCAACCAATTGGAACGGCTGGGAGGGGTGTCTGTGAGCCTGCAGCTAGGCTTTCCATACCTGACAATCACGTTGCGGTTATCCAATCGACGGGAGTTTTGCAGCCAACTTCCTTGTTCTGGGGGTGGGGGCGTGGCTGGTTTTTGCACGCTTGGCAAAGCGTAAACATTCGTATGTCCCTGAGCGCTGAGGGAGGGACAGAAAGAGCTGTCAGAGAGAGGGGCGAGAGAGAGAGAGAGGGAGGCAGAGGGAGAGAGAGAGGGCTTCTAACCACCATCGTGCACTGTAATACCGGATCGTACTTCAACTGGAGTTCGAGGTTTTTCAGGTTTAAGAACATAAAACAGAACAAAGACAGCCCGTTTATAGCATTGCGAAAGAAACGGCAAAAGCAAACTACTCCAAGGCATAAATCAAAATTTCAAGAGGCGAGGATCATACGCCAATATTTTTTCCGCTCCATTATAAGGAATTTCAAAAGATTTTATTTTTCATGGACAAAGTGCAAAGCGGCGCGAAGTTTGCACGGAGGGGAAACTTTTTTATTTTGTTTTACAGTTTTTACCATCATGGGGTTTCAAATTACTTTAAAGTAGGCTACTGACTTCTTTATGTCATTCGTTTTCATGGTTTATTTTTGCTACCTTCACACTTATATTGCTGTGAAGTATAGAGGCTATATGAATATTGTACATTCACGAATATCGGATTTTGACGGAGTTTTCATGTGTACCCTACTTGTCATTTAACGGATATCGTCGATGGTATAAGCCGACCACGGCTCCGACTTTTGAAGTTTGAATAATTCATGGAATAGATTTTTCCTGCCTGAGGGAGAGTAAAGTAATATAAAAGAGGGAGGGGGTTAATCAACGAGCTCATTCTTAAGGGTTAACGGGATGGCCACAGCGGCTTCCAATCCCTATCTACCCAGCAGTATTCTCTCGTCGGGCTCAATCGTGCATTCGGACTCTGGAGGAGGTGGTATGCAGCCGGGCAGCGTTGCCGTTACCTCGGTGTCCGGCGGGTACAGGGGAGACCCTACAATAAAGATGGTGCAGAGCGACTTCATGCAGGGAGCCATGGCAGCGAGCAACGGGAGCCACATGCTAAGCCATGCCCATCAGTGGGTGACATCCCTGCCTCACGCCGCCGCCGCTGCGGCTGCAGCCGCGGTTGCGGCGGCGGAAGCCGGCTCGCCTTGGTCGTCCAATCCCGTTGGAATGACAGGCAGCCCCCAGCAACAGGACGTGAAAAGCAATTCGGGCAGGGACGACCTGCACACGGGTACCGCGCTGCACCACAGGTCACCACATCTGGGCTCTCATCAGACTCACCCAGGGACTTGGGGTGGCACCTCGGTGGCGCACATGTCCTCCATAGGAGGGGGCCAGCAGCAGCAACAGTCGCTGATATACTCGCAGCCGAGCGGATTCACGGTAAACGGGATGCTGAGTCCCCCCGGGAATCAGAGCTTGGTGCACCCGGGTTTGGTGCGAGGGGACACGCCGGAACTCGATCACGGGAGCCATCACCACCACCACCACCACCAGCATCAGCACCACCAGCAGCCGCACCACGGCGGAGTAGGGAGCCACGACCCGCACTCCGACGAGGACACGCCGACTTCAGACGACCTGGAGCAGTTCGCCAAACAGTTCAAACAGCGACGGATCAAACTGGGCTTCACGCAGGCGGACGTCGGCTTGGCTTTGGGGACCCTGTACGGGAACGTCTTTTCTCAGACAACGATCTGCAGATTTGAGGCGCTCCAACTAAGCTTCAAGAACATGTGCAAGCTGAAGCCGTTGTTAAATAAATGGCTCGAGGAGGCTGATTCGACGACCGGGAGTCCCACGAGCATCGACAAGATAGCGGCGCAAGGCAGGAAACGAAAGAAGCGGACCTCCATCGAAGTAAGCGTTAAGGGGGCTTTGGAAAGTCATTTCTTGAAATGCCCAAAGCCCGCGGCCCAGGAGATCACATCTCTAGCGGGCAGTTTGCAACTGGAGAAAGAAGTGGTCCGAGTCTGGTTTTGCAATCGGAGGCAGAAGGAGAAAAGAATGACGCCGCCTGGATTGCCGCAGACGCCGGAGGACGTGTACTCTCAGGTCGGCAATGTGAGTGCAGACACGCCGCCACCCGCCATGGAGTGCAAACCAATGTTCAGTGAGACATAGAGCAGTACACGCGCCTAAATGTTATTATAGGCTATATGATTAATCTATAGGACAAAAGACGATCGACAAGATAGCAAGGTGTTTTTCATACTGTGATTGTGATGGAATATGATGAATACAGCCGCCGATGTGTTTTATATTTTTTGCAAAAAAAAAACAAAAACAAAAAAACACCTCTACACCCCAGCACCTGGGCCTCAAATGTTTTAACCTAAAAGGTTTTGTCTGTTTTTTTTTTTCTTTCAGGGACAATTTTTAGTAGATTACATAAAAGATGCAAGTTTAACTGGGCCCAGTGAACCGAGCGACCAGAGAGTGACGACTACAAGTTCGTTCCATCAGGTAATTTTGGCGCACTAAAGATCTACACGAAAACAAAAGCCAGTGTAAAATATCCGTGTCCTTATATTTCTCCTCCTGTGTTCATTCTTCATTTAAATTTTTTTTGTGTCGCGATCAAAAGGAAGCGACATTTACTCAATTAACAAAAATGGACTACCCAAAGATAACAAAGAAAGAAACGTGACATCAACAAGAGGAGAAGAATCAGTGAAGCTTCGAACATACTTTACGAGGATTGCATGGCTCGATATTTTTTAAGAAAAGGAATTGAGGGTCTTCTTTGTGCCCACCCCGCCCCCCGCAAACCTTCACAGGACTGTTTTGCCCCTCCACCACCGACCGACCCCCCCCCCCGTCCCGTCAGTGTCCCCTTCACCAGAGTATAGATCTCAAAGATCGTATTTTTTCTATTTTGTGGACAAACACCTTTCAGTGGATTAAAAAAAAAAAAAACGGAAAAGGAAAACATTTACATTTAAACGACTGTCTACAGCTGCACTTGTGTAAAATTCGTCTCTCTCTGAAAATCCATTGCCAAGAATGACTGAATGGTTTTGTGGATGTTACAATGATACTGCCATTTCCAAGCAGTTATTTTGGTAGGTTTTAATAAACAAACTCTGTAAAGCCGAAATTATAGATTCATTAGGATCAGATTCTGATCGGAGTTATTTACTTTATATTTTTTATTCTGAATAACTATGGACTGTTGCAAACGGTAATTTATTTTTCCCCTGGAACTTCTTATAAGATGTTTTTCTCTCTAGTTTTCGCTGTTATCTTTATTGGTTTTGCTTATTTTTTGCATTGTAATTGTTTTTCAGTGGAGCACAACTCGACATGAGCTGACCCGGACAGTTGTTAAAAAAATAAGGGTATATTTTGATGTGATAATTTGATTGTAATTTAATTTCAGTAGTGATCCCGTCAGATATAATTGAGAAAAATTAATTAGTTAGAATTAAATAACTTGCTTGTCTGTTTTGCACATGATAGCTCAGATTTATAATTTTGATTTGCATTGAGTAATAGTCCTATGCTAAATACAGTTTCTACTTATTTTCTCTGATGGAAGCTTCATGTGTTTGCCGTGAATGCGTGTTATACGAATTAACTGAAATAAGCCATTTTGTTGTGTGCTGTGGATTTTGTAAATACTGTGCAAGCGAGGTGTTGCTTTTGAAGAAATTGCACGTGGAGGTTAGATTCGTCTTGACCCCGCGTGACCTTTTTGTTTGGCGAGTAAAAATGTGCGCCACGAGCACTGCGTGCCTAAAATCAGCCCAAATAAAACCAGTTTTTAAATCTTCTGTTCAGTGTTTTAAAATGTATTGCAAATGTATCTTAATAATCAGAGGTAATATTTACCCCGGTAAGCACAGACGACCCAAAAAAAAGGGTAATGCCGTTACTTGCTACATATGGACAATTCCAATTCTTCGATTGAAAATATAAACAAACGAATGAACGAATAATTTCTGAATGATCCCTGACATCCGCGCATTTTTTATTTTTAACAATAGTATTATATATATTATATATTATATATATGTTTATTACTATATGTCCTAATTGTAATTTTATATTTTCCTAGGGTCACGTATGTAATTGAACGACAGTTAAATGCTCGTATCAGTTACCTGTAAGTTTGATCTTTTCTGCTATTTAGTCATGTAAATAAAATGCAGATTGGTGAGTAGGCTATTATTTGTCGAAACGCTTTGCACCCTGTAGTTTTATACCATGAATTCTGCTTTCAATGTAGATAATGGGGCATTTATGTGTATTTGATACAAGCTAAACGCGCATTATTATTATTATTATTACTTGTAGTAGTAGTATTTTTAGTTGTAGAACATGTATTTCTATTTTTAGTTGCCTAAATGTCATGAAAAAAATGTGGCTAATAATATTTGGTCATGTCAATACTACAGTTGCAAGTAGCCTACTTTTATAGTGCAGTATAGTGAATACACTTTTTTTCAGTTTGCAGGTAAATGTAGAGTGAAAAGTATCTCAAGTGAATTACCGTTATGTTGGACTTTACAACCGACAGTGTGAAATACCCAGTAGGCTATGGCTATAAGAGGCTTTTTCAGCACTTTTCTCCGCACGTCTGCCGACCCTTTCTCATAAAACAATGTATATATAGAGTAAGCCTATTTATTTATAAATGTGGCCTTTGTATAATTATTTTACAGTTTAATATCTTGAGAATATCTAGGCCAACTATTTCTCTTCAAGAAATGGTTTGCTTTCTTTCTTGTAACAAACTAGGCTTGGCTGCACTGTGTGCCGTTCGCTTTCCGTTGAGAAGTAGCCGTTGCTGTTATTTGTAAGCACTGCGCGCGGTTCGTGGCGTGGCCACCTAACGTCTCGCAGGTAATCAGGAACTGGGCTCTTGAAATAATGTGAGATGCAGGAACGTTTTTATCTGTTGTTTTATTTTTTTTAAATATAACTATCATTGTCACATTACTGGCAACATGTTTAGTCATTGATTTGGGCAGTCACCGTTTTTTATTTTGCGATTTTGTCCATGTTTGACCTTGCATATATTATATTGCGTTGCATTATCAACGGCAAACACGATTCCACAAGCATAACTGCCTTTCTGTTTTATATTAGCCCATGATAGACATTATGTTTACTATTTTGTACAGGCGTGGGCTGGCGAGATGATGTGGATGTCGTCACGGAGCCTTTTGGCAACAAACTGACTGGGACTGAATTAATTGCATCGCCAGCAACACAATAGGAGTTCAATGATTGGTAGGCTACGCCAGTTGTAGAATACAATTTAAATCTCGTGGAATAGGTTGTAGTCTACAGTGTTTGATTTGTTTAGACTAAAATATATAACTGCACATTTGGAGGTAGGCTATTTTCTTGTGTTTTTAGTATTGACAGGGCATGTTGCAACTTCTACGTGATGGCGTTTCCTCCGGTTATTGTTGTTGTAGGCCCAATGCAGTTAATTTCTTCAATTCTGTTTTTATCATATTTAACTGCTGTATGATGTATATGAGTGTCTCCTCTGCATCCATGTTTCACATAAATTAGGCTTCGACTTAGCTTATAGGCCTACATTCTTATTTCAAAGTTGTTGTTTTTATTTGCGTGGATAGCCTACCCTTGGACTGTTTTGAATGGGGACTCTACACCTCAGTGTGAGTTTTTTTTTAAGAGCAATTGCTTATGCCACAACTTTTTCTCTCTCTCTTGCAGTGACTATTCAGCAAAACGCCCAAAACCTCTCAGATTTAAATTTCGCGGATGATTTACCATACACCGGTTGCGTAGCAACTGCTTTCAACCAGTTTTTATAAGAATATGCATGTCTTCCCTTGGTTCGCATCAAAGGTGCCAGTCAGACGTGCAGAGCTGGCTGCATCACCAGACGCGCGACACATCACTGTTCAGAAAGCGAAAGAAGTAGCTATGTCTACCCTCTTATGTTTGAACTATAAGCCGTCTTTGATACCTCATAGATTTGGTGATAGCCTACCAATTGTATTTCTAGATAAAGTTGGCTCCTGTCAATCGGAAGCTACCAGAAAGAGGAGATGATCGGGAAATAAATTAATGATTATAATTAGCCTAAAATCCTAATTTATGCTTATAAATACGAATCCAGTCGTTGGGAATAATTTGAATTGCAAATATAATTTTGATATTCAAAATAGAAGACGCTACTGATGCAGGTTTTTGCAAGTGTTTAAGAATAAAAAGTATAGCCAATAAGTATGCGTATCATCAAAAACTCATCATATTGCCTATAGTGGATTCCCTTGGTGAAATATGTTGCACGGTTAAAAAAAAACATCATGGATATCTGGAAATGTCTTGCAAGGTTGTTATAATATTTGTCAGCCAAATGTTAAAAATATATTTGTTGCGGTGTTAAAATGGTTTATTCGTTCATTTATACCCGAACAATGATAAAAAATTAGTTCAATCTTAAATCAAGAAACACTGAAGATATGCTCAATATTGTTCAAATATTGCTATGCACGCAGCCTTCCTGCACGAATCGTTAAGAAAGCGTTCATGTGATCTGCATAATTTCACGAGATAAACAGTAGAATTAAGTATGTATATCAATTAAGTGTGAAATGCCATGTATCCGGTTGAGGAGGGACGGTGACACATGTTGCCGTGTTTCAGGTTAATCACCACTTTGTGCAACTATACGTTCATCAAACAACACTATTTAAAGATGAGTTTTCAAAAAGTTACTTATTTAAATATTAAAATAGAAAATGCACATATTATTATATGGTCACTAAAGCGTAAATCTATTTGCCAAAAATAATAGGCTAAGGGATTCGCAATAATCTTAGGCCTATTATCAGATGTTACACAGTGATAAGCGAATAGCCTACTTGTTGGTTCTTTATCAGGAGTAGTGACTATCATCATCATCGACAATGATAATGCTGAATGCCACTATACGTCATTATTATTACTGTTTAATAAATAACGAAACTCTATTTATAAAGACATTCAGAAAACGAAAGCAGTGGTGTGAAATCTAGGCTACGTTTGACATTCCAAAAATAAAAAATTATAATCTGCCGATGAAAGTCTCATACTTAATGCTAAAATAGTTTATATTTTTTATTGTTAGTCATAACTATCTTTCTCTCAGCCTCTCAATGTGTGTTCCATGCATTGTTCTATTCAATCAGGAGGCTTGCGAAGGTTATGAATCACGTATATAGTTGTTGTGTCATGTATTGTCGGAAAGCTATTTTAGCCACTGACGAAGTAAAAATGCCTCAACAACAATGGAAGTGTTCTCAGTACACATACCAATTATAAGAGTGTGAAATTCTGACCGTAGCATTTCAGACGCTTTCGACAATAATATTCTCGCTGAAACGTGACCTGCACTGTGAAATATTTAAATGTCAGATATTGTGTTTCAGAAGGCATTGCCATTCTTGTCTCTTTGCAAGTGTCTGTCCGCTCTCAGTCCAGCAGACTCAAGCCTTGAACATCTTTATTTGTATTTTAAAAAAACTTCTTTTTCTGTTTTTTTCCCGAGATAGGCCCAAATTCCGATCTCATTAATGATAATTGTTCTTGGGATATCTCAGCAGGGGTAGAGTCTATGCTGTCTCGCTTACTTCCACCAGCTGCTTTATTGATTTATTTATTTATTTATTTAATCTCTCGTAAATATTTCATTGATTTGTCCTATCAGCAGTAAGTATCAATTATTATGAAATTAACATGCTATGTATTTTACGCATTTATGATAAGTATTAACGTTACTTGAGACAATACAATATGCATCTCATATCTATTAGTAGGCCTAATTGTTAGTCTACTGGCCGGCTTCTTTTCGGTGCCTGTATCGGAATAGGTATAGGCTAACTCGGAATCCGAATGCTTTCAAACCTTATTTTCTAAATTTTTCTCCTCTGCCTGTCAGGAAACGTATTGCCCTTTTCTCTTTCTTCACCTTTTAAATTGTGATTGAATGCAATACCAGTACATTACTCGGAAAAACGTTACCTCAGATGTGCTGTCTAACGCAGAAATGAATTATCATTCTGCAAAACAGCGACTCATAAATCAGGATGCGAGCGTGAAACTTTCTATAGTTTGAAACTATTGCGCATAGAAATAGTTACCCTTGTTTACTGTAAAGGTACTGGATACTCCGTAGTTTAGAATCTCCAATGCCAATAGAATGTGCCTATATGTCACCAAAACTGCGAAAACTGGAATTATTAACATCATCATCATCATCATTTAACTGGTATGAAATCAAAACAAAATGTATTGGGAAGTATTACCGCATAAGTCTCGTTTGAAATAATACACCATACATCCAGCAAAATCGTTGTTGCAAAGCAACTATTTTGCAAGAAACATTATTTCCAATAGGTGCTGCCTCAACATAAAAGTTAATCTCCTGTTGTTCCCGTTCCTTCAAGTGACAGTGTTGAGTGCATCACAGTGCACTGATGGAAATTGTGTTCCAGGCCGCTGTGTATAGTTTGGACACTTAATACCACGAGCGTGAAACCGAATACATTATTCATCATGTAGCTATACTGAAAGGAATATATCAGTGCAGACCTCTAGAAGACCAGGCTGTCGCTGCAAAGCGAGGAATGGAATTCGGCGTTTGCACGTGCCCAAGTGGCGCGCAGCAACAGAGCGCTCCGTTTCGTGCTTTCACACTGTCCCCCTGAAAGGATGGAGGATATATTAAAGTAGTTGGTGTATGCAGTGACGTGCCCGTGAATGTTTTCTTTGTGTACAAAGCAACAGGTCGTGGGTTGACAACCAGCGAGATGGACGGGTGGCCAGATAAATACGGACTTATAGCTGAACTAAGTAGGCGTAGCGTAGCCTCCTGCACATTTGTGTTTGGGTGTGTTGCTGAACCTACGCGAACATAACTCCCAACGCAAACTTTTCACGGCGTCTATTAGAGCAGGCCTGTTGTTTTGTAGGATACTCCCACACAACTAAACCGCATTTGTCAAATACATAATTGTGTCACAATTATGCCGTTTTAAAGAATGCATTTTTAAAATACACCGACTGCCTACACGGCTAATGGTATACGCCTACATTGAATACAACTGACAAACGGAGCCTACTGAATGTCCAATGTTAGCCAGTTATTTGGAGTGAATAAGGGATAATATATGCTCACCTTAATGCGAGCTCTTGCTTGCGTTATCGCCCCAAGCCCGAGACACAAGCTTGCTGCTGAAAAAAGCGCTGTCATCGCTAGCTGACCTCACCTCACTGACTAAAACAGAAGAACCAGTGTGTTCGCAGACACCAAGTGGAAATACCTTGTGAGGCTTGTCACGCCAAGTGAGAAAACGAGACATTGCGGGAAATAAGTAGCCTATTTGATGCATTCGAGGTGGTTTTCTACACCGCAAAACCACTGGTACAGCCGCCACCGTCACAGATTTTGTGCGCCGTAGGCTACTACCTCTTAATTATTTATTCGTTCAGAAATGATTAATTATAATTATTATTATTATTAGGCCTATTTGACGTGGTCTTGCTTTTTACACTAGTCATGTAAAGTAAAACGTTGAAATAGCCTACTCTTGTGAATGTAGGGCGTGAACTGCATATTGGCTACTGTATGTTCGTTCATCCTCAATGTTTGGATCAATTCGGGTTTAGCCTATATATAGTTACACATGCATGAACTTTCTTTCAATTTTGATGATGATAAACAGTTTGAACAATTTTGAAAGACAACAAATCCTGTGTTTCAGCCAGACCACCCCAAAATTCAGCATGGCCTGTAACTGTTTATGAAATTTAGGACATATTTTACAATAAACTAGCCTACATTAAATCAGAAATACACAGTTTAGAATCTCTCATAAATCGGCTGTGTGTGTCAAGATAATGCATCTACGACACTTTAGCGCCACCTGCCGGAGTTACCATCTAATATTAAATATAATGTTTCAAGACAAGCGCAAAGGCCTGAATCATTTAACCGGCAACGCGACCCTACACAATGCGTTTTATAATTATTTTATTGCAGTAGCTAGTAGTAGTAGTGTAATAATAATAATAATTATAAAATGTTTACTTTAATTACAAGCTTATTGCTAAAAATCTTTTTAAAAATTAAAAAATCTTCTGCTTAAAATGGTTGCATAATGCGCTTCTATCTTCATATTTTATTGATGGATCTATTTGTAATGTAGCCTATGCCAATAATACACTTGCCAGAAAGTTTTTTCGTCAGCCGTGTGACAAAAAGGACCACTAAACGGCCAGAGCAGATGAACTCATTCAAAGCCTATTTCTCCGACATTTATCTCTTAAATAATAAATAACTAAATCAACCGCAGTTTATTCCTGCAAAATGGAGTTACAAGGACGTCCTTCAACAGAAGCAATCAATTAGGTTTTTCTTAAAGATATGTATGAACATAGGTTAAAACCAGCCATGTGTCATTTTATTGAATAGTCTACATAAACACCGACTTTTATAATGCCTAAATTATCCGACATTCTTTTGATATAGCCTAACCGCTGGATTAAGCTATATTACTGACAACTTTGGTTTACTAATATTTCTACTCCCATTGCCACTGCTGTTATTACTAGTCTACTAGCTACTACTACCATTACTCCTTCAACTTCGACTAGTGATATTGTGCTGTCGCGGTTATCACAATTAATATTGACAATATTTAAATTATTAAAATGTCATAGCGTCCATAAAAAAAAACAGCCGAAACTACTTCAATAGCCTACCCTTGATGTTGATGTGTTATTTATAGGTTTTGAATAGAGTTTAAAATATAATTTGATGACACAACGACAACAACTATCTTGCCTATTAATTTTGTTGCGCATAGGACAGTATAGGCGTTCTAAAAAATAACTAAAATGTATTCTGTTTCGTGCGGGGCGAAACGGATCTGGTAGGTGTGTCTTATAAAACGGTTATAAATGTGTTTTTGTGATCTGAATAAGACCTCTGTTGGCTTTCTGTTGCTCTCATTGTAGCTAGCTATCGTAGTTTTGCCTACTGCGTGTTTACATTATAGGCTAGTGACTTTGGAAAGGGGCCCTTTTCAGCACAGATAGCACAGTTGGTATAGGTCTAATGCTGGTCAGTTTTAACGTTAGAACGTACTCTGAAGTGCAGCTATTAACGTTCAAATAATTAAAAGTTTATGAAATCATTGTTATGTTAATTATAGGGCAACACAACGGTTGTTATTGTAGGCTATGTATAGCCGACCCATCAGTGTATTTGTTAAATCGATTATTTGTATTATTAATATTATAATATCATGAGGCTTATCTTATTAACCATGTTCCCATGCATATTGTATAGGCTTAGGCTATTACCATATTTCAGCTCATATCATATTAAAATAGCGTAGACTATAAAGAAAATTCAGTTATATTCCATAAATGACCATTGTAATACAATAAAGCGAACTATATTTTGCGTGATAAAATTTGTGAATAATAATGTATGCTTTAGTTCACAATTCATGTCGTAACAGAAATTCGATCAGTATAGATCCATAACTAGAGGCATCTTTAACGGTACAGTGAGTCGCCACTCGACCACCACGTAGGACTGGAGTGTCTACTCAAAACCGCGGGCAAAGACGTTCCACGCGCTCTGAAAGAAATGGGCGCCATCTTCAAAAAAGTTTAAAACTTTGCTGAATGTGACGCTGCTGGTATCGCAGTTTTTAATGTCTGTTTTCTGGGGTTACTATCTATGCTATCCTATGTTTTCCGTGTTGGTTATGTGTGGCCCGAACAGTACAACCTGTTTGAGAGTTCTACTCTCGGGATTGTATGCTTGCTTGATGTTTTTATACGTTTGTTTAATTTAGTTGAAAATGAACAATTCTCAGTAATCAACATACACCTACATGTCTTTCAGTCTGTGCTTTGGTTTGAGAGCGCAGCACAGTTGCATTATTAAAATAGCAGCCAATATATTTTTTTATTTTATTTGAAAATTAATTTGGCTGCACTGTATAGTTTGGCTGTGCAGCTGAAACCCACCACTCCTGACTGCCGTATTGGTCCTCTGCCAATACCTTTCAGATATTCTGCTCCCGGCCGAGGACTGGTTATTGTTTGTATAGACATAATCCGCTTCATTCACGTTCGTATACATGCTAGAAGTTTAATTTTGAGACCGTCACACATTACCCATCACACCTACGGACACACATTATCTACCAAACCTGCCAACATCATACATTACCTCTAAAAAAGCCAACGCACATTACATAACACAACCTCCTGCCAAAACAAATCTCTTATTAAGCTTATAAGAGGCATTACATTCCAAGCATCACCTTTTGCTAAACTGTCCCAATAGATCACTGACTGTTCCACAGCCCTGCAGCACACCGGGCTACCTGTGAGGTAGTTCTGAAAGAGGGGAATGCTAATTCCCGGGCGATGTTGAGCGACGGCGTGTCCACCTGTGGAGTGGAGTATTTTCTTGGCTGCGAGTCACGATCAGGTAACATCAGAAATCCAACTGGTTCAAAGTCATTTAGAGTGAAAGTTAAGAAGTTTATTTGGATAAACGAGGAGGATTATAATGTAGTTTTTAAGGATGGCACAAAGCACCCCCCCACCACCTCCCACCTCCCAGTGTACCAGTGGAATAAATCCCTCCTAATTTCAGGTAGTGGATGTTGGGCTGGGGCACTGTGGGATTGATGGCAGGGCTGAGGGGGGCGTGGTCTCCTGAGGGTCAGGTCACGCCTCCTGCCACGAGCACGCCGTGACTGGCCGACACGAGGTCAGCTATCCCAGCGGAGCCCCTCTGCTCGGCAACGGTTTCCAAGGTGACAGCATGTCAGAGCTGCCCCCGGGGTCCCGAGGGGCTGGAGGTGCATACATCGATGCCTCTGATGGTCCTGTCAATCATATTCTCTCTTTTCTTTCCTTCTTTCTCTTCCTGTTTCTCCCTATGCCTCTCTCTCTCACACACATACACATAAGCACACACACATACATACATACATGCATACACATAAGCACACACACACACATACATGCATGCACACACACGGACACACATAAGTACATACATACATGCGCACACACACACATACATGCACACACACATAAGCACACACACTGCCACATCTGCACTCCTTGTTTGGTTACACACTGAATGTCTATTTCTCACCATGTGTGTGTGTGTGGGGGGGGCGGGGGCATAGGCATCAATGGATCTTCTGTGCGGCGCCCCATCTCACCCCGGATTGGCAGCGCACGGGCAGAGAAACGTTATCTGCACTTTATAAATATCTTCACCTGCAGGGGCCTCGATGGGCCACTTCACATGGAACACCATCCACTGCATCCCAGGCACACTCCACTAGAAGCATACCATACACAATATAATGGAGTACTCCAATAATAATCATAATAATAATTCAACATGTGATTAAACCAATGATGTATGGGGAGGGCTGATACTGTACACCATCTGAAACTCTTCCAAAACAACTATGTATGTTTGCATTCATCTTTGCTGGCATAACATATTTTCTGCAATGTGGAAAGTTTTTTTGTGTATATAAATACAAAATTTATGGTCTGTTGGATTGTGGGAACAGCCAGTGTCTAGCCAACCACACACCTCAATGCACATTTACTGGCTTAAATCCATTGGTTGTGTACAATATCAACGTGGCAAAGAGCCAGGCAGTGTTTGTGGAGAAAGGGGAGAGACTTCGACCACACTGATGTTTCCCAGCCAATCAGACTGCCAGCTGGAGCCAGCATGGTGCAGCTGTCCAATCAGTGGTCCCACTGGTGTTGCCGAGAGACACTTCTTTGGAATGTAGAGCTACCGTAGCCAGACCCTTGAATAAACAACCCCACCTGGACCAGAACACTCGCTGCTGCCAGGTGAGTAAGGTCAGTCTTTCTGGGAGTTTTGGTCTGTTGTTTTTATTCAAATAAGATGAACAACATTCTGTCCCTTTTAACATTCTACAAAAAAGCTTCTCTGAAGGGCAAAACTCGGTTATGTTACTTGGCAACCCATCAACTCATGTTGGAAGCAAGACATTGTAGGTATTGTTTGTCAAAAGGCTAATTAAAGGCTAATTTACACCAGACGCACAAGCAGCATGAAAGCAGTGTGTTAGCAGCAGATTTTTTTAGCTGCTTCTGAAACACTTCCATGTTAACTAATTACACCATATACATCAGGCTCAAGCTTGGGGTTCTGTGTTCAGATATCGCTAACTATTTCAGGCACATATTTTCAACTGGGCTTTCAAAGCTTCAATCTCTTTTTTTAAGAAAAGGAAAAGAAAAAAAAAGACCCTGGATTGAAGTAAGATCTGCTCTGTGGCTTGGCAGTGTGGAGATGGAAGATACAACTGAAATGACAAGATAAGAGGCCTTATCATCAGATACGTGATGTCTTGTGTGCATCTGGAGTGCCAGATCAGAGGTGTGTAGATCCTCTTAATACACAAGCTGACCAGATTATACTTGTTTATAATTACACCTATTAGTCCTGTTCAAGTGTGAGAGAGAGAGAGAGAGAGAGAGAGGGGCTCTGTGTGTGTGTGTTAAATCTCAGTAATGTTCACTCATTAGGCTAAGGGAGGGTATTAAAGTGCAGTCATTTTCAGTCATTAGGGTAAGGGAGGGTATTAAAGTGCAGTCATTTTCATTCATTCAGGTAAGGGAGGGTATTAAAGTGCAGTAATTTTCACTCATTCGGGTAAGGGAGGGTATTAAAGTGCAGTAATTTTCACTCATTCGGGTAAGGGAGGGTATTAAAGTGCAGTCATTTTCACTCATTCAGGTAAGGGAGGGTATTAAAGTGCAGTAATTTTCAGTCATTAGGGTAGGGGAGGATATTAACGCACAGTAAAAATAAATAAATAGCTGATATGAAAATAGATTCAAATACAGTGTTTAGCATCTCCCTCCCTTCCATAAACACACTTATTCCCACACACAAGGCTGTATCCCATTCTCTGTTAATTACTGACCCAAGATTAAAAACCTTGTATTTATTACTCCCAACAGAGAGAAGGTGGCTGACGAACACGGCTTCTTGTGACTGTGACTTCCTGTGGACTGGCAGTGCTGCTCCGCGGTGGAGCGGGCGGATGAATTCAGGCACTTGTGATGGAGAGGAGATGCGCTGAGATCCGAGAGGGGACTGGAGAGATGCTCACAGATCGTATCTCAGGCTCTTCAAAATGGGAGCAGGGATTAGTAGCTAACCTGCGAGGCATAATAGGTGCCCTCTGATGTGAGTTTTATTTGCGGAATCTGGCCTTTTAAACTGCAGTAGTTGATTAGTACCTCTAATTACGGTGCACTGACCCCCCCCCCCCCCCCTGGTTTTAACGCTTTAAGCTTTCCTGTTTTTGATGCAGCTAAATAACTGAAGCAGATGTCTGGAGGTTTAGAGACTGTCTCCTTGGACATTGATCTGTAGGAGGAAAGGATATCCAGACTCATGTCACACTCTTCCAGGAGTTTCAGTATGTGCGGATCTCTTTTAGTGATATCACTGTTTGTGACATTGCTTTTCGTAATATTGCTGCTTGTGATATAGCTTTTCGTCATATTGCTGTTTGTCATATCGCAGGGGAATCCTGGGCCACTCTGCTGGAAAAAGCACTCACTGTGAGCACAGACTGTGATAATGAACACGGGTTCAGGCCTTGGCCTCGGAAAATGTCACCAGCGGGTCATAACCCGGAGTCCAGGGTTCGAATGGGTTTAAGTCGGCTTGGGTTAGCTCCTCCCATTGAAACACCAGGAGCCCGGAGGCTATCAGAGAAGCACTCTAAAAATCAGTGCCTCTACCCAGCAGAGTGTGTCCACACTCAAGAGCAGCACAAAGTAGATCCTCCTGCTCTTCTTCCTGGCTTCACGTACCAGAGCTTCTTATGCTAACATCTATACAATGAACGTTTAGAAACCGAAACGGTATGCTTGGACATGTCTGTATTACAGTACTGATTGTACATTCACAGGCAACTGGCCTTCCAAGACATTGGCTGAAGAGTCTTTGTTTTGTTATTGTGAAAACGAAGCACCCAAATGTCATTACATTACATTACGGGCGTTTAGCAGACGCTCTTATCCAGTGCGGCTTACACAGATTTAGCATTTTTGACATAGTATCCATTTCTACAGCTGGATATATACTGAAGCAATGCAGGTTAGGTACCCTACTCAAGGGTACAACGGCAGTGTCCTACCTGGGAATCGAACCTGCAACCTTTCAGTTACAAGGCCAGTTCCTTAAACCAGTATATTACATTGCTGCCCTTTTGGGGAGCTAACTGGCACGTAAACTTTACGTAAACTTTACATCTCATCATATTACAAAGCACATTGTTTGGTTCCCAGACCTTAGACCAGGGGTGGGTAATCTTATCTGAAAACGGACAGTGTTGGTGCAGGTTTTTGATTTAGCCCATCACTAAGACCCCTGATTCAACTAATTAACTAATCATGGTCTTTGCCCACCCCTGCCTTAGACCCTCTCCTATGTCTCACACTCAGAAAGTACTGATATAGTGTTGTGTGCCCCCTGCACACACACATACTCTCACACACACACACACACACACACATTCACTCACACACACACACTCACTCACTCACTCACTCACACACACACACACTCATACACACACACACACACACTCACTGGAGCCCGTATGAAAAATGCTTAAAGGCTTATACGCTGGGAAGATTCCTTTCTCAGGTCGTCAGGTTTCATAGTTTCACAGGTTGTCATGTCTGGGGTCACCAGTCCCCTGAGAACCCCAATGACTTCCTTCAGTAACAGGACTGCCTTATCCTGTCGAGGGAGAGAGGGAGGGAGGAATTTAGAGAGGGAGTGAGCGGGTGAAAGGGAGAAAAAACGGGAGAGTTAGGGATGGAGATGGAGAAAGAGATGGAAAGAGAGGGAGGGAGAGAAAGTACAATAGAGAGGGAGATAGCATGAAAAAGAAGGAGAGAAAGAGGGTGGAAGAGAGAGAGATCAGTCTTGTCATCCCGGCTAAAGGCCAAAGCAATATCAATATGGCCAGCGGGCTGGGAAAAGGGCCCCCAAATCGGTTCCGTGTGGAACTCGGGAGGTGCTGGGGTATGAAGTGTGTGCCTACATGTCAGGTCCGGGCTGGAGCTGGGTGGGTAAAGTAAGTAGGCGGGTTTTATGAAACGGGGCTGGGTCTTTAGTCTCAGGCCGGCCCAGCGGAAATACCGTCTCCAGGCATCGGCGAGCACGGACCTAACGGCTCTGTGTAATTAGACAGATATTTATGACGCCTCGTTCCAGCAGGTGATCCCTGGCGGTTCCTCTCCACGCCTCTGTGAGACGTCTCTATTAATTAATTGCTGTTTTATTTTGCACGTTATGGAGCTCAGTCTTAGGCCTCGGAAGGTCTGTGGGATTCTGACGCTCGGCAGGACACCGCTGCACCAGCGAAACATGCTTTATAGTCCGTCACACAGCTGGTCGGGGAGAAAATGCCAGCGCCAAGGTTATCTGCATAAACTACCTCCGGGGGGCATCAGCTGGCCTATCGGGCTTTTGGGGGGAGGAGGAGGGGCGTGTTGATTTTGGCAGGCAAAACACAGCAATAACTTCATGCCAACTTTTGTCTGAAAACACTCATTTATCACCAAGTTATTTTGTCAACAGACTGCAACTAAAAGCATGGTGTTATTTACACATGCACATTTACCTGTAAAAATTAGAAATCAGACGTCTTGATATTTGTCACTGTATAGGATCAGCAAAAATGCATTTCACAAACTTCACATGTATCTGTGTGTTTGGAACTCACATCCCTCTCGCTCTTACCTCAGCCCAACACTCCTGCTTCCTGCTTCCTGCCGCGAGCTTGTCTCATGCTGGTTTTTCAGTCACTTCCTGTCCTTTTTGTGGCAGTGCCAGCACTCACAGCCTGACAGTCCTCCAGCTCTCCATGAGCTGAGATGTGATAGTGGCCTTCCCAGCAGGGTTTGGACCACAACGGTCGCCCCACGCTGTTCTGGGGGTCAGACGGATATGGGGGAAATGAAAGCAGCGGTGCCCCCCCCCCAACTGACATACCCGCCAGCCAAGCACCCCCCCACCCCACCCCCCTCCATCCCTGGCACGGCCGTCTGCCGAGTGGGCAGGGAAGCAAATTAGTTGTAAAAATTCACCACAGGATGCTGGCTTAGGGCCCAGGCTATTAGTTATTTTACAGACACAGTGATGTCAGTCCCATAACCGCCACAAACAGGTCCGGGGGCAGGTGGCAAGGCTCCGCTATGGGGGCACGTGCGTCCTGGTATACCAGGATGAACAGGTCCAAAAATCTTGTTTTTCTCTGCTACGCAAACATTTCACCCTGATGTACACCCCCCCCCCCAAAAAACCCTGATCTCCCACAATTCAGGATGCTGTGGCATCCGATTAAGATTAGCTCCTGCTGCTCTATGCCGTAACAGGATTTGTAAATGTTTCTTCATGGCTTTTCCGTCACAGAAGGTTCCAGTGGAATCCCAAATGTGCCGGTTGGGAGGAGACCGGGGATCGTACTAAAACGGGCTGTTTCCCAGGGCTACTAATCACTGAAATGAGCAGCAAACCTTTTGAGGTCTGATATCTGCACTATCCAATGCAACCTCTGAGCCAGACGTCGTATAACGTGCCCGATCACGGTGGATTTATCTTGCGCCTGTCCTAATCAATGTGAAGTATGCCCGAAAAACCACAGTTCACAAAATGATTGCACTTCAACTGTGGAAACTATTGATTTAAAATAATTATGGCCAATACTGAACAAAAATATATACTTTTAATTTTAAAAAGTGATAAAAGTAGTAGTTATACTTTTAATAATACTTTTTAATGAACTAAGTTAGCATAAATATTTCTTGCATCCCAATCTGCTGAAGAGAACGAGAACTTCAGGGTTTCAGTGAACAGGATAGCTGCGTTACCGCAGGTGAGGGTAGCAAGCTGTATGTTTGTGTTTTGTGGGGACATACTGATTGTGCTTTTGTGTGTGCGTGCGTGTGTGTGTGTGTGTGTGTGTGTGTGTTGTGGAGACATGCACTGCTTCCTTTGAGTTACATTGCCGCAGGCTTCCTTCTGCTCTTTGGTAATGTTGTGACACCATTCGGCTCTCTTATATCCCCCTGGCGACCGTTTCCAATCAGCGCACCGCTCCCCACAGATAAGAAACCAATCAGAGCTGGCTTGTGTACAGAAAGACGCGGGGGAGGAATCCGGGAGATGTGTTGCCCTGGGACACGTATGATGACACACCCACACCCCTCCACACAAAGGCCAATTGCATCTGCATACACAGGGTCGGGAGACAATGCGCTTCCTCCCACCATTTCACCCCGTATTCTTCAGCGCTTGGGCAATGCCTTGAATCACCAACCCCCCGCCCCCATTTGAGGTTAATCTTTATAAAAGGGGATGTGGTTTACGATGTGTTTTTGTCTCTCTCTATCCGCCCGCGTGTAAGATCGATCTTGGGCCATACACCCAGCACTGTCCACATGCAAAACACAGTGATTGACTGAACGAATATGTATGCGAAATGAGCACAGCCCTCGTGCCGTGGAACCCCGCTATCCGATGGAGCGCACTAAGCTCCGCCCATCGAGCTGCGCGTGAGGCGAGCTCAAACAGCGGAGAAGGAGAAGCGGCGGCCGGCATCACGTGCTTCAGAGGCGAGAACAAACAGTCAGGTGTCGAGAGGAAACTCAAACACTCAGAGGAACTCATTCTGTTGAATTAATTAATTATTATCTTTATTAGATGTGCACGGTAATTAAATGATCTCCGTTTAATTACAAGATTTATATTAGATTACTGTAATGGATTTAAATGAGAACCTCCCTGTGCGATTTCAGACAGGGTAAATGATGATAAGTTTCTCCTCTTGGTACCTAGGAATCAAAATCCTGAAAAGTGCAGATCCAGGGACAATCTGACATTTATTAATAAGAATCTCTGCGCATAGGGAGATATTCAGCAACACAAGCAGAGATGTACATATGCACACAGACACACACACAAACACATCCACACACATAAACACATCCATAGGTGCATACACACATGCAAACCCATGCATACCTAAACACAAACACACACACCCATGCGTGCAGGCGCATACACACGCACACACACACCCATGCACGCAGGCGCACACACACACACACCCATGCCCACAGGCACACACACACACACACGCAGACTGTAGCGCAGGCACACACACACACAGCCATACCCATGCCCGCAGGCACACACACACACACACACACACACACACCCATGCACGCAGGCATACCCATGCCCGCAGGCACACACACACACACACACACACAGACTGTAGCGCAGGGATCTCCATGTAAAAAACAGGCAGCACAGCTTGGCAGTGGAATGGAACCTTCGGCTGCGGCCCGTTGCCCTCGGTTACTCCTGTGACACGGTGCCAAAGCCTTATTAATGCTGGGCCTGAAACCGTCTGCTTAAGGAGCCCCAGAGAAACGAGGAGACCTTCAGGGTACAGGGAAGCATGCCAATAAATATAAACTGTAAAGTGTATCCATAACGCACACAAACACAAGAACATACACAAACACGGACACACACATGTACACACACACACACACACACACACACACACACGTGTGCTTCGCCAACTTTCGCATGATTTTAGCGGGCAAAGCGGCGACACACCCGGTGTCCACTTTATGTGCAAAATCAGTGCAGAACACGGCCATTCGGTCATGATTGGGAGGCCTGCTGCCTGCAAGATGAGTCCACGCAGTGCAGTGACTCATATTGGGCTCATATGTATCCATATGGCATGGTTTTCCCAGTGAATAAACTGCAGCCTAACGCATTTATGGAATATTCTTATAATAATTACATTATGATGTGCTGTTGATTGTGGGCTCGCGGGTCCTTATATCCAGCAAGTGCTTTTATCTGGATGTTTTTCCTACCTGCACGCACACCATTTTAAATACCTTCAGCTGGCTCTGCCATGTCCATGACTGTTCATAGTGTAATATGTGCAACCAATCTATCGCCCCTTCAGTTAAACACATGCCACTCAACACATCCTGGCATCTGTCTCGTCAGGAGTCAAAGGCTCTGTATACACTCGATTACAGACAGACAGACAGACGATGTGAGTAATCCTTCTGTTATGTTGGTGCCCAGGAGGTTTTACGCTGTCCTGCAGAAATGGCACACAGTCGGGTATGAAGTGGCACATGGGGGTGACGAATGAGGATGTGCAAAGCTGTGCCCTTCACGTTCACGTTTGCGTGAGTAAATCCTGATAACCGTGTACGGGTGTACGGGCAGAGCTGCTTAACCCAACAAAGTCGGTCGCTCACGCCGTTCGGGAATCGCCGCGGCGATGAGAAATCGGCAGCTTACCGGAACATCTGAACTGGTCTATTCTTCCCGATGGGTGGAGTCTAGAGCACAGCACTGTTGCAATACCTGCAAAGCCATTCGTCACGGCGACCACAAAGACGCCATAATAGGATTGGCAATGTAATTTTGCATGGCAATGTGATTTGAGGTTAGCTGTCCAACTTCATCCTCAATGACCCCTCACTAGAAGAAAATAAGAGATCACTGGATGTGTCACAAAAACATTCCAACTCTCCAAGAAGCAGCAGAAAAGGAAATAACTACATTTATGAATATCTCTCCAGATATCTCAGGAAACGTTCTGTATTTTCATCACTCGCATTGGGAAGATGGTCTTATCCAGAGCAACTTACACGACTTTAGCATTTTTACATACTATCTGTTTATACAGATGGATATACAGTGAGCGCCATAATTCATTGGACAGTGACAATTTTTTTGTTATTTTGGTTCTGTACTCTGGCACTTTGAGTTTGAAAGGGTGCAATGACAGTGAGGTTGAAGTGAAGACTGTCAGCTTTAATTATGAACCGTTTAGAAATTATAGAACCTTTTGTACCAAAAAAGTACAAACCATCACTCTGCTGCCAGATATGCAGTAGATATGGATGGATCACTTTAAGGGTTGTTTCTCCTGACAAATTTTCCTATTGCACTCGATGGAAAAATAAATCCAGAGAAGAGACCCTTCAAGTTATCCATCCATATCTACTGCATATCTGGCAGCAGAGTGATGGTTTGAGGCTTGTTTGATACGTCAGACCCTTGATGACTTACAGCCATTTAGCCAACTGTGTGTTCCATACTGTTCCAGTGTAATTTACAGCTAAATCTAGTCAAACTCCCCAATTCCCAGAGAGATCCATTCAAATGCAGATAAGTTATAGTATCGCTTGTAGGAGTGCCAGAAAATAAGATACCAAGTCTTTTGATATTGTTGTGTCACAGACATCAGGAAGTCACGGTATGCAAAGGATATGCGACCAAATATTTTAAATGATTACTTTATTCTACATTATGTTAAACAATCCAATATTTTTTGATGCCTGAAATAGGGGTGCAGTCTGCACTTCAATGTCATCGTCATTGTATCCTTTCAAACTCAAAGTGCAAGAGTACACAACCAAAATAATGTCACTGTCCAATTAATTATGGTGCTCACTGTATACTCAAGCAACTCAGGTTAGGTACCTTGCTCAAGGGTACAACAGCAGAATCCTACCTGGGAATCGAACCTGCAACCTTTGGGTTCTAAGCCCAGTTCCCTACACTGCAATATAGTTAATGATTTGTTGGTGTAAATGGATGTTTTATGAAACTCATATATTTAACAAGCGGGTCTATTGTGATACAGGTCAGAAATAACATGACTGTAATGTGCTTTCCCTTTATAGAATCTTTAAAAAAATGAATAGGCTAAGTGTTGCAACTGCTATGCTTATTTTCTCATCGCCGCAATCCTTTTGAAAGTGGATATACAGCATTGCTTTAATCCATTAGACAATGGAAAACATAAATCACATTTAACCGACCGAGGGTGCTTATGTGCTATGAGTAAACACACACACAAACACACACACACACCTCTCACCTCATCTGTAGATCTTCAGTTATCTGTACAGGACTGGGGCAATACTGTGATTTATGCAATCCCCCCGACCACCCCCCACCCCCACCACCACAGTGAATTAGAGACCACGGGTCGAAACCATTTTTCTTCCCGAGTAGGAATGAGCTCGTGGCAACAAACAAAAAAACGAGGGCAAACACAGTTTATCATCCCCTGGACGATTTCTCTCCTTGGGCGGGTTTACCGCGCGACCATATCGACTGGTGCGAGACAGGAGCCCACGTGTCCTTTCACTTTGATAAATTTGCCAGAAATTCCATTCTAACTCTATCACTAAGATCCGGGTAAGAACTAGGCTACACTTTTCTCTATACGTGCCGAAAACCTCCTTTAGACACAAGCCTGCATTACCCAATAGGCCTAACGTAAATTCTTGCAGAAATGTTATTGACAGACATATGCTTGCTAATTATAACAATGCATATACTACTTCAGTTAAGACTGTTCTTTTATGCTGGAAAAAATAACTCAAAATGTTAATTTATTTAATTATTGAAGTTTTAAATTGTTATGACACAATAGGCTAGTTAAAAGCAACGACCGTTATGGCAAAAATATTTTTGCGCGTGAGAGAATTCTCAAGAAGAGAACTCTCATCGCCGAAAGATAAGCTAATGCTTCCTACACATTTTCGGTCAAATGACTTATTTAATTATTTATTTTGCTATATCTATGTACACACATCATGTAAAAAAATGTTAATGACCGAAATAAATGAATCTAAACTAAAAGATGATCAAAGCCCCTCGTTCGGCGAGGCGAAGCAAAGCCGAATATTTAACAATGCTTTTGGTTAGGCGCAATGACCGATACAGAGTAGCCTAAGCTATAGCTAAATACATAGGCTACTTATAATCAAATTAATTTTCATAATAAAATAATAATAATTAGTAGTATTATTATGTTGGGTTGCCTAGGGAAAGGCCACACTGTGATGGTAGGCTGCTCTTTTTAGTTTATGTTTCGAGAATTGCGACTATTTTCTTTAATAACACGCGTACGCACACTTCATAAAATGAGATAAAATTCAGTCACGCTACCATAATAATTAGCTACATTGGTTTAGCCGAATTACATCACAAGACGGAAACTTTGACTGTTGCCTCGCCTGTAAATCGGGTGATTCCTCCCCAAGAAGTTTATATAAAAATCCGGTTCAAGGTGTTCCCACCGAACGGAAAGCCTGTAGTTCAGTGGGAAGCCGACTCCGTCTGGCGCTGTGTTGATGTGCGCATGCTCCAGTGTTGATGTGCGCATGCTCAGACATGGCCGCCTCCAGTGGATCTGCCATGAAGTCCTTTCTGCGAAGATGCGGACACTGTTGGTCAGTTACAAAGGCTTTACCATCAGAGAAAACGGTCCTGCATTTAAACCACGTAATACCCGTATGTGCATTTTTATTATTATTAGTATTATTTTGAGGGATTACAACTTTAAGCTTGTCGTTTACCACTGGAGTCAGTGTCAGTCGCTAGCAACAGCTATAGCTAAGTTCCCTGAAGCTAGCTAGGTTCAAGTGCATTACGGTCATTGATCAGGTTTCTCGCAAGCTTGTCACTTTACTGAGTGTAATTGTGGGTGTAATGAATAGCCTGCTGTCTCTGTTCAATATTGCATGACAAAACCTGATTTGGTGTTTTAGAGAGAGGGCTGGAATCCGATTCGCTAACGTTAGCTCGCCAGCATCATACAACGCGTGTTACAAAATAAATCAGTTTGAATTGCCAAATGAACGTTACCAGTTAGCCGTCTTTAGGTTTAGGTTTAGGTTTATTTATTTAAGAAAGGGACAATGCACATGAATAAACATAACGTTAAATGTGCCAGATTTAGCCATTAGGGCTCATTTTGATCCGTGGTCCCTGGGCAGGTTTATGGTGAAGCATTAAAAAACGTGACATAATAAAATGTAACATAATAGCACAAACACAATAACGAAAAAGCATCAAGTCCCAAGCAAACGCGTAGCATCATGCTGCACATAGCAACGCATTTAGCAGACATAGCAACACATAAGCAGCAATCAACACAGCTCAACAAATACAGCATATAGCATAGACATCTCATACATCATATTTAACAGACATGGAGCACTGACATCCCCGATAACGATGACATCACAGACATCATAGTAGAGACTAGACCGATTTATGTTATAAAAGCGTTTTTGATTGTCCAATAACCACAGTTTTATAGATTTAGTAAAATAATTAAAAGATGTTATGTCCGTTAGTTCCCTGGGTAGGGGTTTTCCTGCTCGATATGAAAAAGCTGACTGCCAAAAAGCACTTTTTCTAAATGGTATTGAGCAAACTCCTCTGGATAGGTTTTGATGTTTCTTAATGAACTCACTGAGGGGCCAGGCCATGGAAATCTGTAACTTAAGAAATCATAATTTTACAATAATGATACGTATTTGTTTTTTTATTTATCTAAAACGTTCAATGTATGCTTCTAAAGTCTCTCAATCGGTTGTAGTGTAGTCTTGCATGCCTGTGTCCAACGGGTAAGACAGAAATTCATATGTGAAAAAATCAGCATGCCAGATTGAACTCAATTCTGTTCGCAGCTTTTTAAATCTGAGTTGTGAGTCAATGATTGTACCTAAATATTTACATTCAAGGACTATTTCCAGCCTTGGCCCAGACATCTGGGACTGCATCGGTGTTCACCTTTTTTGAAAAAAACATGCAAACAGTTTTGCTGACATCGAGATGTTGACATTGGTTTGTGAGCCATTTAGAAACGTGAACCATGGCAGCTGACGATTAAACTTTAAACATTAAACATGGCAGCTGTGTAGCTTGCTTCTTATTTGTAGCATGTACATATGACCGATTATATATGGCATTACTGAGGGGCTGCAGCCATGTGACACTCTGGCTCCTCTTCATTTCTATTTGCTAAATTAGCAGAATAATTAGCAATGGTTTGCTAACTAGAAACTTTTGTTTTATGCTTCAAAGTATAGCGAATGGCGAATTAAAAAGATTGGCCAATTCCACGTTAAGTGGAGAAAATGGGGTGAAATAAAAAAAAAAAATGTAAAAGCCGTAAGTTTTGGTTGACTGTGTGCAGGCGAGGCGGGTGAGCACCAGCACAGTTTTCCTGCAGAGGAACCTGGCGGCGGCCGGACCAGAGAAGTTCACGCAAGAATTCATCAAGAAGCAGATCGAGGAGTTCCACATCGGCCAGCGGCATCTGGCCAACATTATGGGCGAGGACCCCGAGAACTTCACGCAGAAGGACATCGACGTAAGAGTCCCGTCGGAGATGGGTCATGTGACTTGTCACATGACGTGTGTGTGCTTGACCTGTGTGTAAATGACTCCCAAAAAGTGGATGGCCCATTGATTTCAGGTCTGTGTGTAGTAAGGGTTATTCACATTTGGTTGTTTACTGTAGTTATTCATCAGTTATTTGCTTTCCTTCTAAAAAAAAATGGCTACATGCAGGGCAAGAAATTAAGTTTTTTAATTGGCTTAAGTGACTTGTTGATTCTAAAAAAAATTATTGTCAGCCATTTTCAACATTTACCAGCCGCATTACCTTTTACCATATAGCACAGCCTGGTTGGTTACCTGCCAAAGTGGCTGGTTGAGTAGAAACTCTTACCTGCATTTGGCTGGCGGTAGGTGTTAATTTCACACCCTGGCTACACGTGTTAAATGATGATTGTTAGATGTAGCGCACAGGGACTGAGACTGGTACAGGGCCTGGCCCCATATGGACTGAGACTGGTACAGGGCCCGGCCCCATATGGACTGAGACTGGTACAGGGCCTGGCCCATAAGGACTGAGACTGGTACAGGGCCTGGCCCATAAGGACTGAGACTGGTACAGGGCCTGGCCCCATACGGACTGAGACTGGTACAGGGCCTGGCCCCATACGGACTGAGACTGGTACAGGGCCCGGCCCCTTACGGACTGAGACTGGTACAGGGCCCGCTCCATACGGACTGAGACTGGTACAGGGCCTGGCCCCATACGGACTGAGACTGGTACAGGGCCTGGCCCCATACGGACTGAGACTGGTACAGGGCCTGGCCCCATACGGACTGAGACTGGTACAGGGCCCGCTCCATACGGACTGAGACTGGTACAGGGCCTGGCCCCATACGGACTGAGACTGGTACAGGGCCTGGCCCCATACGGACTGAGACTGGTACAGGGCCTGGCCCCATACGGACTGAGACTGGTACAGGGCCTGGCCCCATACGGACTGAGACTGGTACAGGGCCTGGCCCCATACGGACTGAGACTGGTACAGGGCCCGGCCCATACGGACTGAGACTGGTACAGGGCCCGGCCCCATACAGACTGAGACTGGTACAGGGCCCGCCGCGCATAGTTCTTAGTGCTCCGGTCATGTCTGCACTCTTTAGGGGTTTAAATGGTGCTGCATTGCTTGTGGCCATCACTTGTAGGAATTCACTTTCTGCCTTCAAACATCAGTTTTCTCAGTAAAATCTCTGTGCCACCTGCACCCAGAGTTTTCCACGTCTGTGTATTTAAATAAATGAAGTGGTGACAGTTTGCAGGCCTGGAGCGTGGATGCACACAGCTGTGTTCTGTACGAGCGCTGGTGCTCCCACACGCATCCTTCTGTCACCACACCCTCTGTTTCCCGTCTGTGTGCTTTACGGCATTACTGATGTGGGTCCCAGTGGAGCCTCTGTTTCTTATAGCAGCACTGTACGGAGGCAGCGACTGCAAGCGTGGAACATTAACGCTGTTAATCTCTTATAATTATCATTCCTTGCATTTATATAGTGCTTTTCTTGCACTCAAAGTGCTTTACAGCGACGATGGGGAAACTCGACCACCGCCAATGAGTAGCCCCCCCCCCCCCTGGGTGATGCACAGCAGCCATTCTGCGCCAGTACGCTCACCATACATCAGCGGAGGGGGAGAGGGAGTGATCAATTGTTAACCTACAGCGCCGTCCCCATCACTACACTGGGGCATTGGGACTTATTTGACCAGAGGAAAGATCGCCCCCTACTGGAAGTACGCTGTTTGTTACAGTTGTGCGACTTTTTTCACCATCATTGTGTGTTTGGTGGAGCCTCAGTGAGGATGACGCAGTTTTGTTGTTTGGGCGGGTGAAATATGAGGGGAAGGTGTGTGTGTGTGACACATCATTTCATTTGATCACTACATAAAAGTGATAGTCACAACCAGTGACTGTATAACCTAATTTACAGCTGATTATTAAATATTCTTACAAATATTTAATTGATAAATAATGACATATTAACAAAATAAAAAAATGTAGAGGAATGAACCAATGTTATTTTTATTTGACATTATTAAAATTTTTTATTTGATTTTAAGTTTCATTAATAATTAGTATTATTTTTTGCTTTTAACATGCAGTTATCGGAGTATAATGGTGAGACGTTACCCTGGATTGTACCGTATATACTTGCATATGATGGAGTATAATGGTGAGACATTACCCTGGATTGTACCGTATATACTTGCATATGATGGAGTATAATGGTGAGACGTTACCCTGGATTGTACCGTATATACTTGCATATGATGGAGTATAATGGTGAGACGTTACCCTGGATTGTACCGTATATACTTGCATATGATGGAGTATAAGGGTGAGACATTACCCTGGATTGTACCGTATATACTTGCATATGATGGAGTATAAGGGTGAGACATTACCCTGGATTGTACCGTATATACTTGCATATGATGGAGTATAAGGGTGAGACATTACCCTGGATTGTACCGTATATACTTGCATTTGATGGAGTATAATGGTGAGACGTTACCCTGGATTGTACCGTATATACTTGCATATGATGGAGTATAAGGGTGAGACATTACCCTGGATTGTACCGTATATACTTGCATATGATGGAGTATAATGGTGAGACGTTACCCTGGATTGTACCGTATATACTTGCATATGATGGAGTATAAGGGTGAGACATTACCCTGGATTGTACCGTATATACTTGCATATGATGGAGTATAAGGGTGAGACATTACCCTGGATTGTACTGTATATACTTGCATATGATGGAGTATAAGGGTGAGACATTACCCTGGATTGTACCGTATATACTTGCATATGATGGAGTATAAGGGTGAGACATTACCCTGGATTGTACCGTATATACTTGCATATGATACAATGCATCAAATGCTTGTTATTGGACACGTGTAATACTCTGTTTTAGTTCTGCATTTCACCCTGTACATGAATATGAATAAAGAAATTAATCTGTTCTCCTCAGAGAAGCATCGAGTACCTCTTCCCCTCTGGACTGTTTGACAAAAGAGCCCGACCCCTCATGAAGGTAAAATAATGAAACCCTTTATTTAACATTCTCACTGAATCACAAAAGTAAATCTTCTGAATGTTTGGGCCGTGCTCCTGCTGCTCTGTAAGGAATAACCACCTGTGTGTGAACCTCTGTCTCTCACCTTTTCTCCAGCACCCAGACCTGATTTTCCCAAAACAGAGAGGTGAGCTATCCACAGTGCTCATTCATATCACGTATTTCACTAATGATGTTCATATGTGCAATTTGGCCTAGAGACTAAAATCGACATTATCTTGAGTTCTAGGAATCTGCATATTCAACTAAGGGTCTAAATACGAGTGTAATTCTGTCTTTATAAGTGTGTTGTTGGAGACTTTTTGGTTTGCTATGACATTGTGGTATTTCTGGTGTGGTATGCCACAATGCCGTATGGTTTATCGTTGAACCACACGCAGTCAGACATCGCACCCATGTGTCCCCTGCACGTATTTTACACGCACAGCCTTGTTCAAAGTGTTTTATCAGATTGTGACAGTTGCTGGCCTGTTCTTATTGCTCTTGGGTCGAGGTAGATAACGCGTATTTCGCTGTTACAGCGGGAGTGTGTAACGTCTTCTCGTTACAGCGGGAGTGTGTAACGTCTTCTCGTTACAGCGGGAGTGTGTAACGTCTTCTCGTTATAGCGGGAGTGTGTAACGTCTTCTCCTTCCCCTGAAACACATTCCTCTCCCTCCAGCTGTGCAGTGGGACCAGGACGGACGACCTTTCCACTTCCTGTTTTACACCGGAAAGCCGGCCTACTATTCGCTGATGCACGTGAGTGGGCGTGGCCAATTGTGCTTCATTCAGTCTTGAAACAGGGGGCCTGGGGAGATTTATTTATTTTTTGAACAACTTCCTGTTTGCAGTTACGCCGTCAGTTCTTTCTCGATCGACGGGAAAATCGAGGGTCTGACTGGCTCTCCACTCCACACTTTTAGAAACGGAGCGTCTGTGGTCTGTCAAACGGGTTTAAAGCGGCGCGTAGACTTGGTTAAATATCAGAACGAAGCATTAGTGCCTCCTCTCTCTCAGGTGGGAGGGGGGGAGCGAGCTGCGTTAGTGCCTCTCTCTCAGGTGGGAGGGGGGGGAGCGAGCTGCGTTAGTGCCTCCTCTCTCTCAGGTGGGAGGGGGGGAGCGAGCTGCGTTAGTGCTGCCTCTCTCTCAGGTGGGAGGGGGGGAGCGAGCTGCGTTAGTGCTGCCTCTCTCTCAGGTGGGAGCGAGCTGCGTTAGTGCTGCCTCTCTCTCAGGTGGGAGGGGGGGAGCGAGCTGCGTTAGTGCTGCCTCTCTCTCAGGTGGGAGGGGGGGAGCGAGCTGCGTTAGTGCCTCCTCTCTCTCAGGTGGGAGGGGGGGAGCGAGCTGCGTTAGTGCTGCCTCTCTCTCAGGTGGGAGGGGGGGAGCGAGCTGCGTTAGTGCCTCCTCTCTCTCAGGTGGGAGGGGGGGAGCGAGCTGCGTTAGTGCTGCCTCTCTCTCAGGTGGGAGGGGGGGAGCGAGCTGCGTTAGTGCTGCCTCTCTCTCAGGTGGGAGGGGGGGAGCGAGCTGTGTTAGTGCTGCCTCTCTCTCAGGTGGGAGGGGGGGAGCGAGCTGCGTTAGTGCTGCCTCTCTCTCAGGTGGGAGGGGGGGAGCGAGCTGCGTTAGTGCCTCTCTCTCAGGTGGGAGGGGGGGTGAACAGATGCAGTCAGTGACCTTGAGAGAGCAGAATCCCGCCGCGCGGTTCGTCTCGCGCGTTTCCCTACCAGCAAGCGGGGGTCTGGTCGGGGGGGGGGTAAGCACCGAGCCGCAGACTCCGCTCAAATGCTTTACTAATAACAACCGTAATAACGGCTTAATTTGCGCCGTGAGGCTGGTGGTCACGGTGCATTGGGCCAGATAAACAGACGGGCTTTGGGGAGAGAGAGAGAGCGAGAGGGAGAGAGAGGGCGAGATTGGAAAGACAGAAGGGAGAGAGAGGGAGAGAGAGAGAGGGAGAGAAAGGGAGAGAGAGAAAGGGAGAGAGAGAAAGGGAGAGAGCGAGAGGGAGAGAGAGAGCGAGATGGGAAAGACAGAAGGGAGAGAGGGGAGAGAGAGCGAGAGAGAGCGAGAGAGAGCGAGAGAGAGGGAGAGAAAGGGAGAGAGAGGGAGAGAGAGAGAGAGTGATGTCATTAAATAGGTGTCAAATTCAGCTTGAAACAGGTGCTTTAATGTACTCTCCTGTCTCAGTGCTGCACGCAGACTGGAGCCCTGCTGTGTGCGGGAATAAAGCGACACACACACACACACACACACACACACACACACACACACACACACACACACACACACACACACACACACACACACACACACACACACACAGACTGGAGCCCTGCTGTGGAATAGCAGGAATATTGCGACATACACACACACACTCTTTCTCTCTCACACACACACATGCACACACGCACACAGACACACAAACATACACACAGACTGGAGCCCTGCTGTGAGCAGGAATAAAGCGACACACTCACACAAACACACACATATACACACACGCACACACTTACACTTACACATACACGTGTGTGTGTGCGTGTGCGTGTGCGTGCGTGTGAGATTTGGTTTTTACTCATTTTCTTACCTGTTCAGGACATATTGGGGAAGGTTCTGTCGGTGGAGAGGTACCAGGACCGTATGAGGAGTAAGGGCCTGTTCTCCCAGGAAACCAAACCCATGTGAGTCCAGAACCACATTCATCAAGAACCACATTTATACTGGGTCATCATGTGCGTGTCTGACAACACCAGCTCTTTTTGTGTATGTATGTACCGATCTGGCTTTTGACTCTGTGTGTGCGTGTGCGTGTGTGTGTGTGTGTGCGCGTGTGTGTGTGCGCGTGTGTGTGCGCGTGTGTGCGTGTGTGTGCGCGCCTGTGCGTGTGTGTGCGTGCGTGTGTGTGCGTGTGTGTGTGTGTGTGTTTTTGCGCGTCTTCTCACCCCAGGTCTATGTCGGGGGGTCGGTGGCTTTCAAAAGAGGAACTTGAGGAGATGCTGGTGGAGCCCACTTCTGAGCACGATGTGAGAAACTTAGAAAATAACTTGATGTGTTTTCCTATATTATTCATTATTGTATCTCTGCATACTTTTGCATTTGCATTTATTCTAGCAGCTATAAGCCACCTGAAAATTGTATCCGTTTTGTCTTGCATCACTGTTTTGGATATTCCCATTGCAGTTTGCTTGTGCAACCCCTAGAGGGTGCTGTTCATCACAAGAGCAGTTTTCAGAAGATATTTGTAGACCTGCAGTTTGTTAATATGGGATTTTTTTATTTATTCTATTCTTATTTTTTTATATTGTGTTGCACATGTGTTGGTTTATTGTAATTCATTGTGTTCTTGTTTGTGTGGTATTGCGCTGTGATGTGTTGTGCTGTGTTGTCCCTGTAGCACTCGCGTTTCCTCCAGCTGATGGACAGGTTGCTGTCTCTCCCCTATTGCTCGTTGGAGGAGGAGTTTATTTGGCGGTATCGCAAGCAGCTGGACGTGCAGTCGAGCAAGGAGCTTGCCCAACCCCTGCAGCTGGATCAGGACGGTGTGGCCTTCAGCTCCGCTCAAGGTACTGCCCTTCTACACAGCCAACAACAATCGGTTGCTGGCAGTTTTACTCGCGATATTCGCCTGCTGCCGCTCAGGATATTCGACTGGTGCCGCTCGCAATATGAACCCCCTTCTTACAGGGTCACTGTTATGGTTCACGATGAGTTTGTTTGGTCCCACAGGGCGGAGAAAAACTGCCGAAGCCGCAGTGGTGGTGCGAGAAATCAGCTCAGGGACGATCCTCATCAACGGCGTGAACTACGTACGCTACTTTTCTTCAGTGCAGGACAGGTGTGTGTGTGTGTGTGTGTGTGCGCTCTTGCATGAATGGGTGGTGCATGTGTGTGTGCTTTTTTTTGTGTGTGTGTGTGTGTGTGTGTGTCAGTGCATCTTCCTCTGTTTTGCATCTCTGCCAAACACCTTGCATTGGCTGACAAGCTTCTACATTTTGGAACATAAGTGTTCTGGCTGTTTGTGCTGTGGATGGCTGCACTTGGAGTGCCTGCCTGGTTTGTGGCCACACGGTCTCTCCTGTCCGCTGTCTTTTCTCTGACTGTTTCTACTCCTGAACTGTACTCTACTCTCCCCCTCTCCCCTTGACCCGCCCTCACAGACAGGAGCTGATGTTCCCCCTGCAGTTTGTGGGGCGGTTGGGCAGGCACGCTGTGGAGGGCACTGTGAGCGGTGGCGGCCACTCCGCCCAGGCGGGGGCGCTACGCCTGGCCATCTCCCGCGCACTCCTCAGCTTCGTGTCGGAGAGCGAGAGGGAGAGCATGAGGCAGGGTGAGAAAGGCAGACGTGGCCTCGTTCTATTGTCTTTCATTCATTCAGTTACAATGAGCACCATAATTCATTGGACAGTGATAAATTTTTTGTTATTTTGGTTTTGTACTCTATCAATTTGAGTTTATTTTTTTAAAAAGGATAGAATAATAAAAAGGATACAGTGACAATGAGGTTGATGTGCAGACTGTCAGATTTAATTTGAGCATATTTTCATACATATCGGATGAGCCGTTTAGAAATTATAGAACCTTTTGTACATAGTCTCCCCCATTTTCCGGGCATCAAAAAATATTGGACAGTTTAACATAATTTAGAATAAAATAATCATTTTTAATATTTGGTCGCATATTCTTTGCATGCCATGACTTCCTGTCTGTGACCCAACAATATCAAAAGCCTCTAGATATCTTATTTTCTGGTACTCTTACAAGCGATACTATAACTCAGGGGTTTTCAAAGTGGGGGCCGCGGCCCAACGGGGGGCCGCCAGGGGGCGCCAGGGGGGCCAATTGGAAGGGAGAGGAAAATGGAAAATGGAAAATGCAAAAAAAATAAAAAAATAAAAAATAATTAAAATTTTTTATTTCAATTCATAAGATTACTGTGCCGGTTTAAAATAAGATATTAATTGTTATAAATCCTTTCATATCGAAATTAGGTCTTTGCCATGCCCTTCTTTCAATCGCAGCCAATAACTAACCGTCTGCCTGTCAGTCAAAGCGTTACGTTGAGCTACTAACGGCCCGATTATGGAATCAAAATAGGGTCAAAAGTATTGTGTTGTGTTTTAAGAAGCTGTATGTTTGATTTTTTTATATTTGCCAGCGTAATTTAAAAGTTTTTTTTTTTTTTTTTTTTCTTTTTTTTTTTTTTAAATTTTTTTTTTTTATTTTTTTTTTAAAGCCATTTCGCAATAGGGGGGCCCCAGCCAGAGTCTACGGCTATTTGGGGGTCCTTGGCATGGAAAAGTTTGGGAACCCCTGCTATAACTTCTCTACATTTGAATGGAACTTCATTGGAATTGGAGGGTGGGACTAGATTTAGCTGTAAATTACACTGGAACAGTATGGAACACACAGTTGGCTAAATGGCACTAAGTCATCAAGGGTCTGACGTATCAAACAAGCCTTAAACCATCACTCTGCTGCCAGATATGCAGTAGATACGGATGGATAACTTGAAGGGTTTCTTCTGTGACTTATTTTTCTATAGATTTCATTAGGACAATTTGTCAGGTGAAACAACCCTTAAAGTGATCCATCCATATCTACTGCATATCTGGCAGCAGAGTGATGGTTTGAGGCTCATTTGATACCTCAGACCCTTGATGACTTACGGCCATTTAGCCAACCATGTATTCCATACTGTTCCAGCATAATTTACAGCTAAATTTAGTCCCACCCCCCAATTCCCATAGATTCCCAAGTGCTAGAGTACAGAACCAAAAAATGTATCACTGTCCAATGAATTATGGTGCTCACTGTATGTCTTCATCAAGCTCACATGTTAATGTTCAATTCTTCATCATCTCGTCTCATTTGGGCTCAGAAGAAAGTTTGGATTATTTTTTCCATTAGAGCTGACACAAGTTTAGACTCTCTCTTTCTCTCCCTCTCTCTCTGTCTGTGTCTCCCCCTCTCCAGCTGGCCTGTTGACCTCTGACCCCAGGGTGAAGGAGCGTAAGAAGCCTGGTCAGGCCGGAGCCCGCAAGAAATTCACGTGGAATAAGCGTTAGGGCGTGGCCGTTCTGCCCAGGAGGCCGTGGGACACGCCCTCCCCGAGGGGGCCAGGCAGCACCTCACAGAGTTTCCGCCTGTCCCGCACACAGCTACCCTCATATTTACATCAGTTATACAAGCCGAAAAACACCAGCGGCCTCCCTCTCCTGTGTGCGTACAGGAAGTGTGTACAGTTAATATATTATCAATAAACCAGGTCTTCTTTTTCATATGACACGTCTCTACAGTGTGTTTATCAGTGAGTGTGCCTCATTCCTCCTGCATGCGGACCCACATAATTATATATATACAGTATATATATATATGGAGAGGCTATCAACAGATATTGGCAGAAAACTGAGCTATTGCTTTTTCTGCTTCAATTTTGGCGCCCCTACCATTTAAAGGGATACTAGGGCCTAGAACAACAGTGGGCTGAAAAACTAGGTCTCCTTACAAAGTTATAGGGGATTGTGATCCCCTTGACGGCTGTGGCTGCATAAGAACCATAGAACAAACGGGGCTCTGCACTTTCTCTGATTTGCTGACGTCAAACTCGTAATTTGACGGTAGCGAATCCAAGGAAAAGAAATACACGGACTACAGCCTGTAGGGGGACCGTGGAATGCTAGGAATGATTGACATTGCCGTCAACCCGAGAACACGCCCCCGACGTTCTGAACACAGGTACACACAGGTGTAGCCGCCATGACACTTCAGAATGGCGACCAGCGAGAACGTTATGTCTGAAGATTTTACGGATGATTATGACGTTTATGAATCGGAAGGGAGGTCGGATATCAGGGTGATACAGGCATCGTTTCCATGTTTTTACCAACATCAGTGCGTTCAAGTTGCGTCACTTTGTTAGCCAACGTGGCTAAAACGGCTAACAAGTAGCCTACAACAATGATATTTTAACTTTTAATTGTATATGTTTAATATTCTGTATGAACATGTTGGTCGATACAAAAGCATTTCGTAGCCACTGAAAAACGGGAGGTAGAAGTTGATTTTCCGACATGGAACCGGGGTGCGTAGCTTACCTAAGACTTCTGGCTGGCTGGCTGGCTAATGTTTTCACGATGCCAAACGTAGATAAATTAAAGGCTGTATTTCCCCCCCTTTTTCTGGAGACTGAGCTAATGATGGTGGTATTTTCTCAGTATAACTTACATTAGTGGCTAACTTGCCAGCGAGTTGCGTGGCCTCTCGTTTCTAACTTAGAAACGCTGCAGAGCAGACAGGCACTACATGAGCAGTAAAATGCGCAGTTCCTTGGCATCTGGTTCTGGAACTTCATTCAGTGTGACTGGTATTGTCTGACTCCGCCCATAAACTGGAAGCTCTCTTGGCCATTGTAGTTCACAGTAAAGCAGATAGCTGGTACATGCGCATTAGTTTGGGGCTCTGTCTGCTCTCGCTACAGGTAGAAAGTTGGCTGAGAACTAATTTTAATCAGGAGGAGAGCTACTTTTCTCCAAACCAAACATTATTTTTGGGTAGAATTCCCCTTTAAGCAAATACGAGTTCGATCTTGAAGTCGCAATGTCAATTTAGTACCAACAGAGGGTAGTGTAGTACTATAAATTATTTTTATTTTTTTAATAACGCTTCCAGACATAATTAAACATAATTTCAGTTTATTATCTCAAGTGATATTGAAAGTATGTCACAGCAAGGGGGTGATTTGTTCCATTTAATATCTTACTATGTTGTGTGTCTGTGTGTACACATTTATGTCCCAGCAGTTAACAGTGTATTTTAAAAGAAGTCCAAATCCCCTACAGAAGTTACAAGGTTTTGTGGTTTGATCGAGTGTAGCTAATAGTGTCCCAGTTTTACTTTGCTGTGCCTTTAAAATGTTGAGCTTCTCGCAGAGGAACAGCTCATTACAGAGTGGGCGGGTTTATTTAGACCTAACGGCTGCTGAGGTTTAGCACAGCACATAGTGACCTGGGGTGCGTCCCAATAGTCGAAAAATGCAACCTTTCCTCCTCCACAACCACTCCTCTACTCCGTGCCCCGGAAACGGATCTTTGTGTTTTAATCTAATGTCGCTGATTACATCTTAATTAATGTCTCGACGCAAACCGCAATGCCAGGTACATTGTATACTGTACATGCAAATACTTGTACTCGAAACGTTCACAGTTTTGCATACTTCCGGGTAAGAGAGGCGTGGTAGTGGGGGAGTGGAGGAAGGGAGGTGGGGAGTGAAGAATATTGGGACGCAGCTCTGGCTATCAAGGTGTGTGTTACTGCAATTGTGACTGTGTGTATGAGTGTGTGACTTCGTGCATGTGAGTGGCTAAGCAAGTCGTTTTGACTGCAAACACTTGTGTACTTGTAGCAGTTCTGGGTGTTTTTTAGCCATCTAGCTCAACTCACAGGTGTCTATTTTTTGGGATGGAACAAAGCCGACTTGTTTCTGTTTATTAAATGTGCCCCCCCCCCCCCCTCTTTTGTCATAATTTGTTCTGTGTGTTTTACGACGGTGTAAACTGCTTTACATGAAAGGTAGAGGATAAATTCATGTTTGTTGAATCTCAGCTCACAGTTAATGAGGTTTACCAAATACGTTTTTCCTTTAAATGGTTCGCATCGGCAAATGGATAAAAAGGGTTCTCTCGTGTTGCCTTTAAATGTGTCAGTGTAGGTAGTTTAGTCAGTGTTCTCGACGGTGCTGGTATTGCGCGAACTAATCGCCGTACCACGGCGCATGGATTCGCGCGCACGGCGTGGTCTTAAAGTGGGTTGCTGAACACCAGCACCGTTTATCACCTAATAGGGGAGCTTGTCGAGGAGATGCACAGGGGAAAAGCTGCGAATGAATATCCGTCGAACAGATCTCTTGAGAGATGACTGCTATGAACGAAGGTATCGCATTCCTTTCTATGTATATTATTTCATAAGATTTTGCCAAAAGATGCATGATCGAGAAATTATGCGATTCGTATTTGTCAGACAGCGTTTTGAGAGACACATTTATGGTTATGGGAATTAAGGTGTGTTTTTTTATTATTCGTCGGAAATTTGTATTTTAAATCCATATTCAGCAGTAGCCTACGTTTGTCTGAGGGGAGGGGCGTGGGTATACGTTGTAAGAATTGGGAGGCAATAAGCTTATAGTTTACAGTGTATAATAATGTTTTTAGATAGTGGCCGTTTGATTTGTCGCTGCCAGTCTTCAGCTAAAACCAAATGAACCAGTTTAATTTGATGCAGCTTGTTTAATTAGTAGGGTGGCCAGATTCCCCGGAGGACTGTAGGAACCCAAAATAATGTAACTATAGTCAAACAACAAATGTAAATTTTGTACGACTGAAATATGGGATAAATAAAGATTTTTTTTTAAAAACGGAACGTCTGGTCAACCCAATAATTAGGCTTCACCACCTGTTCTGGCGCCTGAAACCTATAGAATCCAGGTGTGACTGGAGGAAATGTTCAAGTAGCAGACACATCTATGAGGTCTCTGAGATGCTAATTTTCTTAACATTTAATTTCTATAAACACATGCAGAATAGCTCATCTTAATTACTAATATTAGACTTTCCTCTGGTCACCATTTGAAACCATTAGGATACTGTCATGTTTGCCTCGGACACAAAAAAATGTGTCTTGGCCGTAATCCCTTCTTGACTACATAGGCTATTTATTTCCCATTTTCTATATCGCAACAGGCCCCCAGGCTGTCACCCGTATCGCCACTTCAATAGACAACACGTCCTATAATTAGACCCAGACAGCACTGTATGTCGCCTACGTTGTGTAAGCAACGGCGAGTTTCGGAACAGCAGCTCTTGGTCCAGAATTTAACATGCAGTCAGCATCAAGAGGGGATCGCCGCTGAAGCGGGCGGAAATTACCGCCGATTGCGGTCCCTCTTGTCATCGCAGAGTAGCGGCCCTCTGGACTTTGAGTGGCGTTTTGACGGGACCTGAAAAATGCGGTTGAGATGTTGTGTCTGCTTCTTATGGCGGACCAATGATCTCTAGACTCAATCCATCTGGAACTCAAAGCTCAATGATTCGTATGGGGCCAGTTGCCGTATTATACTCATGACGTATTCCTGGAGAGTGCGGTATAGTGGACTTGCCTTCTGTTCAAGGCGAGCATTTGTTTACTCTTGTCACCTTGGGAGCAATGATTGCGAACTGTGTGGACAGATATCTGAAGGTGCCACTAGACTGATCTGTTTCGTGATGGGGAAAGACACACACACACATACATATTGGATACATCTGGCCTGTGGACCATGCTGTTATTGAGTGCTGACTGTGTTTGGCAGCTTTTGTGATGGCCTGCATGGAGAGAATAAAGAACCCTTAAAGTGATGTACCGGCGGATTATGCATCATGCTGTCTCTGGGTCCAATCACAAGCAGTCTTTGGCAGTGGCCTATAGCAACCACCTGATGATGTAAACGCCATTGGCTAATGCTGTACTTTACACTGGACCTGATTGGCTGCACAGGAACCGTGTTTTAGTTGGTTTAAAGGGCATCTGAGGTCTCGTAATTTTGGTCTGTCCCCAATAGTTTGGGCTGCTGGTTGATATGTGTTGTTAATGGGCGTTGCGGTGAACACGTTAAGTTTTTTTTTTGCACAGCCCCATGTTGCCATTTCATGAAGTTAAGAGCCAGGTGACGTACGCAGGATCACGGCCTGTGGAGAACCAGCTCACACATCTGCAGACAGGTGAGTTTGTCTGAGCCAAGTGACACACCTGACGACAGGTACAAGAGAGCCGTCGGAGAAACAGATTTGAGTCTTCTCACGGACAGTAGCGTAGAGGAAGCTGATTAGCAGTCAGGCCGTTTAAACACCTCCATGGGCCCGTTGTCATGGCTGCAGAGAAGCACTACACCTAAAAGCTCAACGCTGACACCAATGCCTCAATCTTCCTAACCAACACGGAGCATTAAACGAGTCCGGAGTGGATCACAAAGGCTCAAAGAGCAGCATTCCAGCTTAAATATAGCCACTTCAGCAGAACACAGCGGCCGTGTGGATAAATGAGTCAGGCGCGGAATATGCATGTAGTTTAGGCCAGGCCTCTTTACCATACATTACTAGATTTTCACTGGGGGGGGGGGGGGGTAGGCTTTGAAAGACCAGTGATTTAGAAAAAACTAAATGTTACATGTGAGAGCGTGTAGTTATCTGAAATGTAGTGTACGGCAGGCATAAGTGGTATTAGAGCAACTGTTATAACGGGTCTGAAGCAAGGGTGCTTCATGGTTTTTCTGAGATATATCTCCATTGGACAAATAATTTTTGCCATTAATAAGAAACCAAATACTGAACATTGAAGCGTTCAGGACACAGAGGACGATGGAGACTTGGGTCTGGTGCCCGTGGAGAAGCGTTCAGGACACAGAGGACGATGGAGACTTGGGTCTGGTGCCCGTAGAGAAGCGTTCAGGACACAGAGGACAATGGAGACTTGGGTCTGGTGCCCGTGGAGAAGCGTTCAGGACACAGAGGACGATGGAGACTTGGGTCAGAGTGATGCAGCTTCTGTCAGAATCATTCGCAAAGCTGGAGATTTTCTTGTTGCTATGGAAGTGATGACCTGGTTTCCTTGGTAGCGAAGGAGAGATTTCTGCTGTATTTCTCTGCAGCGGCCTCTGTGAAATTCAAGAAAAAAATGTTATTTTTTGCATTTTTTATTTTCTTCTCTCTCAATCCTCTGAACATAATTCCTGTGCCTTAAATGGCTCTTAGTCCATATGACTCTCCCGTAGTCTAGATCAGTGTTTTTCAACCTTTTTTGAGCCAAGGCACATTTTTTACATTAAAAAAAATCCTGAGTCACACCACCAACCAAAAGTGTTACTAATTAAGTGAAGTTGGATCATTTCCCACGGCACACCTGACGATCTCTCACGGCACACTAGTGTGCCGCGGCACAGTGGTTGAAAATCACTGGTCTAGATTACTTGTGTTAAAGTCTCTTTGGGTTTCTTCGGAACCTTTCATTTGTGAAATTGCAAAACATCTGTTAAAACATCAGTCTCCCTCCATTTTGTGAGTTCAGTGTTTACCTGGATGCCAGCGCACTTTCATCAACCCAGTCATAATTGGCGCACCGCGCTCTTAGTCGCCATTTATTCAGAACATGTCTGGCAAGGCAGTAATATTTCATTATATGTATTCAATATACTTGGTAAATCTGTGATTAATGAGCATGGGATGGCTCCGCCTGCTTTGGGCGGTTCTTCAACTAATCACTGGAACGAGTGGGCGTAAAAACGCTACTGACCAGCTCTGCCTAATCAAGACTGTTAGACGAGTTGTCAGTGCTGCCTGACACATTACATCATGCCGTTTAAAAAAAAAAATGCAGAATCAATGGAAATCAATAGATCTCCTCAAAAGCTGTTGTTTCCCATTGACAAACAAAATACTGGTTTTCATGCCTGTCTAGCCCTTTGAAAAGTAGACTTTTTGGAATTTTTAAAATGATTGATTTCTTTATTTATTTTAAATTGTACGTCAGCATTCTAGAACTCCATTGCTTTCAAATTCAGTTAAGAACATTCAAATTGCCTATTTGTGATCTTATACCATAAAGGGTTCAATATTTAATAACTCCAGGGCACATCATGTGTTATTCGCATTGCAGAGATGCTCACAAATGTTTTATGCACCGCTGTGAAGACACCGCCCCCCCTCCCCCCCCAAAAAAGCTGCTTGTGTTCAGGCGTTTGTCTCATGTTTTTTTTTTTTTAGGTGAATAAATTCCCGACGTTCCCACAAGTTTTTCCGGAGTGGGAATTCTGACCAGCAAGGGAGGGGGAAAGGGGGCGGAGCCCAACCTCAGCTCCTCCCTGTGCGGTCCATCGCTATGGAGAAGTAAGAGCATCACCGGCAGAGGTAACCACGGCAACGCGGAGGCCCTGTGAGTGGCCTTCTTTGAAGACGGCATCACTTTGATCAGGCGACATCAAATAGTGATAAAAGAAGAGCAGAAGAGAGCTCGTTCTGTCTCTCTCTGATTAGATCACTCTAGTGTAGTGGTCACAATTTAATGTATTGCATTACCCTGTGAAATACAGTATTTCATTAGAGTAAAAGCATTTCATGTATTATTATTCATAGATTTATTCTGCAAATGCTCTTATCTGGAGCAACATACAAGGTTTTGATGGAAGGTTGCACACAGTGCATCATGTGCGATTGGCTCACATCAAGGTTATAATGCATCACAAGCTTATGATGTGACAGAGACAATGCATATAAAACCAAAGATCATATAAGCATGCTCATTACCAAAATGAACATGAAAGGAAATATTATGATCTAGCAGTATACATATCGCTTCTAAAAACTATCCTCAGACTATTCACACTTTTATTCTCACCTTACTTTCCCTTCAACTGCTATTATCATCGTTATATCATGTTTTTATTTGTACATTCCAATGCCTTTGAATTGTGTCTACTCCGCTCTGTTTTTTAAAGCACTTTGAGCCTGCTGTATGAAAAGTGCTATATTATTATTATTAGTATTACTATGACGATTTAATTCAAACAACAGCTTGTATCCCCAGTGCACTGTGATATATATTCATATTGGTCATGGTTGTCATGCTTACTTATATATGATACCTAAGAATAATTCTGAACTAAAACAGTACATCCAATATCACCGGGGATATGAGGTGATGATGCACTAGGACCCAAGTATGTTATGGTAACCAAAAATATGAATATGATGCATGATATGAAAGCGTATGAATAGATATTCATATGATAGGTGATAGGTTAGGACATGCTGAGCTTTGGCTGATGACTGGCAGGTAGTGATTGGTGAGACTGACACTGTCCATGGTGCTGAAGTCATGTCGGTGTGTACCACAATGCCGACTGAAATGGAAACGTTTGCTGCAATGAGTGAGACTGTTTTCAATGAGAGGCAGTTTCATTTGTCATCTGTGGAGCAAAAAACTGATGAAGTGGGATGTGTCTGTCGAATGTTACACACCCTGATTCTGAACACCACATGCATAAGGACAGGTGTTTTGGACACGTTCTTCTGGATCCCCAAACATGAACTGTCGTAAGACACCCAGACCTAAGTTAACGTTAGAGGACCCGGAGGAGAAATTAGTAAGTGTTGCAGACTTCTGGCTCGACTAACTAATATGTTTTTACTATAACAAAAGTAGGTAAATTAATGGCTGTGTTTTCCTGAATTAATGGCCGTATTTCCCCTGTTTTTCTAGAGACTCCAGCTAATGGTCGTAGTATTAGGCTAGAACTGTAACGTTAGTAGCTAACTTGCCAGCGAGTAACGTAACGTTAGCCGCTCTGGAAGAACCTCTTCCGGACCAGTCGTAAAATGCCCACAGCCCAGCACCTCCGGCTGTATTCAGTGTCAGTGGGAGTGGCAACCTGTGACTGGCATTGTCTGACACCGCCCGTAAACTGTAAGCGTTGACAGTGGTAGTTCACAGTAAAGCAGGTACCTGGTACATGCGCAGTAGTTTGGGGCTATATTTCTGCTCACTACAGGTAGAAGGTTGGCTGAGAGCTCATTTTAATCAGGAGGAGAGCTTACTTTTCTACAAATCAGACATAATTTTTCATTGGAATGTCCCTTTAAGGCTCATGCTGTCGATGGTGTTGAAGTTCTGTAGATGAAGCTCCAGGGACTTTTTCTTTGCCACTGTCATCTTAGGCGTACTCTTGGGGCGTTTCACACCCTGATCTCTGTAAAGCTGCTTTGTCACAATATGCTTTGTGAAAATACAAATAAAATAAAATAAAATTGAGTTGAATTAAACTCTCAGTGATGAAGCTGACGCTCTCCATGGTTCTGAAGGTGTTGGAGGAAGCTGACACTCTCCATGGTTCTGAAGGTGTTGGAGGAAGCTGACACTCTCCATGGTTCTGAAGGTGTTGGATGAAGCTGACACTCTCCATGGTTCTGAAGGTGTTGGAGGAAGCTGACACTCTCCATGGTTCTGAAGGTGTTGGATGAAGCTGACACTCTCCATGGTTCTGAAGGTGTTGGAGGAAGCTGACACTCTCCATGGTTCTGAAGGTGTTGGAGGAAGCTGACACTCTCCATGGTTCTGAAGGTGTTGGATGAAGCAGACGCTGTCCATGGTTCTGAATGGCCCACCAGCTTTGGGAAATTACAGAAAACTCCATGTGCTGAATTCATATTTCTTACATTAACTTTATTGCTGAAAGCAGAAAGCTGACGGGGGCCAGAAAAGTAGCTGTCTGTACGGCTGTTCTCTTCACCACCTATCTTCACATCACACTGCCATTATGGAAATACTGGAAAACTATTTTCAATATTTATTCTCCGTTTGTGGCAATGGCCTCATTTAGTGACATCACGGTCCACCCTCCCCTTTTTCTCATTCTGTCATTCCGTCTAACGCACATCGCGTCAGAGAATCTGCCTGCGTCTTTCTGTCTTCACAGCCCTGCTCAGAATGACTCACTTCATTTCTTTGGCAACATCAGTCTGGGTTTTAACCAGTAGATATTACTCATTTCAGCTCTTCGCATTAAAATAAAAATTATTTTCCCACAGCTGGTGTCGAATCATGTTGGCTGGGGTGGACTTACAATGCCAGTTCCGAGTAATTCCACCCAGAGAGCATGACTGGAGTTTTTCTTTTGCCCCGGCTGTTACATAACAGCACAGACTAGTGCAGTAGGCTGGGCCTCAATCCCAGATCGGTGCAGGAATCCACCTTTATTATTTTCTACCCTTCTTTATTAGTCATGAGACCATGAAAGGTCACCTTCTCCCAGGGAATTTCCCCAGAGTCAATGGGAACATCACGTGATACTGTTTATGAAATTAATTAATTCATTCATTAAGGGCAGCTGATAATTAAAGTTAAAGTTTAATAAAAAAGTGCTTTTTATGATGTGATGCAGTCCTCTTTGTGAATATTCAATAGGAGGTAATGAATAATATTATGAGGATAGACAGTACTCATTATGAAGATTTATTAGCCTTTGATTTATGTGATATATTAGTCTATGAAGATTGGTCCTTGAGTTTTATAGAGTCAAATGGATTGTTGTATGCTGAGCAAACGTACGTGTATAAATTAAGTGACTCATGTTTGATTTAAACTGTAGCAGTTGACACTGTGCTGTGCTGTGTGAACTTATTTTTCACTCTTTTTCACACAGGTTGAAACAGAACATTTCCCAAGGATTTTGTTAATGGATTTTACCCACATGGACTCTTGTGTGTTCCAAATCTCTTCTTTAGAGACCAGACTGGGTGGGTGGATTGACAGGTGACTCTGAAAAAAGATGCAGATGGAAGAGGTTGCCTAGAAACTGCAGATGGCCTGGTGTAACGATAGCGCTGCGGAGGCCTGCTTTCGGATGGAGCTCAACGCCACCGACCGCCAGCCCATGGACCACGCCCTAATGCCGGTCACACTAAGGGTGGTGCTGGCCGGCGTGATGATCTTCATGATCACCATCGGTTTCCTGGGCAACGCCATTGTCTGCCTGATCGTGTACCAGAAGCCGGCCATGCGCTCTGCCATCAACCTGCTCCTGGCCACGCTGGCGTTCTCCGACATCATGCTGTCTCTGCTTTGCATGCCCTTCACTGCCGTCACCGTGGTGACGGTGGACTGGCGGTTCGGCAGCGAGTTTTGCCGCGCGTCCGTCATGCTCTACTGGTTCTTCGTCCTGGAGGGCGTGTCCATCCTCCTCATCATCAGCGTGGACCGCTTCCTCATCATCGTGCAGCGGCAGGACAAGCTGACACCGCACCGCGCCAAGGTGATGATCGCCGCGTCCTGGGCACTGTCCTTCAGCGTGGCACTGCCCTCTGTGGCGGGCTGGACGGCCGTGGAGGTGCCCGCGCGGGCGCCCCAGTGCGTGCTGGGATACAGCGAGTCCCTGGCGGACCGCGGCTACGCCGTCCTGCTGGCGGTGGCGGTGTTCTTCGTGCCGTTCGGCGTCATGCTCTACTCCTACCTGTGCATTCTGAATACGGTGCGTCGCAACGCGCTGCGCATCCACAACCACGCCGACACCCTCTGCCTCAACCAGGTCAGCAAGCTGGGCCTGACGGGCTTACAGCGCCCCCCGCAGGTCAACGTGGACATGAGCTTCAAGACGCGCGCCTTCACCACCATCCTCATCCTCTTCATCGGCTTCTCGGTGTGCTGGCTGCCGCACACGGTCGTGAGCCTCCTGGCCGTCTTCAGCCGCCGCTTCTACTTCAGCGAGTCTTTCTACCCCGTCAGCGTCGGGGTGCTGTGGCTCAGCTACCTGAAGACCGTTTTCAACCCCATCATCTACTGCTGGAGGATCCGCAAGTTCCGTGAGGCCTGTCTGGAGTTCATGCCCAAGACCTGCCGGCTCTTTCCCAGGGTGCCGGGCCGCAGCCGCAGGAGGATCCGCCCCAGTAACATCTACGTGTGCGGCGAGATCCAGTCGGCCGTGTGAGGCCCCAACTCACTCACCGAGCATACCTGCACCCACACCTGTTATACACCTGAGCCCTCCCATTTTAAAGCCACACACCTTTCCATTCATCCATCACACACCTGAACTTTCACCTGTGACTTCTCACACACCTGTCTCTCTATCACATCACTCTTTCTCTCTCTCTCTCTCTCTCTATCTCACACCTCTCTCTCTCTCTCTCTATCTCACACCTCTCTCTCTCTATCTCACACCTCTCTCTCACACCACTCTTTCTCTCTCTCTCTCTATCTCACACCTCTCTCTCTCTCACACCACTCTTTCTCTCTCTCTCTCTATCTCACCTCTCTCTCTCTCTATCTCACACCTCTCTCTCTCTCTATCTCACACCTCTCTCTCTCACACCACTCTTTCTCTCTCTCTCTATCTCACACCTCTCTCTCTCTCTCTATCTCACACCACTCTTTCTCTCTCACACACCTGTCACTTCTAACATACACCTATCGCTCTCACACACACCTCTCTCACACCACTCTTTCTCTCTCACACACACCTCTCTCTCCTCACACACCTGTCTCTCTCTCACACGCACCTCTCTCTCCTCACACACCTCTCACACACCACTCTTTCTCTCTCACACCACTCTCTCTCTCTCACACGCACCTCTCTCTCCTCACACACCTGTACTCACTCCTGTCACAGTAAGATATTACTGAAGACAGTTATGGACAGTAGGATATTACTGAAGCCTGGATATGTTCTCATTGTGCAGATGTATGTTCTAACAAACAAAATATTAAATGTGTTTACATGGAATGTGTTTATTTTAACACGCAGAACTTGTGCGCTGAATTAGAACTCATCCTAGTTGTGCAGAAATCTCTCCTGACATTTGTGCATGTTTTTTGAGACTGAATTCCAGCAATATGTCTGTTTTATAAACCCAGGTGATAGTATTATACGTCTTATGGGGACTTGTGTGAATGGAAATTAATACCTTGTCATCAAGGTCCAGATTTCTCTCTCTGTCATGTGACAGGAGCCTGAATTGGGTGAATATACCATGTGCAATTTGTAACTTGCATCAAACTTGGTATAGAGCCTTTAAGCAAAGCGCTTTGGCAAATCACATCACCCACCCCATTCACACACACATTCACCACCCCACCAGCACCAGCCACCATGCTAGCCTGCTGCTCATTGGGGGGACAATTTTGGTGGGGTTGTCATTGCTAAGGACACTTCACGATGTGGACAGGAGGGAGGGGGGGGACGAAACCACCAACCCTCGCGATCAGGGGACCCCCGCAACGCCCCCTGAGCCACAGCCGCCCACTAACTTGACTAAGTTCAACCAACCTCTATTTTTCTGTGGAGATGTATCATTGGTTATTTGTTCACTGCAACCTATGACTGACAGTGTGTGGTTACTTCACCCATTTTAAGGTTTCCTCACAAGGAGGCGATTTGCAGAACTTGCCCTTTGTGAGGTCACAAGTGGTGCAGGTTTTCTGGGTCACGGTCACTCCTCCTCCATGCCTGGGGCTACTGGAACAAGCGCTTTCCTTCCAAATCAGATACATCTGTTCACAAATGATTTAGTCTGGCCTTTGGTGCAGAATTCTTTGGACAGACTAGCTTCGCCTCAGTCACATTGTAAAGCTAAACCAACCCATTCTAAAACAGACTCAGTGAGTAAGTGTGTAATTGATGAGTGAGCGGGATTGTGTATAATTCCTCCTAGTGCTATGACTAACGTGATGATTAGGTTGATCAACAGGTGTCTGCAGTTCTCACGGCATTCAGTGCAGTTTTTGTGTGTTCCAATGATCCAATGAGGTTCCATCACGACGTGTCATCCCCCCCCCCCCCCCTAAAAAAAAGTTTTTGTGATGATTAATTGTTGAAGTTTAATTCTTGTAAATGCCTTCCACTGTAAAAAATAACATTTCTAGACCTGGAGGTTACCATAATGGGTCAAGAAATAAAAATTTAAATATTGTTATTACTATTTTTATTTTGCAACAGATGTCCCTTACAGTACACATAAATTTGCCATATCAACATGAGAACATCGATAAAGTACACCTATGCTGTACTGCAGGGTCAGTATGAGAATATTTACATGGTCCCATGTTATAAACATACATTAACTGGGAACAGGGTTTGGACATTAGCCCTGGTTATGAATGTGAAGTGTGGCACATCTGGTTCTTGTTTTAATTTGTAGCAATATTAAATTGCATTGTCCCCAACAAATAAATTTTAAAATTTTGAAAATATGATTGAAATAACCGTTTTATCCTGTATGAAATATGAGAAAAATCTAATTGCTGGATGTTATATCATCTATGGTGACTTGGGTGGGAGGGAAGAATATTCCAGAAGAGTCGTGAGAATATTCCAGAAGTTTTCTACAGTTTACGTTCCAGGTTTTCAGGGCATTTGGCACAAAAAGCACAGAAAACAACCCCCACTGCGGCTCCTTGTAAGACGATGTGGAAGCATGCTGTTGATTAAACCGAGTTTGCTTCCTTGAGCGTCGCGTGTTCCGGATTCGGGAACCGGTAAACGAGTTCAGGGTTGTCACCGCGCGGGCCCTCGTGTGGGGTGGGTGGTAGTGATGGGCAGTTCGGCTCTTTTTTCTGAGTCGGCTCTATTCGTACCATTCAGTTTGAAGAGTCTGAGTCGGAGTTGCAATTTTGGTACTTCCAGTTAATACAGTCGCTAGAGCCGTTTGAGCCGCATCTTTTTCTTTCAGCGGCGCGAGCTGGAATTAGAAGCTGTTTCAGACAGCATTATTATATCATACACAATTGTAGGCTATTTATTCTGTTCACTGTTGTTGTTGGTCAAGAGTTCTAAAATAAAAATGCCACCACTTTAAATATATTTGCTGTCATTTTTAGTAGCCTAACCTATCATTTTGAAGTATTTGCTGTCATTTTTAGTAGCCTACTCTAGCTGAACACAATCGCAATATCGCATATTAGGCCTAATTGTTTAATAGTTGACTGGAATTCCGTTGTAATTCTCGCAAACAGCCAAGTTTAATAATTTCATAATAAACAGTCAGCGTCTCGTGTGATTCAACCGGAAACCCTATTGACAATAGGGTTCCCGGTACGTCCGGTTAATACAGTAGAGCCGTTTGAACCGCATCTTTTTCTTTCAATGGCGCGAGCTGGAATTAGAAGCTAGGTAACAAAGTAGGCAAAATAAGATAAATATTTTATTCAGACCCAAATCATCTGAATAAGTAGGCAGCAAATCTATCTATCTATAGATATAGGCTAACATAATTACAATTGTCATAATTATTCCAATAATTCCATAATTGTCAATAGAGTTTCCGGTAGGCAGCAAATCTATCTATCTATAGATATAGGCTAACATAATTCCTTTGTCAATAGGGTTTCCGGTTGAATCACGCCGAGTAGTAAACCCGATTAATAGCTTAATGGTGTACAGCATTTTGCCCTTTGTTAAAAACACAGAACTCTATAAGAACAGTTATGTGGTTAAAACTCGAAAATAACTTCGGTTTGTGTCACGGCTCTGGTTCCGGCTCTGTCTGAAGCCGTGGGATATTGGGACGTGGGACAATTATTAACTTCACAAAAGTGTGTGCAATATTGTTATATCAAATTAAAATGTATTCTTACGTAGGTTCTAACTTAGCAATCAGAAACCGCGCGCCGCGCATTAACCACTGCTGAGTGTCTCGGGGGAGTGTCTCCCGGCTGTAGTAGAAAGCAGGCAGAGTCAGAGCCGAGAGCCGAGAGCCAGAGCCGTGGGTAAGCACGATTCCCTCGAACTGGCGAGTCGACTCAGACGACTCAGCATAAAAAGTCGTTCAAAAATACCAATTCGTTCGTGAACTGCACATCACTAGTGGGTGACTGGAACTGTCGCTCTTGGAAGCTGGAGTTTCTGTAAGAGAGAGAAGGTGAATAACGCAGTTTCATTGCGGGGAAGTGGAGATGTGACTTTCCGCGATCAGGTCCCTTTACTGAAACCCACTTCCCCTTGAAAGAATTAGGAACGTTCATGAAATAAGTTGTCAGTCGTATGGCCTTGCCTTTGCACTCGGCAAGCCAATTATGTGGACCAACTTCTACAACGCTGCAGAAAAAGCGCTCCTGAATGACGCAGGCATGCCTAGCGTATGCCTATGTTTGGGAAAATACAGTGTGTGTCCATCTCACGTGAACATCAGAACAGAACATCCATTACTGTAGGCTACCTGCTACAGAACCACAGAAACAATGTTGTTTGCATATCGAAATGGGAGATAAGAGAGGCTATATTGCCAATATTACGTAACTTTACTGAGTCACAGACAGGGAGGTGATCTGCAAATATTTGTATTTCTTCTTGAATGGACTGAGTAGCATACAACCGGTGCTAATGCAATCGGACACAGTTCACAAACCAGAGGAACAGTTCTCTCACCTCTCTTTGTCTCGCTCTGCAGGGAGAAAACGGAAAGACTAAAATTCTCTCCAGGCAACAACGCGGAACACCGCTTCTTCACGTCGCTTGCAATAAGGCTAAAAACAAAGGTGCAATGATGATTTCACTGAGATTTCACTCTGCACATTTTGTCCTGCTTTCTAATTAATGGCACAATGCGCAGCTTAAGACAAGACAAGTTTTTTTATGCCTTGAAATCCTATTGAAGGTGGCAGCATGACTCTCTCAATGGTTAGGAATAGGTGGCAGTGTCGCATAATGACTAGGAATCCGGGGCTGTAACTCTGGGTTTGTTACAGCCATGTACCCTATCTTTGAGCAAGATACCTAACCTGAATCGCTTCAGTAGGTATAGACTACAGCTATACCTACTGTAAAGCCTTTGTAAAGAATGTGTAACTTAAGTCACTTTGGATAAGAGCACCTTCTAAGTGCCTAAAATGTAATGTATGCCAAATAAAAAGAGGTACAATGCAAGAGTAGTCCTTTGTAATATAATGACATTTAATCAACCACAGCCAATGCGACCGTCTTGATGCACAGTCGCCATTTGGACTATAGCCTAACCCTTGAGGTAGAGAAGAGGTTAATTGGGAAATAATTTGATTGCTAAAAGTAGCCAACCCATTAGTCTTTGCTTTGCGATAGGTGTCATGGGATTTTCGAAGACCACGCTGAGTCAGGATCTTTATAATAAAACGGAAAAGAAGAAGAAGGAAAAAGATCTTTACAATTGCAGAAATAACCATAGGCATAAACTCGAGAGCTGTGTCTCTGGTTTTTTCATGTGGTCGCAATGCATTCTGGGACATGCCTGGCTAAAAATGGCCGACTACAACGCTGGACGACGAGGAAAGGATATATCTGCCCGCAAAGACTCCTCCAGCACAGACCTCCTGCTACACCCTGAGCTTCTGTCCCGAGAGTTCATTCAGTTAGTGTTACACGAGGTCAGAGGAATTCAATGTTTTGGGTTCACGGTAGTAATTTCTGTGTTAGTAGCTAAATAGCTCGGTGGCAGTTAGCTGTACGGCTACTGCTAACGTTAGCCAAGATAGTACATATCAGCGCGAGATCAACTAATGTTAGCTTCCGCCGATATTTCACCTCTGCAGATGAGTTTACCGGTGATCAAAAACGGTTTATTGTAGAAGTTTTAACTCTTAAGTACAATAAGGTAGCTAGCTAGTTGGCTCACTAACGTTAGCTAACCTAACTTGGGTAGGTAGACATTTCCAGTGCAGGGCATTGCTGTAATGACTAATACAGTGCGGGGCATTGCTGTAATGGCTAATACAGTTAGCCAGCCGTCTGTCCTGTCTCGCAAGCTTGCTGACATTTACAGGGTGTTGATTCCGAAAATGTGTTGGATTTCTTTACAGATGCGTTTAGGGTGCCTGGATAACTATACGTGGGAGAACTGCGTTACAGAAAACAATAATAATAAAAAATAAATTAGTTTTTTCAGGTTCACCTTTGATCATAAACGAGTACATTTATGTTTCAGCTTGTACGATACGACGTTGGTTTCGGTGTTAGTTATGCATCTGGTTTAAGCGCTGTGACAGTCCTTATAGGACACCCTTTCACGTGGTGGCGGATGAAAAGTACATTTGCTCATTAAATGGGGCTCATCGCCTTTAATGCTCGGAAACACTTGTGTTTGATAGGCGGAAACAGGAAGCCAGGCGCAGTAGGAAAGCTTGTTCAGAGGTGGTGAAGGTTGTTTGATGAGGCAGTTTAAATGCCCAACCAATGATACTTCAGTGTGGGGAGTTTTGGGAACAAAAGTATGGATATACTACTATCAGACACTCTGCAAATAGACTTACCCTGATTACATTATTTACATAAAATCCATTTATACAGCTAAATATTTACTGAGGCAGTTCAGGTTCAGCACGTTGGGTACAACCCAAGAGTACATTCCCCCACCTGGGAATCAAACCAAGAGCCCTTGAGTTACAAGGCCAGTTCCATCCCTACCCATGATGCTCCACTGCTGCCCTTCAGCTCACACTCTCCCTTCCTGCTCACCCCTGCAGAGAAATATTGGAGCGGGAGATGGCGGGGAGGCCAGCCGAGACCAGCTGACAGACCTCTACCTTCAGCACGTCATCCCCTTACCGCAGCGCGACCTTCCCAACAGCCGCTGGGGTAAGAAGATGGGGCAGAACAGACCACGCCCCTCACCAGGCCACGCCCGCAGGTGAGGAAGCCCCTTCTCGGGTTCGAGCACCTTGGGGTGCATCCCAAGGTTCTTCACTCCTCTCCCTCTTTCCTCCACTCGTCTCCTACCCAAAAGTATCTAAAACAGCCTGTACGTTTAAAGTACAAGTGTTTGCATGTACAGTATACAATGTACCTGACATTGCGGTTTGCGTCGAGATATTAATTAATATGTGATCAGAAACATTATATTAAAACACAAAGATCGGTTTCCGGGGCACGTATGAGAGGAGGTGGTCGTGGAGGAAAGGAGGATGTATTTTTCGAGTATTGGGTGTAGTGGGAGGGAAGTCCCAGCATACTTTGCTGCAATGCCAGCCCTCCCACACAGAACACTGCTGCTGGGAAACAGGATTGAGTCGAGTCATGGTGTTGCTGCCGTTTATGTTCTGTAGGTGTGGGTCCATCGTCTCCTGTTAAGGTGTCTGGTATTTGGGCCTGTAATGTAAAAGGAAGGCAGAGGCTTGCTTCTGTATTGTAATCGCAGAACGCGTTTATTTATTGTCCTGCTGCAGTTCTGGCAGTGAGAACGTGAGGAAGAGGCCGCTGATCGTGTTCGATGGCAGCTCTGCCAATACCGGAGTCGTGAAGCTGAAGAAGCAGGAGCCGTCCATCGGTACGGACCGCCTGAAGCCCCCACCCTCCGGAAACCTGTCCAACCCCATCCGCAAGCTGGGCGGCCCCCCGTCCAGCCCGGCCCGGTCCCCTGTCAGCTCCCCGGGGAGCACGAACAAGAGCCCCGCGGGGAATGGAGGGATGGGGTCGCCCTCATCTCCTTCTGCGGTCGCCACGGCAGCGGTCCGATTGAAGCGACAAGCGACTCACGAGGGAGAGTGCGACGGCTCGGTGAGTTGGTTGCTCATGTATTCGTATGGATCATTTTCCACCGTTTGACCCTTTCAGGTGTAAGATCACAAATATGCATGGGTTAAAGTTTTCCGTCACCGCGACGGATTTCCGTCGTGAACGACTGAAAATGATCATTTCTGAGATTGGTGCAGATCCGATGAGAAAATAAATAGGGGGGGGGGGGGTCGGTTGAAATCTGTTGGCCTACACACACACCATAGCAGAGTGTTCCGTAAGCGCAGGCTGCCGGCTAAATAGCCGACCACTTACACATTTTGGCCGGCCACTTTTTTGAAGATCAAAACAGATTTTTATTTTACCTGCCCTCTTGCAATTCGCCGTAACGTAGGCTCTGCATTTGCGGAACGTGCTGCAGCAAACACGCAGCTGTCTGACCCGCCCACCTTCTAGAAGCCGACAATTTCCACCAAGTTTTTATTTAAGTTTAAATACCTCAAAAAAAATCACTGCACATCCATAGTTTGAAGAAGTGGCTGTATCATTCAGAAATTTGCAACAAAATACATTTGTCATAATCGCCACATACAGTAGGCTATAGCTACATAATACGCATAAAATAAGTAGCCTTCGTTAAAAAAACATACAAACGTATGTGTGTTTTTACATAACGGCAATGTATTACAGCCATAATTGCGATAGGTGATCACTGGAAATGTCGACTGTACGAGAAATTGATAAAATAAGGTTTAGATTACTAAACCGAAAGTAGGCTCCATCGGGTAGTCTACTGTACAGTATAGTAAGCAAAGGAAACACGCCAAATTTTAGTTTGTAGGCTACAACGTTTTAAAACTATATTAGTGTTCCTATATCAGAGCATTGTTTTGTTATTGTGTTATAAACGGTGCATTTTATGCATTTATAGTCTGTGATGGTCGTAAGCATTTTGGGCAAATAATAAATCCCTCAAAAAAAGTTTGGAAATTTAAAAAATCTTTGCTTGAGATTGCAGGAAATCATAGTTATATGTAGTTTAAAATGGGAAATCGCCAACGCAGAGGGGCAGAGGCCTGCCCCACTACTCACCACCCCCCGCCCTTCAAAAAGCCTGGCCGGCCACTGCTTCTCAATTATCTGGCCACTCTCAAATCTCGTGGAACACTCTGCATTACCTCCCAAAGGTCATACAATTACTTTAAATGAGCTCTCAAAACCCCAAAATTTAAGGACCACCGCGTTATCTTTTTCAGTCGTGAACATTTTTCTTGCTTTAACCCATGAATATGTCATGAGAATGTTCTTCACTGAACATTCTAATGCTGATGTAATGATCACTATACTGGTAATAGATGCCTGTCACACACACACACACACACACACACACACACATCACAATTTGGTCAGACACGCCCACTTGTTTACACCAACCGCCATGTTGGAGGACCAAATGCCGGTTTCAATATGACGTTATGCAAACCAAACTTGGATCACATTTAATCAGGAGATTGCTCGATTTTTCTTTATTGCCATCATGGGAATTTGCTTTGCACAATGCTTACAGAAAACATTCTCCAAAAAAAACCCTGCTCTTCAAAGGGTTAATATTTATGGAGCAGATGGGTTGACTCAGAGAGAGATACAAAGCTGTTGTGGTTAATAGAGTACGAGTAGAGTTAGAGTAGAGTTAGAGTAGAGAGGGTGTCACAGGAGAAATGAGCATAAGAACACTGGCACAGTTCATCCAGGGTTACGTAGAGGTCTTGGGGGAGAGACGAAGGTTTTTTGTTCGTAGGTAGAGGTGGTTTTGGAAACTGAGAGCTTCTGGTCATTCAGGTACAGATCCCCGTACAGGACTGGGTTAGTGTTGGATCAGATCAGCATAACAGTGACAGTCAGTGTGGGCAGGCTATTCCCACAGTATCTCAGAGGTTTAGAAACTGCATTTGTTAAAAGTGAACCTGGGTAAATGTGATTATGAAATGCGTTGGTTATTGAAAGTGTAGTTAATGGCGTTTTCAGCATGAAGATCTCAAGTCGCCGGAGCTGAAGAAGAAGATTCTGCACGTGACGTGGCCGTGACCCTGTGAACCCGTGACCCCCTGCTGCCCCTGGGGGGCGCTGCGCACCTCTCACTCCAGTGCCGAATCCAGGGGTCTCATTCGTCAGAGCCGCACAGCCCCCTGGGAAACCCAGCTCACCCCGCCTTCCTCCAGAAGCACCCCCATCTCCACCCTGAAAACGGCCCTGTGGAACCTTCAAGTGCTCTTACACCACTGAGAACAGTTCAGCTTTTCCACAATCTTCCAGATGTGTGATACACCACTCAGAACAGTTCAGCCTTCCGGGAATCTTCCAGATGTGACCCAGCTGCCCGTTGTCAGGAGATTGTTCCTCTCTGTGTAAAGCAAGTTGAAGAATGGAAGATGGTCATTATATTTCCACCCCCCCCCCTCCCCCAACCCCCCCGTTTTTTTTCAAGTCTCCCCTGCCCCCCCCCCCCCCCTTAAGAGACATTGGTATGACTCTCTTGAACATTTTAACTAACTTTATTACAGCTGTACAGCAGTAGTGGACCACTGAATATGTTGCAGTCTGTATGTTTGACAGGCTTTGGGAGTAGCGTGTGAATTTTGTGACGGCTCTTAAAGATGGGAGCGTAAGCACACCGGACGTGTCACCCAAGCACCAGCTGCTGAGAGCAGAGAGATGCGTGGAATGCTCGGACCCTCCAGCTGCTGTACCGTTTGGCATAAGGTGGCTAATGTAAGCGGTTTGGTGAAGGGACCTCTCGTGGTTAAAAGTAAGCTGGCCGTTCACTGAAAGTGTCGGTATATTATGAATTGTTGCCGTTTGTAATGATTTGCTGTGCTTTTCTACAGTATATATGCGGTCTTCCTGTGCAGTCGCCACAATATTACAAGTATACCTACAGAAGGAAATGGCCAGACATTGTGGACGTAGGCTGTAGGTGTTATACAATAAGAGTGCTGATTGTTGATGATGTGCGATCGGTGAGATTTTGTCGTGTGATGGAAGATTTGAAGTGACCTCACTTATTTTTTACAGTGAAACTGAAAGCATCACCTTGTGTGAAATGTGTGTAAATAAATAAATAGGATTTGCAAGTTATAGGTGTCGAATGTAATTTGTGTTTTCCTGGGAAGATGTACCTCCTCTACACAGACCCCAGAGGGCGCCAGAGACTGAATTTATCATTTTTTTTGACACTGCTGGTGCAGGCTGGGTAACTTGCACAAGGAATTTGTTTTTTTTGGGGGAAATTTGGGGCAAAATTATACTAAATCAGTGGATTCGTTTGTTTAACATGGCATCTAAAAAAATGTTCGACATTAGTATGAAAATGTGTTGTATCACACAGAATTATTAGACAGCTGTGATTTGCACATTAATATTAAAGATTAGAGTTGGTTAAACCATGAATTAATTACTTGCATAAGTATTAAGTTTTGCTCATATTTAATTGAGGGGTAGCGGTTAGGGGTGGGACAATGCACCGGTGCATCGCGATGCATCGATCCGAATGTGTAAATACAACTGCATCGATCTGCAAGATTCGAATCGATAAGCATCGATTAATATCGCATTTTAAATGAATGTACACGTATTCATTTATTCAAAAATTATTTAAAATATATATTTCTGAGACACGATTACTTTTAAAACTCTTTTGACCAGCTTAAATCCATGTTTCTGCTCCAACCCCAACGTAAGCGTGAGTTGAAAGTAGCGACTATGAGACGGACAGATCTGAGCGAAATGGCTAGCTGCGTGCTCGCTGAGTGCGACAAAAGAGACAGAAACTCAGAATTTGCGGTGTTCCGAACAGACAGTGGTATGGAAGCATTTCGGGTTTAGAAAGAAGGAGGGTGTACTTGACAAAACCGCTGCAATATGCAAGATCTGCCAAGTAGAAATCAGATACACAGGCAACACCACAAACATGATAAACCATTTGAGCCGACGATACACAATTGACGTGAAGGACAGCAAGCGCGTTAGCAAGCTGGTAAGCAAGCTAAACTCGGGAGTCATTGATGAGTTTCCTGGAGAAATGGCCAAACAGTTCTATTTTTTTGTATAATTGTTTTTATTCGTTTTTATACACATACCGTGTCCAGACAGTTAATTGTAAAGTGCTTTCTGATATTTAAATTTAAACCATTTTCTATTCAAAATCTAGTAGACGTTAGAGACAAAAAACAAAAATAGTAAGACTATTTCCAATGTCTTACGTTCAATTAATTATTACTACGTTAACTGTCCGATTCACAAAATGAATGTCGTGGAACCTAGATACACCATACCATGCAGAAAATATTTGAGTGAAAAATGTATACCTGCTCTGTATGAAGAGGTGAAGAAAACTGTTCGACTGTCCTTGCAAAACGCTATGAGAGTAGCTTTAACTACGGATGGATGGGCATCTTGCTCCACCGAAGTTCTAGATCGTACTAAGATTTAGGAAAGTACTATGCATGACACTAACCTATAGGCTATTTCATTTTTCTTGGCCCAGTTTAGTAATTGTTATACATTTAGCCATTTTCATTTTGTAAATAAAGGAAATGTATTAGGGTACCATGTCTGACACTGTTTGAAAAACAATAACCTAAATAGGGCAACTTTAGAAAATACACTGTTAGTCATGTTTATTGCTGCATTATTTGCTGCAGACAGCTGCAAAATGTATGGCATGCCTTAACAATAAACATAATGCTGTGAATTTGGTGTAAGGTTCTAATTGAATATTTAATTACTGCTGAATGTATCGGTATCAAATCACATTAGCATACCTATTTAAAGTATCTAAATTAATCGAACCGAATCGAATCGAATCGAATCGTGGTCAAACGTAAGATATTATGATGCATCGAACCTTTGCCTAAAGAATCGGAAACGAATCGAATCGTGATGGGATTGAATCGTCCCACCCCTAGTAGCGGTGATGTCATCCCAGCAGTCCTGTAGATGCAGGGAAGATTTATGGGCCGCTTTTGGAATGTCCAAAGTGCTAACGGCCCGACTGCAGTTCTGTCACCACTCTCATCCTGTTGTTTCTATCAGCTCAGGACAGACAGACAGACGGCTGTTTTTATATCCGTGTGCGAGAGACGTATGTGCGTGTGTGTTTATGGGTTTCACTCTTGTGTAGATGGTCAGTCTGGAGGAAAATGACATTATTCTCAATGGCATCTTAACAAGAAGAGCAAAAAATCTTCCAGAAAAAAACTCAAGAAGAAACTGGTGAGTTGATGCCTGCTTTTTTATTACTTTTTTTCCCCCCATTCCAGGTGAGTATTAAGCTTTCTGTCCACTGATGTGGATGTTAAATAATCATTCAATTCAGTTGGACCGTCAGTAAGTATTACATGAGTTAAAAAATGTCTTAAGATTTTTTCTTAAGTGTTTTTTATCGGTTTGTGAGCCTCTTGTCAGTCTCATGATTGACTTTAGGCCATTCATTGTGGAGCCCGTGAGAGTCTATCCTCTAAAGTGTCAAATGACTCCTTTTATGTTCCTTCCTAATCCACACGATGCAAGAAGTTAGCAAAATAGGTTGTGAGTGACTTGGAAAATTCTTCTTTAACAAACTGCGGTGGGAATCCCCAGGGTCATTGGGTAATCATTATCAGGTGGCTGGAAGAGGAGGGTTTGGAAGCCGTGGTGTTACCCCATGGTGAAATGGGGTTTATTCCACGGTGATGGGGTTTATTTTATTCATTACAAGGCCTGATTGCTTCACATTCAGCAGTAGCTTAATGAGGCCAATTCACTTTGCAGACACGCATACCAATATTTATGTTTGCTCTACATGTGAAAGTTGTATTTCAAACAAATCTCAGTCTGGTACCGATTTGTGTCGGATGTAATCATTTAGGGAAGTTTATTGGGAGTCTGGTTTAAAAAATATATAAACTGAAAGTTTAAACCCAGTCTTAGCAGGAATTCAGTTTTTATTTTTATAAGAATTTAAGAAAGCCAGCCAAACCTAAAATGAAAGCAATAGTCAAAAGGGCTTCCTGATGCTGCATGAGATTCATCTTTAGTTTGTACAATATATGATGATTTTAAGTGACTGGAATTGAAATTGGTACGCCAGTCATCTTACATAATTGAGAGCAGGTATAGAGAATATAAGGAAATGGCGCAGGCAAAGGATCTCGGATAAAGCGCTTTATTGTCACTTTTACACACAACGCAACACCTTCACTTCTTAATTTAATATGGTAAATGTGTTAGTCACAATATGTGTATCATAACTAAGCCATAGCTTAGCCAGTAGAGCTACCATCTGCTTCATCACAAAGTCAAGGGAAACCCTTCATTTCGGGCAGAATTCCTGTCCGTGTTCATAGTATGATAACTCTATGTATATATGTCATTTAATTTATCTTAGATTCATGCTTCAAAACTTCAATGCATTTCAAAATAGCCTTAGGTCAGTGCATGCAGACGCAATGTCAGAGCTATACCGCTAAACGGGTTTAAGAACACTTCCGTAAATTCATAAATGTCAGTCCGATAGCATATTCTGTTAGTAGGAGAAGTCTGTGATAGTACGAATGCTGTTAGTATTTCTTGTGCTCGGATGTTGTAATCCTCATTCCTCTCAGGGGTCCGTGCTCGCGGGACACCCTTCCTCCCCTGGTGGACCCCCCCCTCTGGCGGGGGAGCTCACATGTCTTTGCCGCACTCGGGACACAGGATGTCGTCCCTCTCGGTCAGGAAGCCCCGCCCCACCAGTGACACGGAGCACTTCTTGCAGTTGAAGCAGTCGTTGTGCCACTGGCGTTCCTCGAAAGAGATGTACTTACTCCCTCCCAGGCCTGCAGGGGGCGCAAGTGAGCAGACGAGACACTGAAGCACGGGTGTGATAGTGTGGAGTCACATAGCTCATCATCAACATGTTATCAATTCATAAGAAATGAAAGTTTTGCAGAGAAAGAGGGGGATGGGGAGAGAGAGGGAAAGCTTCATTGTACAAGAAAGGATGCTGCTCATAATTAGTCTGTAATCACAGGTATGTTATTGCAGGTCTGTAATCATAAGCCTGTAATAGCAGGTCTAATCAGGTCTGTGATCATAGGTCTGTGATCACGGCTGCAGGTCTCTAATCATAGGTCTGTGATTGCTGGTCTGTAATCATAGGTCTGTAATTGTCTGTAATCGCAGGTCTGTAGTCATAGGTGTGTAATCGTCTGTAATTGTGTCTATTGGCCTGATGGTCTTCTTGGCTTTCTGCAGTACAGACCTCATCTCTACCTCATTTCTGACTGCTGAGGCTGGAATACTCAGGTGCTGGTCATGAACATAGAGCCCCTGTGCTTCACGGTGACACTGCTGTACTTTAGTGCTCCTCATGGTATCTGTGGCTCTGGCCAGAACCGCTTATGATGTCACGCGGTGCAGTGAGCGAAAGAGGGCGTGGCCATACCGCTGATGGGCGTAGTGCAGGACGCACACTTCTTGGCGTACAGGTTGCAGTAGCAGTTGAGGCAATAGGCAAAGTCATCCCGGGAGGTGAAGCGCTGGCCAGACAGCTGCTGCTTGCAGCCGGTGCACAGGAAACAGTCTTTGTGCCAAGGCTGGTCGTGATAGGTCACTCCGCCAGTGGTGATTGGCTGGGGGGACAGAGAGGGAAGGAATATTTGGGAACATAGATTTTTTAAAATGGTGAGTCATTTCCGTGAGAGTTGTACTGGTGGATATAGGGTTAAAGTTTTTCAAAATGTATTTGACCCAGATTTGACCAAAGTTTGACATGATTCCTCTCATGGTGTAAGTTCTGGGCATCTATTGTTGTTGCTGTGAATGAATGAATGAACGAACGAATGAATGAACGGGACCCACCTTCTTACATTGCACGCACTGCATAGCGAACTGCTTCTCGTAGCAGGGCACGCAGTAGTTATGGCTGTCCTTGGGGATGAAGCTCTTGGTGCCGATTGGCTGTTGGCAGCGCTGGCAGCTGAAGCAGGTCTCATGCCAGCTGTTCCCCTTGTGTTCCATCTTTTTGGAGCCTGGGGCGGGGCGGGGCGGGGGGGGTGGGGAGGGAGGAGGGAGGAGGGAGACGCAGAGAGAGAGTGAATGAGCGAGCGAGATACTGACAGAGCAAAAGACTGAGAGACAGATAGAATTTTTTCTGTCAAACTCTCCCCTTCTTTTCTTTCTCTTTCTCTCCCCCACTCTTCCTCTCTCTCTCCCCCCCCGCTCTCCCCCCTGCTCTCTCTCTCTCCCTCTCTCTCTCTCCCTCTCTCTCTATCTCTCTCTCTCTCTCTCTCTCTCTCTCGCTCTCTCTCCCTCTCTCCATGGTTACTCACCAGGCATGATGATCTTCTTGCAGGCATGACATTTGGAGGAGTATTCGTTTGAGTAGCACTCAGTGCAGAGAAGCTGCTCGTCCTTGGTGGAGAAAGGCTTGTCCACCAGGGCACGCTGGCACTGGAAACAGTGGAAGCATTCGTCGTGCCAGTGGCGGTCCTTATAGGACAGATCCTGCAGGGGGAGGGGCAAGGAGAGGCTTCAACCAATGAACAACTTGCACTGCTAACAGCATGAATTATATGGATGCTACTGACTAAAGGCCAGACTACCAGAGACAGTAGTGTGTGTGTGTGTGTGTGTGTGTGTGTGAGATACTATCAATTTCTGAATTAATTATAGCAAGTTCTTGAGGGTGGGCGTGGAAGGGGGTCCAAGGTGCAGTCTGAAGAGGTCGTCCTCTATTTTTAATGTAGTTTTTTTTTTTGCTGTCGGCATAACAAGCTTTTAAATAATGTATCTGTGTACGTTTGAACTTCTCAGAGAGCTGGTGTATGTGGGGCACAATACTGCAGGGTTAGGGTATCCTATGGGAGGGTGTCTGTACATGAGGAACTGCTGGAGGAAGGCAAGGGTGGTGTTGCAGCTGGTCACTGCCAGACCGCGAGGCCCAACCGCACTCTAGAAAAGAGTCATGGAGTCAGTGCCAGTCCGTGAGGCCCAACCGCACACTAGAACAGAGTCATGGAGTCAGTGCCAGTCCGTGAGGCCCAACCGCACTCTAGAACAGAGTCATGGAGTCAGTGCCAGACCGCGAGGCCCAACCGCACACTAGAACAGAGTCATGGAGTCAGTGCCAGTCCGTGAGGCCCAACCGCACTCTAGAAAAGAGTCGTGGAGTCAGTGCCAGACCGTGAGGCCCAACCGCACACTAGAACAGAGTCATGGAGTCAGTGCCAGACTGTGAGGCCCAACCACACACTTGTAACAGTCATGGAGTCAGTGCCAGGCTGTGTCTGCTGCAGATTACAGTTGCACTTTGGGAACCTACTTTGATTTGTCACTTGGGATGTGACCATTGGGAGGCGGGCAGTAGGAGTGTTTGGCTCGTGATGGACAGGCTCACCCTGCTGTTGCAGCCAATGGGCTTTTTGCATTCCTCACACGTGTTGGAGTAGAGGCTCTCGTAGCACTTGATGCAGTAGGGGTTGTCCTCACGCAGTACGTACTTCTTCCCAAACAGCGACTCCTTGCAGTAATGGCAGTCGTAGCGCTCCGTCATTTTGGCACAGGAAAGCCTTTACTTCCTGTAGGCTGCAGAGAAACATACATTGTTCAATTTGCTTCATTTCTTACTTAACGCTGGAGAAGATCGTCACATTTACAGCGTTTTCACTGAGTTTGGAGGTTATATGAGCGGTTCTCAGAGAGAAAATCTTTCCACTTCATTAAAACTGCACACAACTGCTTCGTAATGCCCCACAAAGATCTCCGTTCATCCTCTTCTGAGGGCTGTTTCCTGAGCAGGTGACGTTAACAATCCCAGAAAGCCTCATGGGAGGCATTGAATCTTTTGAAGCCCTGGTGGGGGGTATTGTATCCTCGTGTTCAGACAACACTAGAATACAATTGATGTTATACCAGCTTAAACAATATAAATAGAATGGCACAGACAATTTTTGGTAGGAAACAATTGTACATTATCCGTAACAAACTGACAAATCAACCCACACTCAGCGTGTAACCTATAGTGTCATGGCATGGGTTTCTGAGAATGAAAAATTGCGCATTCTAGAGTGATATAATTGTCTATATATATGGTTCCCATGATAAAGGAGAAAGAACTGTGTATGAAAAACTGTTGGCTGTCTGGCACATAATTCCCAGCATGCATTATTTCAGTCCTTCCTGTCAGTTAAGCCTCTGACTGAAAGCTTGGGCCGGTATTCATAGGATTCATGTACAGTATGAAAGCATCTGTCACAGCTCTCTACATCAATCATGTTTTCACAGCGGCGCATTCCGGTCGCGGCGGTATCGCTCCATAGCAACCGGCGCACGGCCTGGCCGAGGCTTACTTTCACGGAAAGGCATGTTTAGCAGGAGCTGCTAAGCCGTACTAATTCCTGCGGAGAGCTACGGTGGAGCACGGTGCTCGCGGCGTCTTATGAAACGCCCGCCCCCCGCTGCCTGTCGCCACGGCACCGGGCAGAGGGAGGTGACGAGAGATGTCGGAGTTAAGAGAAGCGATGGCTTGCCGAATCAATCACTGCTCACACGCAGCACAGCTGTTCAGAGCGTCCCGTCGCTAAGCCCCGGTTATCCCACAGCGTGAGCGAATTCAGGCTACACACTGTATCCCCCTGAGCCCCTGGGAGAGGCATGTCCCAAATCCCCCATCAGACTGAGCCCCCCGCCCCGCACACGTAGCCAGAGCTCTGCAGCTCAGTCCGGCCTAACAGAGAGAAAGGGTGGGGGGTGGGGGTAGTCACTTTCAGGGTTTGTCCATATAAGGGTTTAAAAGAGCTGGATAACCTCTGTCTTTTCCTCTCTCTCGCTTTCTTTCTTTATTTTTTTCTCTCTCTCTATTTCCCTCAATGCTCTCTCTCGTCACGCTTTGCCCTTTGACCTCTCACCTCTGGAGGTCATCAAATTGTTAAAATTGGTCACTTGCACACGCATCACCACAAGCTCCTGATTTAGCCTCTGCTCCATCTGGTGGACAGACACACATCTGACACACTGGAGTGACACTATCAGGGAATGAACTGGTTTTAATATTCTTCACTGATTATTTAATGTTACGTGTCCAGTGAAAAGCCTCTCTGGGGTTAGATTTTCTTACAAAGAACATTTATAATACAATCAAGAGAAAAGCAGAGGAGACCGTTGGCAGTGGTTTGTATTTCCTGCTTCATGGGTAGCAGTGTAGTGTAATCATTAGGGAATGAACAGCCAGCTGTGCCGTGCTCCGATGAGGGAACTGGGCTTGGAACCTAACTGCCGTTGTACCCTTCAGCAAGATGCGCAACCTAACTTGCTTTAGTATATATCCAGCTGTATAAAGAGTAAACGTGCTGTAAAGTTGTATAAGTGGCTCTGGATGGGGGAAGCCGCTAAACAGCAGTAATGTTATATAACAGGGCTCATGCACTGCAGAGCTACACTCAGGGAGGCGAGCACTGAATCCCTCCAATACATTTACTCATTAAAAATATAGATTTTATTTTATTTTTTTTGGTTGGGGGGTTTGGGGGGTGGGTGTAATGGCTTGGGGTGTTCTATATTTAGTTTTATCATTATTCATTGTTCATGTAATATTTCTGTTTACTTGACAATTATATTGTGATGAAAAATAAAAAGTACATACAGTGAGCAGCACAATTAATTGGACAGTGAGTCAGTGACACATATTTTGTTATTTTGGTTTTGTACTCTAGCACTTTGAGTTTGAAAGGATGAGGTTGAAGTGCAGACTGTCAGCTTTAATCTGAGGGTATTTTCATCCATATTGAAATTATAGAACCTTTTGTATACAGCCCCCCTCCATTTTCGGGCATCAAAAAATATTGAACAGTTTAACATAATGTAGAATAAAGTAATAATTTTTAATATTTGGTCGCATATCTTTTGCATGTCATAACCTCCTGATGTTTGTGACCCAACAACATCAAAAAAACTCTTGATATCTTATTTCCAGGTACTCTTAAGAACGATACTATAATCTCTGCATTTGAATGGATCTCTATGGGAATTGGGGGGTGGGACTAGATTAAGCTGTAAATTACATGAACAGTATGGATCACATGGTTGGCTAAATGGCTGTAAGTCATCAAGGGTCTGAGGTATCAAACAATCCTCAAACCATCACTCTGCTGCCAGATATGCAGTAGATATGGATGGATCACTTGAAGACGCGTTGTTTCTCCTGACTTATTTGCCTATTGAACTCTATGGAAAAATGAGTCAGGATGAACAACCCTTAAAGTGATCCATCCATATCTACTGCATATCTCGCAGCAGAGTGATGGTTTGAGGATTGTTTGATACCTCAGACCCTTGGTGACTTACAGCTATTTAGCCAACCATGTGAGCCATACTGTTCCAGCGTAATTTACCGCTTAATCTTAACCCCCCCCCCCCCCCCCCCCTCCAATTCCCATAGAGATCCATTCAAATGCAGAGAGGTTATAGTATCGCTTGTAAGAGTCCCAGAAAATAAGATATCAAGAGTCTTTTGATGTTGTGTCACAGACATCAGGAAGTCATGACATGCAAAGGATATGCAACCACATATTTAAAATGATTACTTTATTCTACATTATGCTAAACTGTCCAATATTTTTGATGCCCAAAATTGGGGGGAGGGTGACTAAGTACAAACGGTTCTATAATTTCTAAACGGTTCATCTGATATGGATGAAAATACCCTCAAATTAAAGCTGACAGTCTGCACTTCATTGTCATTGTATCCTTTCATCCTCAAAGTACAGAACCAAAATAACAAAAAAAACGTCACGGTCCAATGAATTATGGTGCTCACTGTACATATAGAATTTAGGCGTTCAATGATAGCAGAGCATCATTTGCTTATACCTAAGAAAAAACTTTCGATTTGCACAATGCTTAGAAATGATTTGTATTTTTTTTTATTTATTGTGTCTGATCTCTAGAGACTTGTGAGTCGTACGGGCAATTAAAGAAACCGTAAAACTAATCATGTAATAACAGCTAAATCCAACTAGAGGTCAGCTTGCAAGAATTTTTTTTTTTTGTTAGCTAAGTAGACAGCGTAGCTAGCAAGCTAATGAAAGTGTCTTTTCAAAATTAGGCTATATTGAATATAAAAACTAGCTAATGATACTGTACTAATTACTCGTTATATACGTTTAAATCTGGCACTCAAAATTTAAATGACAGAAAATATTTTTTAAATACGAACTTCTTATCTTCCCATTACAAATTTCAGTAGCAGAAATGGTATTACACTGGGAATTCTACAGGTTGCAGGTTTTAGTCCCGGCTGGGGCATTGCCATTGTCTTCTGTAAGCAATGTAAGTCACTCTGGATAATAGCATCTGCTAAATGCCAGAAGACTCTCTCAGTTCATCTCTCTTTCTCTCTCTCTCTCCAACCTGCTCCCAAATGGTGCTCTTAAAATAAAGAACAGAAATACCCCATGCGATAAGAGCAGGCAGTTGGCCGGGTGTTGCTGTTCTTTGATGTCCTGGCAGCTGGTTCTCGTCCCGATTTGGGAGGAGACGCACAAGTAAAGCATAACCTTTTTGCGGAGGCGTTTGGCGGCGGCACGTCATCGCCTGTCACAAAACACTAATAGGCTCTGAAGAAGGGAACCAAGGCGTACCCCAATAAAGGGAAAGTGAGTTAGCCCGCAGGAGCGTGGCCACATTCTGAAGGCAGGTGTTTGGGAAATAGGCCCTCGAGGCTCCACTATATCCTTTTGAAATCCTGGAGAGAACAAATGTGAAATTCCTGGAATTGTATATCTCCACCATATACAGTAGTTCTATATTTGATCAACAATATGACATTTCCCCTCTATGACATATTGGATGTCTCTGTCTGGGAGACATATTAGCTGTTGGATGAGTTTGTGAAACTGTAAACTACAACCAATGCATGCCTTCATCTCAGGAACATATTAAATAAATGGGTGATGTCTTGATTCATATTTACATTTATATATATGACATTTACACAGAAAGGTCTTTATTATTTGATGGCTTTGCCTGAAGAGGTTTTTTGGTCTGGGAAATGTATCTTTACCACTTTAAAAGGTCTTTTACATCCAGTTTTGTGAAAATGAGGACTCTGTCTCTTCATTGCTGGATTGAATCGTGGATGAGCCTTCTAGAAGCTTACGTTTGAATGGGCTGTCTCAGTTCTAAAACGCACGAAGCAAAGTGACCACTCAATTTTCCTCTTGTGTTGAATTTAAGTGAACTGAAGGACGTTGACATTAAGAGGGCCTATTATTGAACGGGTTGCCAGTGATTACATTACATTTCCATTCAGAGCATCCAGTTTTATCCTTTGTGCTTCCATAGTGTAATGATAACTCGTGTGTTCTATCGAACCAATGGACGGTTGGTCTCGCTGTTGGCTGCATGGCCCTTTGCTCTTCCTCACACCCATGGGCAGTTGTGGAGAATTTACGCTGAAGAATCAAATACAAAACTGTTGTTGGTCCATTAAACCTGTTGTGGACATTTTGTTAGAAACCCAGTCGAAAAGGCGTTAGTCAGTAATGTTCTGTTCATCATAGGCTGAACAGATGTTCTCTTTATGACCAGTTTTTAGATTTTGCTCATTCCGTAGACCGTATCTAAACAAACAAATAGCCTAGTAGTATGTTCATAATGCCCGCCCACCCGGCCCTGTCCTCTTTTTATGAAATCCAATATATGGTCAACCTCGTCTATTAAAGAATATACCCGCGGAGATGAGTAGACACAGCCACTGGTACTGCGATGATGAGCGTGGCGCTTCGTGACTTCACCTCAGGCAGGAAGCACATTCCAGTGTTCTGTCAGTCAGCGATCTGCCTGTTAGCGCTTTTGCTGTTAGCGCTCTGCCTGTTAGCTCTTTGCCTGTTAGCGCTCTGCCTGTTATCGCTCTGCCTGTTAGCGCTTTGCAGTTTCCCACCTCCTTGGCTTCTCTGAGAAGTTCCCCAGGACTCTGAGAAGCCTGTCTCTGAGGGTCTCACAATGTCACACCTCTGCTGGTAATGTCAGTACACCCTCTGCTGCTGACCCCCCCCCCCCCCCTATCTCTCAACACAGTGACAGATGCTTGCTGCCCCACCTGGGTGCTACCACACCCACACAAAGCTAATTAAAGCCAACAAGAGGTTCACCAGGGAGGGCCCCAAATGCTTTCACAGCCATAACAAGGAGGGGTGACCAAAACGGCAAGGGGGCTGTTAGGGGCTGGGGGGGCTTGGGGGCTGGTGGGGGCTGGGGGGGCCTATAGTACCCAAATTTCCTACCTGACATCCCATTCCCATCGAAATCTATTAACCCCCCCACATATGACGTCATTCAGCATTCTGCCTATATTCACACAAATGCGTTCCTGTTTATCTTAAAAGGCACCCCCCCCAAATAAAAATCTTGTTCCCTCAGGTCCAATGTAACGGCATGTCTTCTGCCATCCTACCCCACTGAAACCCTGTTGTGTAAATATATTCACAAGCCTCGTATTACAAATACCCTCCCTTAGCCGTACCCTCAACTGGAGCACCCACAGCTCTGTACTGCACTAAACGGTTGCCCGGGGGACAAAGAAATCCACACAAACACTAATAAGGACATCTGCAATGAAATGTGCACGTGAGAGAGCGCGTTCGTGATCAATAGAGAAAAGACAATGCAGTTGGGTATGTTTCCTATTTACAATTGAACTCTCATATTAAAATGACTCACTCAGAACTATATGTATATAAATCTGATTCGATTTTAAATCTGTATACTCCCATATAATTGTGTGTACTTATGGATACTCTGACAATAGTTTAATTTACATTCAGGTTTATTATGTTAAATATATAATTCAGTATCAATATGGATGTATTTTGAAAGAATATGACTGAGAAGTAATTTTTTGACTGGCATTCTCGAGTTGACACAAAAGTGCAATATGTGCTTATAAGTACAGCAATTCTATATATAATTTACCAAAATGATTGTTGATTGACAACTATATAAATGTGAACTACATGAACTCCAGTTGTCTACAGCAAAACTAAATTTATATCACCAGACAGAATTTCTTTTTTTATCATTATAATGTACAAGGATACAATAAACAGAAAATAAGCCAAAGGATGGTTGACGGCTACATCAGTTAGCTTTGCAAAATCAGCCCCTGTCCTAATTGAGATAAAAAAGAAAAGGTTCTTTTTGCTTATCAGCCCTGCTCAAAGGCAGAAAAAAGTTACAATATCAAATAACCTGAAACATCAGTACACACTGCAAAAATGTCTCGAAGAAAGTGTTTAGTCTTGTCATGAGACTTAGTCTTTTTTTCTCTGAAGTAGAAAATATTAGCTTGTTTTAAGTTACTGTTTGCTTGACAAGTTAAATGTTCTTACCCCACTGAAAAATCTTGAAATTAGTCAAAGTGTCTCACCTCATTGGCAATATTTTTGTCTTATTTAGCAAACAAAGTAATAAGATTATAAGTGTAAACCTAAGACTAAAATACTTGTTGAGATTAACTTATTTATTTTGTTTTTTGCAGGCAGTGCAACAACTCTTATGCACAAAAATCTTTTTCTCATAAGTTAAGAATTATGCGTTTTTAAATTGAGATTCGGTCAACATAATATAACATCAAAAACTGCGTGTTGATATTTGCAGTAGCAGCTTGCATCAGTTCCTAACACAAGTACTTACCAGCGTTAACTGCTGCACACTATTTTGGAAATGCTGCCGTTGGTTCTGAAGAACTTTTAGCCGCAGGCTGCAGGCATCAATTACAAAAGCAATGGAACTCAGAGGTCTGGAGCTCCAGCAGAAACTACAGTTTAAATATCAAACTGTCAAACAGTGAGAGGAGAGGATTAGAGAGGGAGCAGGAGCAGACGAAAGAAAAGAGAAAAGCTCAACAAAAAATTATAGAAGAAGAAAAATAGGGTAGGAAATCAAAATAGAAATTAGAAAGAGTTGAGAAGAAAGGAAGAGTGGAGGGGAAAGGAAGAGAAGAAAGAAGATGGATGAAGAAGATGAGTGACGAGAGGATTAGAGGGAAGAAGAGAGAAGAGATGAGAAAGAGGAGTGGGGTAGAGGGGAGAGGAGAGGAAGGAGATGAGAAAGAGAAGTAGAGGGAAGAAGAGAGGAGAGGAGTGGAGAGGTGTATGAACAGAGGGATTGGGCATTAGAGGCTCTTACCTTGCTGCCCTGTCTGCCCGCTCTGACTGAATGTGGTGGAACAGGGGCAGTTCTATTCACTGTTTTATTGGATTACTCCACCTCTGGTCCAGCTAATTGGAGCAGTTGGGATGGGACGAGTGCTCTTTATCAAGATGGCTATAAATACAACATCTCCACAGAGCCACGGAGATAAACTCCTCCGCCACAAACCATCCAGTGACCTTTTAAGGCTTCGTATTGTAGTCCAGGCACACACACACATACACACGTATACATACACACACACGCACGCGCACGCCTTGTTTGTGGTAAAAATAACGCAAAATCATCTCCGCTTCATTCTGTTGTGAGACCGGAACCCATCCTGATTGGACTTTGAAAAGGATGTTTTTGGACTTTGGGTCCTGACAGATAGAGCGGTGGGAAAGCTCCTGACGGGGATCAACAGTTTTTTTATATATGCCGCTTCTGGTGTAAAGAAAGCGGATCTGGGAGAGGAGATAGCGGCTGGCTCCCATTTCTCACACCCTCGTGTGAAGATCAGGCCCCCTACGCTGGGGGACGAGAACCAGGCCAGGTTTTGGGGCCTCATCAATGGCCGCAGGTTTGCTAACAACTGCTAAACGTCCCAAGATGCTTTGTGGTTAGAACCGCCGCTCCGTTAGGCTAAAGGGTCTGGCGAGCAGAGACAGAGTTTTTGGGCCAAGTGAAGGTTCCAGAATGATGCAAAAATGGATCTTGTGATGGGAAACAGCAGCGACAGTGTGTAAATTAGATCAAATTCCCACTGTTGAGACCGTGCTGTCCTGCTGTCCTGTGTAGTGGGAGGTGTAGTGTGTGGGGGGAACGTGATTGGGGTGAGTGTGTGCACGTGAACAGCTGACTCCGACGTCAGGAAACATTGCAAAACACTTCCATCAACACTGGAAAGCCCTTAAGTCGATGAAATGTCACAGATATCTTCAGAGACAGGATGCTGTGCTCCCCTAACTCATCTAACACGACGAGCAGAGGGTTTACTGTGAGCTAACAACATGAAGGTTTAAAAAATTTAATTAAAGCCTGAACCATAACCAGTTTGTTGCTTGCTTTCAGTGGATGGGGCAGTGGTTCTCAATCCTGGTTCTAGATAACCACAGAGTCTGCTGGGGTCCCCAACCCTGGTCCTGGAGAGCCACTGGGTCTGATGGGGTCTCCAACCCTGGTCCTGGAGAGCCACAGAGTCTGCTGGGGTCCCCAACCCTGGTCCTGGAGAGCCACTGGGTCTGATGGGGTCTCCAACCCTGGTCCTGGAGAGCCACAGGGTCTGCTGGGGTCCCCAACCCTGGTCCTGGAGAGCCACAGGGTCTGCTGGGGTCCCCAACCCTGGTCCTGGAGAGCCACTGGATCTGATGGGGTCCCCAACCCTGGTCCTGGAGAGCCACAGGGTCTGCTGGGGTCCCCAACCCTGGTCCTGGAGAGCCACTGGATCTGATGGGGTCCCCAACCCTGGTCCTGGAGAGCCACAGGGTCTGCTGGGGTCCCCAACCCTGGTCCTGGAGAGCCGCAGGGCCTCTACAGCACCAGTTTGGTGATATATGGTTTGTTTTTTTAGGATTGAAGGTTCTCACAAAGATTGGATCTTCAATTGATCTACAGGATGTCATTAACATGCATGTTTGTTTGTAAAAGAAGAGTTATTTTCAAGCTTGAAAGTAATGTACAATTGTTTTGTTTTTTTATTTTAAAAAATGCATGAAAATGTAGTAGTGTCAGTATTTGCGTAAGAATGGACAGTGGAATATTATCCAGCAGCACACAATGTGAACTCAGACAGAGGTCTTATGTGACCTTTGGACTGGGGCCCAGAATGTGTACTGTAGGTTAAATGTCAGAGTACACCACTGCGCACAGTACACTTCAGGCTTCATCACTCTGTCTCTCTCTCCCCCTCTCTCTCTCTCACTCTCCTTCGCTCTCTCTCTCCCTCCCTCTATATCTGTGTCTGTCCCTGTGGAATTCTCTACCTCTCCATTGCTCTCTCTGAAACAGTGAGTGGGACATTGTCCGTGCCAAGAGAGAGAGAGAGATACGCCATTAGAGTATCTCAGAACATTCCCCAGCTCTCTTGGTGATGGTGCCAGGTTATCCTAACGGTCACTCCTCTGGACCGTGAATCGGATACCCGACCCAGGTGGAGAAATCTCTGGGAAACCTGAGCGCTCTATTTGTGGATTGCCGGGTGCAGAGGGAAGGGGTTAAAAATCTATTTATCATGCGTAAATCTCATTGGATTAGACTTGCCAACCTGGCTTACACGAATCAGACTGTAAGGTTAATGGAAAGTCTGCTCTCTGTGCGTGCGTGCGTGCGCATACCTGTGTGTGTGTGTGTGTGTGTGTGTGTGTGTGTGTGTGTGTGTGTGTGTGTGTGTGTGTGTGTGTGTGTGTGCGCGTGTGCATACCTGTATATGTGTGTGTGTACGTTTGTGTGTGTGTACGTGTGTTTGTGTGTGTGCATACCTGTGTGTATGCTGTATGTGTGTGTGTGTGTGTTTGTGTGTGTGTGTGTGTTTGTGTGTGTGTGTGTGCATACCTGTGTGTATATGCGTGTGTGTTTGTGTGTGTGTGTGTGCGTACCTGTGTGTATATGTGTGTGTGTGTGTGTGTGCATACCTGTGTGTGTGTGTGCGTGTGTGTATGGTGTGTGTGTATGCTGTATGTGTGTGTGTGTGTGTTTGTGTGTGTGTGTGTGTTTGTGTGTGTGTGTGTGCATACCTGTGTGTGTATGCGTGTGTGTGTGTGTTTGTGTGTGTGCGTACCTGTGTGTGTGTGTGTGTGTTTGTGTGTGTGTGTGTGTGTGTTTGTGTGTGTGCGTGTGTGTGTGTGCATACCTGTGTGTATATGTGTGTGTGTGTGCATGTGTGCATGTGTGGTGTGTGTGTGTGTGTGTGTGTGTGTGTGTGTGTGTGTGTGTGTGTGTGTGTGTGCGCGCGTGTGCATACCTGTGTGTGTGTGTGTGTACGTTTGTGTGTGTGTACGTGTGTTTGTGTGTGTGCATACCTGTGTGTATGCTGTATGTGTGTGTGTGTGTGTTTGTGTGTGTGTGTGTGTTTGTGTGTGTGTGTGTGCATACCTGTGTGTATATGCGTGTGTGTGTGTGTTTGTGTGTGTGCGTACCTGTGTGTGTGTGTGTGTGTTTGTGTGTGTGTGTGCATACCTGTGTGTGTGCGTGTGTGTGTGTTTGTGTGTGTGCGTACCTGTGTGTATATGTGTGTGTGCATACCTGTGTGTATATGTGTGTGTGTGTGCATGTGTGCGTGCGTGCGTGTGTGTGTGTATGGTGTGTGTGTGTATGGTGTGTGTGTGTGTATGGTGTGTGTGTATATGTGTGTGTGTGTGTGTGTGTATATACCTGTGTGTATATGTGTGTGCGTGTGTGTGTGTGTGTGTGTGTATGGTGTGTGTGTATATATATGTATATGTGTATATGTATGGTGCGTGCGTGCGTGCGTGCGTGTGTGTGTATGGTGTATATGTATGGTGCGTGCGTGCGTGTGTGTGTGTATGGTGTGTGTGTGTGTATGGTGTGTGTGTATATGTGTGTGTATACCTGTGTGTATATGTGTGTGCGTGTGTGTGTGTATGGTGTGTGTGTATTGTGTGTGTATATATATGTATATGTATATGTGTATATGTATGGTGCGTGCGTGTGTGCGTGCGTGTGTGTGTATGGTGTGTGTATGGTGCGCGTGTGCGTGTGATAGAGAGTGTGATAGAGAGTGATAGAGAGTGAGATCTGTATATCAGTCAATCCCCCTCCAGCCCTCATGCTCAGATCTGGGCACCCTGTCACTCTTCTAAAGCCCTGCTATCGATCTTCAGATGCAAAGAGCCCCAAACCTCCCTCCACCTCCGTCCCGTATCCCCCCCCAGTCCGACGCGCGGCTGTGGGCGCGGAGGATGTGCAAGGCAGGGAACAGAGTGTGGCTCTGACGGGCGGGGCTGGGCGGGGCTGGGGTCGCTGACGCATTCGGGCCAGCTGTCCGCTCCGACACAGCTCATGTGTCATACTGAGAACGAGTGGATTCTCTGCGCGGGACGCCAGCGAGATCTGGGGGCCTCGCATCCATCCTCAATTAAGATAGGGGCTGAATTACAGGAGGATTAGCTCCTCTGGAACAGATACTGGGGGCCGACCGCACCGCTGTGTTTGTCCTGGAACAAACAGGGCTTCCAAACTTCAAAGAGTTCTGCTCGCTCTGTTGGTTCCTCTGGTCCACTGAAAAAGCCTGATTCAGGGGAAGTGGGGATTGATGTGGATGTTATCAACAGTGTCATGCTGTGTATCTTAAGCTGTGTATCTTAAGCTGTGTCCACTCAATCATGTTTGTATTATTCGTTCATTTTAATTCTGTAAATATAGATTTGTTCATAAGAAAAACCGAACTACAAAACCAGAGAGTAGAACAGTAAGAGGACTAATTTTACTGTCCAACTAATTCTGCTCATTTGAAACAGTTTATGCCTGGAAATGTAGTTAGATTCAGGCCGTGAATTGCGTTTAAACACGGTTAACTCACTCAAACGCGGTTAACTCACTCAAACGCGGTTAACTCACTCAAACGCTTTTTGAGTGTTGTACTGTGGAAGATGAGCTTTATTTTCCCTGAAATGTCATGTGCTTTTTATGAGCAACTGAAGCTGAGTGAAAATGTAATTTAATTTCCACCCCCCTGCTGTTCCCTCTCTCTCTCCATCTCCATCTCTCCCTCCCTTCATCTCTCACTCTCTTCTTCTCTCCCTCCATCTCCCTCTCTCCTTCTCCCCTTCTCTCTCTCCATCGATCTCCCCCTCTTTCTCCATCTCCCTCCCTCCATCTCTCTTTCCATCCATCTCCCCCTCTCTCCCTCCCTCCATCTTCCCCTCTCTCTCCATCCATCTCCCCCTCTCTCCCTCCATCTTTCTTTCCTTCCATCTCCCCCTCCCTTCCTCCATCTCTCTTTCCATCCATCTCCCCCTCTCCCTCTCCCTCCATCTCCCCCTCTCCCTCTCCCTCCATCTCCCCCTCTCTCCATCCATCTCCCCCTCCCCCTCTCCCTCCATCTCCCCCTCTCTCCATCCATCTCCCCCTCCCTCCCTCCATCTCTCTTTCCATCCATCTCCCCCTCTCTCTCTCCCTCCCAATCTCCCCCTCTCTCTCTCCATCATCTCCCCCTCTCTCCATCCATCTCCCCCGCCCCCGCGCCCGCCCTCACCCCCTCTCTCTCTCCCTTCTCCTGTTTTTATTCAGGCTCTGAGTCTTATGACACCTCCTAAATTTAGCCCTATTCTGTGGGATGCTTTTGGCAGCTTGTTTGGCCGGTAAAATTACTAAATGAGAACTAAATTTACACACTGGCATTCCTCCGCTCATATTGGGGGGGTAAGGTGATACTTCTCCCTCAGAGGAAGAGTGCGGTTGCAAAAGCTTTCTTCTCGTTTTATTGTCTCTTCTCTTTTTTATTCTGAAATATCACGTTTAAGTGCTCAGTATGAACGTAACGCTGTATTTCTGAAAAACAGGAAGTGAGAATTAACCCATCCACTGCAGACCAGGACGTTTTTAAGAGCCCGAGAGCCCGTCCTGGGGGTCACTTCCTCTTTGGGGACAGAGAGGGTCCTTCAGACAGCTGGAAGTGCCCGAGGCCGCTGTGGACCCGTTCCTCTTGCCAGCGGGAAACGGTCCCGGGATAACCAGCGCAGCTGTCAGGCTCAACCCCGGTTCTTACCAGCGAGACAGAACACAGCCGGAGGGAGAGGTCAGAGGTCAGACCCAATCCCCCCCTCTCTGCTGTCAGACCGTAAATTATTTATACTGGCTGGACCTCAGAGCCTGTGTGGGCCGCTCCGATCCTCGGAGATCCCTCAATAAATGCCACAGATATGGCCATTAAATGGTGGCTGGAATTGTTTAACATAACACTAAATAGTCCAGTAGTCTGAAACTCATGCTTAGGCCATTAGTATACATTTCAATGTTTCTCTTTTTTTGTTCAAATGCATTTCACAGATCCAGGGGACAGCCATAGAATAACTGCAGTTAACACGTCTAAATACTTTGGCATTTCCAAAATAAAACAGCATATACCTTTGTGTGTATCGTCATAACACTCGATTGATCCTGCCACCCGTACATCCAATAATGGAGGGTATGGAACCCTTAAATCCTTACCTCAGCACCCCAATTCAAAATAATTTAAATCAAATGTGTGTGTGTTTTTTTTGTTTGCTTGTCTCCTGTGTGGAAGGACGGTAGTTAAATCACCCACAGGCTCTCATTGCAGCCCTGATCTCTAAATCCCTGTGAATATTAGCCTGATCGCTCAGTGGCCTTGTATTGTGACAGCTGGCTTTTATTTTGGTGACAGGCCCTGTCCATCACTAACATATATTTCTCCATGTAATGTCTGTGTGGACATTATACAATTAGTATTGTGTATTTTGTCATTTGTATTTTAAAGTTTTGTATCTTTAATATCTACATAACCTTACATAATATACATAACCTGCTCACGCTTGGAGTCACTCATGTCATGTGGAAAGGAATGTAACTGATCATATTTTATTTTACATTTAAGCATCATAGCTTCATTTTTCTGTTGTTTTCAGTCAGACTTGCAGCAGTTATTAGGTCAACATGCACTCACAAGACGATGTTGTAGTTTATCCTGTTTTACTGACCTGGCTTTAAGACTTAGCCATGGCTTACTGTGTATACTATACTCAATGTTCATGTCTATGGATAACTGCTAGGTTATGATAGAAATGTACTTTATCTGACCTGTTTGTAGCTGCTTCAATGACCTTTCCGTATGCACTTATTGCACGTCGCTTTGGATAAACGCATCTGCCAAATCAACGTCATATAACGACACAGACTCAGCCAGTCTGAGAGACATAATAAGCTTTTTTTTAAGTCTTAAAAACATTAAATTACATTTTTGGCTTGTGATAAATATTTCAAGGTCCATCGTTTAGTTTTAAGATCTACATTTGCATGAAACTAGAAGCATATCAGTCATATCAACACCAACAGACAGGATTACGCTGGTAATACATCTGCTTGTCAAATGTACAGACTTAGCTAACATGAATATTTCACTTGTTCAACAAATTGAGTTGTTCACTGTATGTGTGTCTATAGCTGTTACCCACATCAAGCTCTGTGTAAATGTGAGATAATAAAAATTAACGATAAAGGTCGATAACATTCACAGTGATGCTAGACACTGTACGGCAATACAGTACAGAGGCTAATAAGCGTTAGCACAAATGTGACAGCCAGAAAATTAACTAATCACATTAATTAGCCTAACAAGGATTAATGATTTGCTTTGATTTTAGGTCATTGGATGAGAGACAGTTTAGTCAGTAACCGTCTCGAGTGTCATACATTATGAGCGAGTCATGCGTGTGGTACTTCATGAGCGAGTCACGCGTTTGGGGGATGACTCACTCTCTTCTTTCTCACACCCAGACCTGATAATCCCATGCATTTGCCAGTGGACATTTTGTGCTCTGTAATGCATGGTCATATCCACAGATAGCGAGACCCTGAGGAAAATAAATAACTACGTTTATAAATAAGATATATATATTTTATAAATGTGGAAAGGCAAAAAAGACCAATGGGACATTGGTACAATCGGAGCCCTCTAGTCGCAGAACGTTTTGGCCGTCTTTGGCCATTGCTCAATGGCGGTTGTCTCATCTTTCATGTGGAGACATGACACCTAGCAGACACTGACTGTTTTTTGGCGACTGAATTCAAAGGAGTCACATTTCTTGTTGACTTATTTTCTACATAAAATCTACTGTAAATATTTTATTTATCTACTCAGGGGTTAGTTTAAAATGGCATTGCACCGTCTGCACTGCTGTTAGTGACCGATAGAGTTAAGTGGATCTCATTTCTATTTTTATATAATACTTTACACAGGCGTAGTGACATGCCTCATTTTAATGTCTCTCATTAGAGATCCATGAGCAGTCTATCTGTGGTGATTACCGTCCTAATTCCACTAGGTGTCAGTCTGTTGAGGGATGTAGGCAGCTGGCTTAATGACACGTGGGACTAATCAAGGCCATAGGCACAATAAAATAAATAAATAAACTAACAGCGATAAGAGATGGGGCTCCACGCGAGATGGCGGCGGCTCCCTTATCGTTTGCCTCAGCCGTAGCGGCTCCTCGCCACTCTGGATCCTATTTTTGGGGGAGTCTGTTTTAGCACCAGACCCCATGTTTGCTATAGAGCCTGTGGCTCAGATGGCATTCAGGATAGGCTTTCATTTGTTTTTCTGTAAGAATTTCAGCCATCGTCGGCTTCAGTCGGACTGACAGGAAAATTCCCCAGTGATATTAGGAAGAGTTTTTACATAGAGAGGCGTCGATACAAGGAACAGCTTGCCAGGTTATGTCGAAGAGGTTGAGTCCCTCTGAGAATTTCAATTTCAAGCCTTGACACAGTGCTGAATACTCTATTTCATTGGAAAATGACTAGCCTGGATGGACCGATTGGCCCACTGTTCTCATTGCTATGTATTCGTATGTTCCTATATTTTTAACCTCCATCTAAGTTATGATGTATTCAAGATAGCTCCAACTCAGGGAATGTAAACAAAACATTCGATGTTTTTGTGTATCTCAAGGCAGGGAAAGGACTTGGGCCTGTACTGTAATTCATTACACCGCTGTCCAATGCCACTGGTTCTTCTGCTAATTATTCACCCGCACGCTGTAGTGCGTGTGCATTCCTGCGAAATGACCAAACGGGTTCTCGTCACGGACAAATGACCGTGAAGACCAATAGCAGATACCGTGTTAAAGGAGGCCACAGGCTAACGAGTTTAGCACTGGACACGCCCCCACATTCCATACGCCATTGGCCAAAAATGACATTAATGTCTCTCCTCTGACCACTGGCCACTAATTAAAAGAGGAGACAGAAATCATAAATATGAACATGGCTAACCTTGTTATTGTAGTCCCTGTGGTACGTGGCGTGCAAGTGAATGATCATACATTTTCCCAAATAACCACAATCTTTCTGAAGACTGCATTCAAAAGTTTCTCTGAAAGAAAAAAAAGATACATCTAGGAAGTTATGATGAATCTTAAAGGACATGTTACTCTTATTTCCTGCCAAGAGCAAAAGGTCACCCCATGGATGGTTTAGACCAGTGTTTTTCAACCTTTTTTGAGCCAAGGCACATTTTTTACATTAAAAAAATTCCTGAGTCACACCACCAACCAAAAGTGTTACTAATTAAGTGAAGTTGGATAATTTCCCACGGCACACCTGACGATCTCTCACGGCCAGTGGTTGAAAATCACTGGTTTAGACAAGACTGAGAGCAACACTGTGTGGCACCAGAATATGTGTGCAAGTGATGTGATGTGAGCTGTTCATGTGGAACCCTTATCCCTGCATGCTTCAAGTTTAACGTAAGAACCGCGCTTTATGTTCTTACCCTTTAAACTCACACAACTGCTGTTTTAGTTTAGTTTCCCTTCAGAGTATCAGACCCATTTTTTCTAAAACTGTAAAAATCCAAGGGCTGGTTTCCCAGATAAAGACTGAGCCTTGTCCAAGATTAAGTTTTCTTTTTCAGTAGATATCTCCATTGGGAAACTGTTTTCAGTCCAAATCGAGGCTAAATCTTTGTCTGGAAAACTGGCCCTATGCCACAAACACCATAGATATGAATGTGTTTTTCATAAATGAAGTTAATAAATTCATAACGTGGTTTATGAATGTCAGTAAATTCATAAACCCATGAATATCTGAATTGGGACCAGTACCAATTCAGATATTGAGTACCTCCAGCACAGTTACAGGTTAGCAATCTACTCCTTCTTCTTCTTATTCTTATATTATACAAATGGTCATGAAATACTGCAATAAAGCACTGTAATTTTCCTCAGTGGGTGCTAGTAGGTGCCAGGTCAGAGTTGGTCGGAGGCCAAGGTGAATGTACCAAGGTGAACGTATGTTAATGGGAGAAATCATCTTCAGGAGCTCGCACATTAAGAGGTACCAGAGCTTCACTGGGCTGGTCAACCCACATCCCTCTCAGAGAAGTCAAGAGGGGCTGATGCACAGTTCATCCATGTCAACTTTGTCATGGCGCAAAGAATCAGCCAAAACATCTATGCGAACTGCATTAGAACATGGTCACATGACCCACCCTCACTGCTCCATCTATGAGTAGGCTCCTTTTTAGACCCCGTAGACCAGACTGAAAGGTGAAAGCCTTGTTAAGCTCTTATAATAGATTGTTATTACCGAATCGTTTTGTATGAGGGCAGTTAAACCTCCCCAATGTACGTTTGTACTTCAAAAGGAGGTCGAAGGGCATGTTGGGCTGGAAGATGGTTGTACCCCTCAGTTCTTTTGTGGAGGACGGTGACCAATCTGTCTTTCTGTGGCACTCATGTCTGTCACCCACAATTCAGGCCTGATTGTAACGGGTGATGTGGAGGTGGCTAGTGGGACTTAACAGTTGCTGTTTTTACTTGGTTTTTTCAGGCCACAATACTACCATTGGTGACGACTTTGGTGACCACGTCTTTCTTCTAGCTTTGAAAAGGTTTGTTTTACTTGAGGAGGACAGAGAGATGCTGTATTGATCACCTGCATCAACGATCAATACTCAGCATTATGTTGTTTTGTGTTCAGAAAAGGCTAAACGATTTCAACTTTCTACTTAAAAGCTTTCATTCCCCATGACGGCAGCTGGGGAGAGGTTGTTAATTACTAACACGTCCCCCCAGGAGAGATTCCTCATGATGCCGCCGCCGCCCTGGCGCGTAACTGGACCCCTAAATGAGAGGTTTGGTTTCCTAGCGATGGGAATTAGGGTTTCCCTCCTGTTTCCCAGAGTTAGGAATCCGTCGCCAACGGCGACACGCTCCAGACTTCGCTGGGACTCGGACAGTCCGGGTGGGGATGGGAACGGGAACATCAGGCCCAGGTGTAAACAAACAGTGTTGATGGGCGGAACCAACAGGTGCACACTGGCGCCTCGCTCCCCTGTGGAGATTTAGGCGGGGGGGCGGGGGGGTGTACGAAAGAAAATATTTAGCGACATTCTGCTCTTTATGACTATGTCATGGACCCCAGAAATGGTAGCGGGGGAAAAACTCACAAGAATTTATATGATGGATGAACATGTCTGATATAATACATGCATGTGCTTCTTTATGGCACTACTGCAGTGTATAATCCTCACATTCAGAAGTATTTGGGATATTTCATATATATCTGTAATTTGTTTTGTCATTTTCTTTTTCTGTCGCGAGGAAAAGACATGCACGCACAGGTATGTTTAATTTTACACACTTTCTGGCAGTCAAGGCTATTACTGAGCACATTACATTTTCCAAGAGACGCTTCATCCAAATCCTAACAAATTGCTAAATTCAATTTAACAAGAAAAATCTAATTTTGTCCAGACATTCACAAATAATAGAATTTCAACATGAGGTCAGTCGTAAAAAAAAAAACCTGTGCGATTGGGGGGCTATAAGATCCAGGACAGTTACAGTGTCCACCACGGCGTTAGCCTTATAGTGTCCACCACGGCGTTAGCTTTACAGTGTCCATCACGGCGTTAGCCTTACAGTGTCCATCACGGTGTTAGCCTTACAGTGTCCACCACGGTGTTAGCCTTACAGTGTCCACCATGGTGTTAGCCTTACAGAGTCCACCACGGCGTTAGCCTTACAGTGTCCTCCACGGCGTTAGCCTTACAGTGTCCACCACGGCGTTAGCCTTACAGTGTCCACCACGGCGTTAGCCTTACAGTGTCCACCACGGCGTTAGCCTTACAGTGTCCACCACGGCGTTAGCCTTACAGTGTCCACCACGGCGTTAGCCTTACAGTCTTCCTGACTCTTGCCCTCTCGCTATAATGCAATTTCTGTCTGATTTATTAAGCCCTTTAACATGTGCTAATTATTTTAGCACACACAAACTATAAACATGACCAATGATTGGTGAAAAACAAATACCATGACCAATCATTAGTCACGTTATTGGTTTGCGTGTGCTAAAGGTCTTAGTAAATCGGGCCCTACGTCTCAATGAGAGAATAATTTGTTGTTGTATGGAAGAAAACAGTTATAGGATGACTGAAGCCACACAACCATTAAGTGATGTTAGCTATGGCATTAGTAGGCTTGGACAATGTACGTACAAGAACAATTAGCATAGCGGTCAAGAAGCTAAGCTTGAAATTATTCTGTTTACTTGTGAGGTCAGCTCAGAAATTAGAATTTAGAGTGAGAAAAGGCATCCAACAGTTAAAGCAAAGATCTCCCATCTTACCTAGAATAATACCCTCCTTCTCCCTCACTGTTATCACAACTTTGTCCTGCACCCAAAATCCCCTGAGGATCGATTCCCAAAGACCAAACATTGTTTTAACTCACTCAAATAGCAAACATCTCCCCCACCAATTCTCACCGTCCTAACTGTGCCAAAACCCCATAAAACACTCATTTGTACTCACAGGATAATAAAAAATAAATAAATAAGACAACATAACTATGTTTGTATAATACACAATGACAGAGCTTATTTAAAGCTGGAGTGCGCAACTTTCTCAATGGTCGCATCTGTTATCAAAACATTTCAAAGTCATAACACCCCTTGGCCCTGCCTACAGAGAAGGAGACACACCCCCACCCCACTGCTTCCACAGGCCTCGTTGTGAACGTGTGACCGGCCCATCTCTTCGATTGGCTTGCATCATGAGCCGCATTGTTTTCAAAACAAAACTTTGGGCCGAATTGCCACCTCAGATAAAGCCAGTGAGTCCGATCTTACGTGAGATTCATCGAGACCTGAGCTTTACTGATGACAGATATCAAGGGTTCAATTCAGGTTGCATCTCTAAAGTTGACCAGCCATGTATCAGAAGAAGAATTTGCTGGGTTAACCAGGAAAATGCTTCTTTATTTTATTTTTTGACATGCTACTTTAGTTACTTCACCTTATTTAAAAATCACATTTTTAGTTTGGCACCCTAAAGATGGGAAAGACATTTTCCATAATGCACAAGTTTTAGTGAAGTTGTGATATTTTTTTATATTTTTATTTTTTACATTAAGCCAGCAAGAATAATTTTATTCTGACATCAGCTAAGGAAAATAGTCACTGACAGCCTGACTCCAAACAGGAACCAACGTGGATCTAAGGGCACAGCCATTATCATATTATACCTATTATTATTATTATGATTTCTGATACTTCATAACATCGCATCAATCAGGCCCAGAAATGTGGGTGGGCAGTCAGCCCCAATCAGCTGTAAGGTCAGGCCTGAAAAGAGCACTGACCCCAGGCCGGCCGGCAGCATGGCGGTAGGGTGTAAGCTGGCCTGGGTGTTTTCTGGAAGACATGCTGATTGACACAGGACTGGGAGGAGATGAAGTGTTGACCCAGCCTAATTATCCCCTTGAGAATAATTAATTAAGCAAAATACCAGTGGGATGACAGTGAGCCGGACGATTTAAGGTCAGTGCCCTGCAACGTTATTAATGTCCACTCCATACAGGGGCCAGAACTATGAGAGGGGGCCCCAGCCATCAGGATTCTGGGAAATTAGTCCTGGCCGGTCGGTCTTGGAGGCAGGGATTGTGTGGACGTTAACATTCCCATGGGGGTTTCTGCAGTTTCTTGGCTAAATTTGAAACCTGGCTCTCTCAATCTGGTCATCTAATCATCCGCTCGCTTCATTAGACAAATTAATTCCCTCTCTCTCCACCCCAGCTGATGTGAGCCTGAGCGTTCTGGCACTAAATTCCTGCTGTGATTCATCCAAGTGGGTTCTACATATTAGAGTGAGTGGTGGGTTCTATACAGTAGAGTCAGCGCTGGGTTCTACACATTACAGTCAGGTAACATATGGTTCCCTTCACTGTCATTATTATCAAATATCTAATGCAATGCAAAACCTCCATTTGTAGAAGTGCTTTCCAGATAAACAAAATGTGTTCAAATGAGTTTTGTTTACAGTCGCTTCACAATTGTATCTGATACGTTTGAGCGTTTACCTTGAGTCTACGAGGGGCACTCCTCACTATAAACATTTCTGTTGTGTCTTCTTTTATGGTAAAGTTGGATAATTCTGATGTGATGTGTTTGAAGTGCATTTCTGGAGTTAGAACTGTTGATCCTTTCCAGTAACGTGTGCTATTTTTCCAGCTCAGCTGTGCCTGAAAACAGACTCTGAGGTATTCCTTCAGTCGCGTCAGTTTCATTCAGTCCTCTAGCGCCACCTATCTAAATATGTGAATCACAATTCTTCACCAAAGTTTGACTCAAGCACACACAAGTGTAATGGTATCGCATGCATGGGGCTTTGGTTAAACTAAAAAAAGGAGACTTACAAAATCGTGCAAAACAATATGTGCACAACAACTACTTTTCCCATGATGCTACAGGGAGGATTCGTAATTCCAGACACGACCCACATGAATTTGTGGCTATGTTGTGGAGCATTTAAGACAACACCAGTATGTGCAATGTTGGTGGAAATGGGGGAATTGGAACTGAGGAGGCGCACACTGATGATGTCATACTGGGCCACATTGAAGGGCCACTCCAGTGCCCATCTGATGTCTGCGGTGCTGCGGGATTGCTGGGAGTATACAACTAGGCCGGGTGTGGGATTTGAGAGGACGACTAATAAGTGGGCTACTGACATGGGTATTATGGACCTGACATTGGCGCCATCTTTTCCGGTGTCTGCAGTCCCGCCCTGGATGTTCCTGAAGCCTGATATTGGCTGTGGCTGTTAGAGAAGGATAGGGAGGGCTGGGTTGTTGTTGGAGGGAGGGTTGATGGCTATATAGAACGAACATTTCATGCGTCTCTTCCTGTTTTTACAGATGGTGCTAAGCATCCAGGGACGGGTCGTGTCGGGTCAGGCGTATTTGTGGCCCTATTTGAAGCTAAGATATCAGAGAGGCTAGACGATGGCCTATCAGTTTTTACAGCTGAAATGGTGGCAATAACTATGGCAACTGCAGTGGGTCGAGGAGGTCACACCAGATAGGGTGGTTATATGCTCTGGAGAGCCTCACTGCTCCGACATCCTGCAGGGAGGATCTGGTGCTGGAGGTATTGTCCAGTATATATAGGCTATATCTAAGGGGCATTGAGGTATATTTCTGCTGGGTACCGGCACATGTGGGTGTGAGGGGTAACGAGGGGGCCTACGCCCTAGCTAAGAGGGTCCTTCGAATGGGAGTCATTACAGTGGGTGTCCCTTATGGTAAAGGGGAGGTCAAGGCTAAAGTGAAAAGTATGATTCAAAAGGTTTGGCAACAGAGATGGGAGGAGGAAATTAGGGGGCGTCATTTGTATGCCGTCCGGCCAGGGGTCTTTGGGAAGTCTCTTCTTTGCGGGAGTCGGAGGGAGAAAACATTGCTAGCTAGGCTTACGTTGGGACATACTGGATTAAATGACAGTTTATATTGGATCGGGAAACATGACACCGGCAATTGTCCTCAGTGCAACAACAGTGCAGCAATCGCTTTTTCACACTCCGTAACAGGAGGTGGCAGTATGCACCTGACAGTTGGTTTCAACCCGCCATAGAAAACCGAAAGAAGAAGAAGAAGACCCATGTGAAATTTGTGAGACGCAAACGGCAGAACTCATGGTGGAGTTTCTGGAGCTGCTTTCTGGTCCCGGCTCCTGATCAGGATCGTTATTCACATCAAAATGTCTGTATTTCACGACGAAGTAGAGATAGAAGATTTTGAATATGACGAGGAAACGGAAACGTACTACTTTCCATGTCCTTGTGGAGACAAATTCGAAATTACCAAGGTAAGTAGCCACTAGCTACTGTTAGCTAGCTATCCTGTGTTATTACGATACGCTTCTTGCTGTGAATGCGTAATTATCAAACAGCTACTGTTCTCATTATGGTCAGTAACATTTTACACAATTATGTACATGTAGCTATATTTTAAGTGAACATTTGATTTGAGCTATTGTATTTTGTGGAAGATGTGTGGCGCTTTAGTTTAGTCCAGGGTTAGGTAACCAACTGATTTACAGCTGCGTAGCTTGTTAGGCTAACTTGACTAGCTGCATTATTCAGCTAGCGTTAGCTACATACGCTGCTCAAATAAATTAAGGGAATACTTAATCAACACCGTATAACACCAAGTCAATTATCGATCTGTCCAGTTAGGAAGCGTAAACGATTGTGAATCAATTTCACCTGCTTTGGTGCAAATGAAAGTGACAACAGATGGACAGGAGAAGTAACGGCAAGACGACCCCCAAAAAGTAAATGGTTTTGCAGGTGGTGGCCACAGACCATTTCTCTCTCCTTATCCTTCCTGACTGATTTTTCTCTAGTTTTGCATTTTGCTAGTGCCCTTGTCACTACTGGTAGCTTGAGGCGGTACCTGCAGCCCATTCAAGTTGCACAGGTAGTCCAGCTCCTCCAGGATGGCACATCCATACGTGCCGTCGCAAGAAGGTTTGCTGTGTCTCCCAGCACAGTCTCAAGAGCGTGGAGGAGATACCGGGAGACGGGCCATTACACGAGGAGAGCTGGACAGGGCCGTAGAAGGGCAACAACCCAGCGGCAGGACCGGTATCTGCTCCTTTGTGCAAGGAGGAACAGGAGGACCTACAGAATGACCTCCAGCGAGCTACTCGTGTGCATGTTTCTGACCAAACTGTCAGAAACAGACTCCATGAGGGTGGCATGAGGGCCCGATGTCCTGTAGTGGGACCTGTGCTCACAGCCCAGCACCGTGCAGCTCGATTGGCATTTGCCAGAGAACACCAGAATTGGCAGGTTCGCCATTGGCGCCCTGTTCTCTTCACAGATGAGAGCAGGTTCACACTGAGCACATGTGACAGACGTGAGAGTCTGGTGACGCCATGGCGAATGTTATGCTGCCTGCAACATCATCCAGCATGACCAGTTTGCTTTAATTGACTTGGTGTTATACTGTGATGATTAAGTGTTATCTTCATTTTTTTGAGCAGTGTTCATTAACTTCAGCTAGCGTTAGCTCCATGCATTAACTCCTTTTCCACGTGTCATTTCTTTTTCTATACAGGAGGACTTGGAGAATGGCGAAGAAGTAGCTACATGTCCGAGTTGCTCATTGCTGCTTAAAGTTATCTATGACAAGGTATGTACATTAACTTGAGAGTTTGAGGTGCAGGCAGCTAGCAGGGCAGTGTGTGTGGCTGTGGCATATATTCACGGAGAGGTGAAAACGTAGCTTATTTAACGTTAGCTCGTCTAACTTAAGTTAATTGACGTCCCAGTGGTGCGCTTCAGCCGTACTTCAGTCTGTATTAAAGGTTTATTATGATGACAAATAAAAAAGGTGCTTTAAAGCCGCAGTGTCTAACAGCCCTAATGACTCAAGTCAGACATTAACTTCCGTTAAGATTCAGCCGAGTTTATTTTCAGCGTTCTTGGATGTAACGTTATTCGGATAAAGTTGGACTGAGCAGATTAGACGTGCTCAGACTCGATGCTAAATACATCTATAAAGGTTGGAGTGTATTATGTTTATTTACTAGCTGTTTGTTAATCGTGTCAGAATTAACTGAAAGCATTGTCATGAAAACAGGTTGTCATAAATCACTATCGGTAGTGGATCTATTTAACAAATAAAAAGCTTTTACTGGACGCCCTTTTGAGCAGTTGGATAGTTATTTTCTTGTATGTGAGTGACAGTCTTTTCTTTATAGACATACTGTTTAGTTTTGAGTGGAATGCGCTATTTGTAAACGGGCAAATACAGTACTTGGACCTTTCCTTTTTGTAGAGTCTGACTGAAGCACACTGACAGAGGACGTATAAACCAGGTTTAAAACCAATAAGGTTGGATAAACAAGCTTGGTTTGACTAGCTGTAGTGTGTAAAACATTCAAGACTTGCGGTTATTTGCACTGAAAGCCTCTTGTTCTAATTGTGTGAACGCGCCCATGTGGAGGGGGGGAAAAAAGTCGGTGCCAGGCCATGACTGTCGATTTTATTCTCAGGAGGAGTTCATGTCCGGGGAAGTAATTGAAGCACCATCGAGAGAAGACACATTGGAGTTGGCGAAGAACTGAATTCATGAATTTCCTCCACTAAACCATTTACTCCGACAGCACAGCACTAAAACTGTCTCACTGTGACTGATCTGCAAAGCGTAATCCGATGCAACAACACAAGTCTGACCTCGTCTTTTCCTGGAGGCTCAGCACGCACGCTCCCACGTCAGAGGGAACCGACAGGTGTTTTTATTATATGTTTTTGTATGTTTATTTATTAAATATCAGGTTTGCTCTTCTATGCAAATATCAGTCCCGTTGATTTATTGCTTGCGTTTCAAATCGGTTAAAATGGGGCGCTCTCCAAGTGTGCAATGTAATTGCGCCGGATCACCAGCAGAGGGAGGCAGAGTTCTATAAACAAAGTACATTACATTACATTACATTCATTTAGCAGACGCTTTTATCCAAAGCGACGTACAGTAAGTGCATACAGAAAGGTCATCGAAGTAACTACAGAACAGATAAGAAAGCACATTCTTCCCATACAGTAGCAGCTATCCCTAGTAATGAACACAATGCAGTTCACAGTGAACTGGGTAAATCAGCTGTAATACAATTCTATTCTAAATATTATAAACTTGAATACCTTGAATACACAGTTCAACAAGAACACATACCATGAGGTCCTAGATAAGTATTAGTCCAGGTGGAGTCTGAAAAGGTGCGTTTTCAGGCCACGACGGAAAGCAGGCAGGGTTGGCATGGAACGTAGGGGAATGGGAAGTTCGTTCCACCACTGGGGAGCTAGGGTGGAAAAGCTCCGTAGTCGGGACGAGCGAGTGCCATTTACACAGACGGGGGGAAGTGCAAGTCGCCCTGCAGTAGATGAGCGAAGCGGTCGAGCAGGAACCTAGTTCTGGATCAAGTCCTGCAGGTAGACAGGGCCTGTCCTATTGGCTGCAGTGTAGGCCAGGGTCAGAACTTTGAACCTGATCCTGGCTGCAACTGGCAGCCAGTGGAGTGACCTCAACAGGGGGGTGACGTGAATTTCGGGAGGTTGAACACAAGCCGGGCAGCTGCGTTCTGGATCAGTTGAAGAGGCTGGATGGCGCAGGCTGGTAGGCTTGCGAGCAGGGCGTTACAGTAGTGCAGGCGTGAGGTGACCATGGTCTGGACCAAAAGCTGGGTGGAATAGGTGGTCAGGTACGGTCGAATCCTCCTGATGTTGTACAGGAGGAACCTGCAGGACCGTGCCGTCGCCCTGATATAGTCTTTGAAGTTCAGCTGGTCGTCCAGGACCACCCCCAGGTTCTTTGCAGAGTGGGAGGCAGCCACCATGGTCCCGTCAACGGTGATGGAGAGGTCAAGTAGCGGGGAGGTTTTGTGTGGCATGAAGAGGAGCTCTGTCTTGTCGAGGTTGAGCTTCAGGTGATGGGTAGTCATCCACTCAGAGATGTCAGCCAGACAAGCAGATATCCTCTCCTTCACCTGTTGGGTAGAGGGAGGGAAAGAGAGGAAGAGTTGAGTATCGTCAGCATAACTATGGTTTGAGAAGCCATGTGAATTGATTACTGAACCAAGAGATTTTGTATAAATGGAAAGTAGATGGACGGACCATGAAGGTAGCGTCCTGTCCGATTCCCCGTGGCTTCAGGCAGAGCAGTCACAGATGCCCAGATCTGCCTGCCTTCTGTGTACATTTTTCCCCAATGCATGCATTCCAGGGACAGCTTGTTTATGCGGGAGTGATTTAATATTTCCACTTTTATAAATATAAGTTGTACATAAATGAACATCCAGCACGGAGCAGGTCATGGCCTTTTACTCCCTGGGGGAATAGCACAGGATGTATGTTCATTCATGCAATTCTTCTTTTCTATGTTTAAGCAGAAGAGCTGAACATGACAACATTTGCATACCATATATGGTCATTTGCATCAGATGTACAAATTATCAGCAGTCTGTTCTGCACAGTGTGTGTGTACGTGTGCGTGTGTAAAAACATGCATAAAAAGCAAAAGTATTGAAGGTATCCTCAAAGTGATAATTACACAGTCCCTTTAACTTGTGTAAAATTATCATCAGTCTGTTCTGCAGTGTGTGTGTGTGTGTGTGTGTGTAAAAATGGATATAAAGCAAAAGGAGTCTCACAGCCCTGAGGATCTTTGCCAGTTTTATGAGCATGCACCTTAGCATTCTGCTACGCTGAACTACTGAATGCTTCTTGAGGCTCATATTGTTCTGACTTTCTTAAATGAACACAAGCCAATGGGCTCTAACACCAAAAAAAAAAACTGAATTAGCTGGATAACGGCATTGAGAAAAACCTGGAACAACTTCCTCTTTTTTTATTTTATTAAGTCCATGTTCCGGATTTGAGAGCATTCTGGGTTTTACTCAGTGCGGTTATCCAGCCAGCTTGGTAATCCCGCTTTGTGATACAGGCCCCTCAAATTCCCAACTGAGTATAAAGTACATAACCAGCTGTGTAACCTTACAACCTCCCCCGATCCGAAAGAGTGCTGCCAGAAGATGCTTTGCAATGAGCTAGGCTAACGCTCGGGATGGAATTTTCGAACGGTTTCCGAGCAACCGGCGCAGTTCCAGGGAGAATGTGGAGCCTCCTTGTGATTTTTCCCATGTCGTGCGTGAGGCAGTTCCAGTCCCTCCCGGTGCCCGTCAGGGTTACTCAGATTTGCTGTGACCCTGCATCTATGCAAAGTAAGTAGAATGCGGTCACATTCATACATATCATGGCCAAACCAAGTGGGATGACCTGATGGGTATGCATAATGTTCAAACAAGGACATGGATCTCATTTCAATTTGGGAGGTGCGGGGCCCTCAAACACGGTATTTTTATTTTGGGAGGGACACTAACTACGACCCAATACAACAGTAGGATATTGTGGGGGACAATTTGATGAGGACAAAGTTGGGAGGGACGTGTCGCCCCCGGCCCCCCAGGATCTACGTACGCAGGATCTACAGTCAAGCTGGAAAGTGCACACCCCTTTGACCTTCTCCACATTTTATTATGTTACAGACATATTCTACAATGGATTGAGTTCATTTTTTGTCTCAAAATTCTACACTAAATAGCCCATAATGACAAAGTGAAAACAGGTTTTTAGACATTTGTGCTAATTTATTAAAAATCAAAATGTAAAAGATATGTCCACAAGTGTTCACACCCTTTGATGTGACACCCAAAAGTGAGCTGAGGTGCATTTTGTTTCCACTGATACTGCTTGAGATGTTTCTACAACTTAATTGAAGGCCAGCTGTGATAAATTCAATTGATTGGACATGATTGGGGATTGCCAACACCTGCTTATATAAGGTCCCACAGTTGACAGTGCATGTCAGAGCAAACTCCAAGCCATGGGGTCAGAGTAATTATCTGCAGACCTCAAGTGAAGAACCGAAATCTGGCTGGTCAATCTTGATGCACAGAACAAACTTGGATCAGATAATTATTGGAAAAAAACTTCCTCTGGGCACCAGTTAATGTCCTGCTGATTTATTGACAGTTTTCACGTTCTCAGCGTATTTATTCTTTCATATGGTTGTACGTTTTGTTTAGTACATTTTATTTGAAATGATCAGGGATCTTTCCACTGTTATGTTATCGACCGAGTTCAGGTGTATTTGACACAGACCTGTGGGAGGAATTATGTTACTTTCTCACTCTAGCTCAGGGGTGTCAAACTCCAGTCCTGGAGGGCCGCAGTGTCTGACGGTCTTTGTGATTTCCTTTCAGTCGGCAGACAATTAAAGCCTTGGAAACAGTAGGTGTGTGGACTCTTTAGCCAATCAATGGCTTCAATTAATCACTTGTGCTGAAACGCACCGAAAACCTTCAAACACTGTGCCCCCCAGGACTGGAGTTTGACACCACTGCTCTAGCTTCCCACTCAGGCAGAGAGCTGATTCTATCCTGAATATGCTGCCGTCTCCGTAAAAATAAATCAACCTTTTGCACAGCAGAAGTATAAATATGCTCCAGCAGCAATATTCGTCCCAGTGGAATAAATGTCCATTTAAGTTTTATTTGCATAGTTCCTTTTTCAGAGCCACTGTCACAAGGCAACTTTACAGAAAAACAGGAAATTGAAATAATGAGAGAGACTGAACTCCGCATGAACTCATGAAGTCTGAAAAATAACCAGTGAGGTAAAACAAAAAAATCCCCAGTGGGAAGAAGAAGAAGAAGAAGACGAAAAACGGAAATGGCGACAAGAAAAATGTGCACTTTAGTCACTGGGGTCTAAGCCACCATATCCACATTATGAAAATGTATTTTTCTCTGATTTCATTACAATACTGAGATTCATGCTGTCCTACTACATCTATCCAATTGGGGCTTTGGTCAGTATGAGAACTAATTGACTGTGATGTCACAATGGTTTAATTCAGTATGATGATGTCACAGAGGTGTAATTCGGTGTTCTTTTGTAATATGACACATCAGTGTTTACTGGCACTAGCCACACCTCATACCTATTTTAAGAGGCGTGGTCTGTGGATTTTATACTCTTCATTGGTTGGTGTGAAATCCCTGCCATGGAAGATGATCGTATGTCTCTGGCAAATGTTGCGTGAACTGAAGAGATTATTCTGGCACATGGCTGAGAACAGGATCTATTATATTTACCCACACCACATTATCTCCTAAAACTGTAGGAGCACATGCATGTTCTTGACTAAAAGTCCATCACATACTTAGGGTGACCAAACATCCTGTTTTTCCCAGGACAGCCCTGCATGTTAGTGTTCTCACTGCTTTAAGTACAAGGTCCTCCAGGGAATCTGCTCACCCTATACATACTAAAGGGACCTGTATGATAGCAGGATTACTGAGTTAGCTGGATAACTACAAAGAGTAAAACTCAGAACGGCTCCTTTTACTTCAGTCCATGTTCCAGATTTGGGAGGGTTCTGGGTTTTACTCATAACTGACTGTAGACATGCGGTTCATGTGATTATTACTGGCTGTAGACATGCGGTTCATGTGCTCATTACTGGCTGTAGACATGTGGTTCATGTGATCATTACTGACTAGACATGCGGTTCATGTGCTCATTACTGTCTGTAGACATGCAGTTCATGTGCTCATTACTGGCTGTAGACATGCAGTTCATGTGATTATTACTGGCTGTAGACATGCGGTTCATGTGCTCATTACTGGCTGTAGACATGCAGTTCATGTGATTATTACTGGCTGTAGACATGCGGTTCATGTGCTCATTACTGTCTGTAGACATGCGGTTCATGTGCTCATTACTGACTAGACATGCGGTTCATGTGCTCATTACTGGCTGTAGACATGCAGTTCATGTGCTCATTACTGGCTGTAGACATGCGGTTAATTACTGTCTGTAGACATGCAGTTCATATGCTCATTACTGGCTGTAGACATGCGGTTCATGTGATCATTACTGGCTGTAGACATGCGGTTCATGTGCTGATTACTGGCTGTAGACATGCGGTTCATGTGCTCATTACTGGCTGTAGACATGCGGTTCATGTGCTCATTACTGGCTGTAGACATGCGGTTCATGTGCTCATTACTGGCTGTAGACATGCGGTTCATGTGCTCATTACTGGCTGTAGACATGCAGTTCATGTGATTATTACTGGCTGTAGACATGCGGTTCATGTGCTCATTACTGTCTGTAGACATGCGGTTCATGTGCTCATTACTGACTAGACATGCGGTTCATGTGCTCATTACTGGCTGTAGACATGCAGTTCATGTGCTCATTACTGGCTGTAGACATGCGGTTCATTACTGTCTGTAGACATGCAGTTCATATGCTCATTACTGGCTGTAGACATGCGGTTCATGTGATCATTACTGGCTGTAGACATGCGGTTCATGTGCTGATTACTGGCTGTAGACATGCGGTTCATGTGCTCATTACTGGCTGTAGACATGCGGTTCATGTGCTCATTACTGGCTGTAGACATGCGGTTCATGTGCTCATTACTGGCTGTAGACATGCAGTTCATGTGATCATTACTGGCTGTAGACATGCGGTTCATGAGCTCATTACTGGCTGTAGACATGCAGTTCATGTGCTCATTACTGGCTGTAGACATGCGGTTCATGTGATCATTACTGGCTGTAGACATGCGGTTCATGTGCTCATTACTGGCTGTAGACATGTGGTTCATGTGCTCATTACTGGCTGTAGACATACGGTTCATGTGCTCATTACTGACTCCAGAATAAGAAGGATGCTAAATAATCCTCAATTAATTATCATCAGAAATCTACCCCATTAGGCTGGGCCGAGTAATAAATGCCTTGCATTTATATAGCGCCTTTCTCACCAACTCAACGACTCAAAGCGCTTTACAATGATGAGGGGGAAACTTGAGTACAGAAGATGTGCACTTTTCAAACACACTAATGGCCCCTTTAATCAGTTACATTTGACACTGAAAATCATTCATTTCAGCCACTAAAATCCAGCAGTGTATTGATCCTGATCTTTTGTGTCCTTGTTTTTTCTTTCTTGTGTCGAAAATGTTTTGCCTTCTGGCTTTGAATCTGTGCTGCGTTTGCACAAGTGATGATTTTCAACATAGTCGGGAACATAATTACTGCAAAAATACCGCTTTGAGAAACGGTAAAGGGGCAGTAATTCATGCTGCACTCTCAGCTAGTGATGCCCGCGCTACAACAGGCCTGAAAAGAAGGTTGAATATGTCTGCAGACTGCCTAACGCAGACTGCCTTATGCAATTAGCATGCTGTCCCAGGGTGAAAAATCCTCCTCTGAACCGCAAGAAGACGCCCCCCCGCGCTCAGGAATGAAACATGTTGAACTGGCCCAGATGGGGCTCGCTACCCATCATGCATTGTGGTTCTCTGTGGGCCCCTCGGATAGCATTCGTCAATGCAGCCGTAAATCTCAACTTTTGTCAACCTCTTCTTTATCTTTTAATGAGCTGGGGGCAGACGGAGGTTGCTCCACCTGTTTCAGCAGGTCTTAGGGCAGCTGAAGAGTGTGTAAATACATCTCTCCCCTTGTAGCCCCGGCTAACACACTGACCTGGAGCGTGTTCTAGCTCAGACGCACGATGAAGCAACATCCCAGTTCAAGCCTGACTGCTGCTCTAAAGGGAGATTTGCATGTTGAGTTTAATGTTAGGGAGCGAATGGAGGGCCTACAGTACACGGAGAGCAGTGAGCAGAACGAGACTCCTTTCTGCTTGAGATATCGTCAGTTTCCTCAATTTAACGGCCTCATATTGGTGAAAATGATTAAGCAAATCTTTTGTTATTTTTTAATGAGTTAACTAATTTAGTTTTCTTAATTTGTTTTTAAGGCTAAAAACAAATCCTCAATCAACGGAATCATTTAATGTGTCACTGATGCTGTGAATTAAGCGAGAATGTCATGCTCAAACAGTTCAAAAGCTTAATCATAGACATCGCAGCCTCTTATTTATTTATTAGCCTCTATACTTATTTATTCACAAGCAAAGCTATACAGAGACTTACTTATTAGCTCTCTAGACTCATGTCGAAATACTTTATGCAAATAAACTGCTACATTTTTCATCACCACTTCAAGTCTCTGCTCATCTACTCTGAATGTTGAAACTTGTTTGCAATCCGTGCTATCGTGTGAACCAGGGTGGCATCAACATCGGCCAATAAAGCCAGTCAAATATTGGTTATCAGTTAACCCCGGAATTAACATATTGACCACCCTTAGTTATATAATTCATATTGAAATTATTGGGAGTGGGTTATGTGTTAGTGCAGTGCCTAACATTGATTAATGACTGAAATAGAAACTCATCATTTTCGATGCAGTGGCTCTGGTAACTGCAGACCTCACTGGCCAGGGCTGAAGTATTTCTGTGGGTGGAGCCACATGACCCAGTGCTGATTGACTGTCGAGAGAGAGAGATGCATCTGAATAATTAATACATATGTTCTCAGATAGCTAGCCTCTGCACAATGGGACATCAGATTAGAGAGAGAGAGATGGAAGGAGGGAGTCACAAAGATCAAAAAATCTCTAGCTACAAGGAAGGGCCAAATATGCTCTACCTAATATCCACACAAATGATTTTTGTCCATACCCAGCCTGGCTGCGTGTCAGTCGTGTGTGTCTGTACCCCCGGCCTGGCTGCAGGTCAGTACTGTGTGTCTGTACCCCCGGCCTGGCTGCAGATCAGTACTGTGTGTCTGTACCCAGACTGGCTGCAGGTGATTAGCGTGTCTGTACCCAGCCTGGCTGCAGGTCAGTCGTGTGTGTTTGTACCCCCCGGCCTGGCTGCAGGTTAGTACTGTCTGTACCCAGCCTGGCTGCAGGTGAGTATAGTGTGTCTGTACCCAGCTTGGCTGCATGTCAGTACTGGAAAGCTCATTCTTTGCCAACTGTAAACAACCCTTTTACACGTGGACAAGGAACTAACCACCATACAGGCATACACTGAAACTAGCACATGCTAGCCTGTATCTTATAGCATGTGAAGTTATGATTATTTTACAGTATTCATGGTACCTATCTTTATTTTTCCATTCAATTATCTTTCAATTATCACGTACAAGTGTCATGCAAATAGCGAAAACAATCCCTTTTTTAGTATAAAGCAGAAATGAAATGTCTGAATAGTTGTGACATGTATTCCCGTCTAATCAAAAACAAAACAATTTTCGGCGGTTTTGTTCAGAACAAAATTGCCGACTTTCAGCGGAACCGAAAGCCTAAAGTGCAAATGGTTCTCTGTCCGGTGCATTGATGTTAGATTTGACTAAGATAAGTTGGCAAGAGAAAAAGACGGCGCGTGTCCTCCTTAGCTCTATCCTTCTCGGGCGCAGTTCCCCTATCCGCACTCAATCACTATCTCCGTCCTGCTTCGGCAGCGGTGACGTCACGGAGCAAGCCAGCGGCCGGTTGAACAGAAGCGAGCGAGCGAGCGAGCGAGCTACAGCCTACAGACGCGAGTTGTTGGGCCTGCAAGAGAAGAGCCGACAAAACACTCAAATCGGATTTCTGACTATCAGGCATTAGATCACAGTACGACGGAACTGAAGAGATTGTATTGTGTATCGACCTCGTGTCTGATCCGCCCGGAGCTTGGAACACTAAGGTAAGAAGCTGGAGGGAAATAGAGCGAACAGAACTGCGCGTAAAGTTGGTGTCGCCGCTTAGGGGAGAATGACTGGCTTCACTGAGCATAGCTGCATTTCCCAAGCGCCCGGAACAAGTGTTAACTTATGTCTCTGCTGTTTGGAAGTGAACCGGTTATAATCCGGAACGTGGACAGAGGAGTCAAACATTGGTTTTAGGCTACGTATCCAGACCTGCTTTGTGCATGTACCTACTGCAGTACAATAGATGCGAGGTTTGATATGACGGTGGTGATGGCGTTTCGTTGCAAAAAGATTGTCCGGTCCTGTGTTTGCATCGATCCCATTTGAATTTATCTTACACGTAGCCTAATGTTACGAAGTTAAACATGGCAGTTTTCCACCCGTACCGAATAGCTTACCTAGATAAATGTGGTCAGATTAATTGCACTTGCAGGTAGATCTAATAGTGGCTGTATCAACGGTGTTGCCGCCGTTTTGTACCGATTTAAATAGCCTACCTTAAATCGTATTATTAGGCATATCACAGGGAGCTATTTTTATTGTTATACTACTGTTGAAAACAAACAAAAACTGCAACAAAGTAACACATTTTACGTAACGTAGGCTACTACATTTTATCTAAGCTACACGTGAGTTTTTTCCCCAAATTGTTCATACGACACTTAGCCAGCATTTTACATCCATTGGCTACTATGTCATATAGGCTATGGTTAAAACCCTCAGTCAACCTTGTTTTGTTTTTAGTTCGATGGACTCCAAAGCTTCGACATAAACATAGGCTATCTAGTTATAGGCTAGCTAGGCTACTCATTGCTAAACAAACGTGTTGAATTTCCATGCATTTGTTACAGGGTTTGGAATAGCTGGAATTGGTGCATTCATCAGAGCAAATCTGACCAGCACTATTCGGCAATGATCAAATTGTTAATTTACGTAGCCCGTTTTTGTTTGGATGAAAATAGCGCTACTGAACAATAAAAGGTGATTATGGTTAATTAGCTGTCGTGTCGATGCAAATTCGCCTACTTAAGTGCTACCTGAATCTAATTTCTGCAAAGCTATTAAACTAATGCAGGGTATCTGAAGATGGATAAGATAAAACGTTTTTAACTGAACAAAAATATGTTTTTCAAAGGGTAAAGTGTTCCAGATACTTCCGCAATTCTCAAGTGGTCGACCGACTACCAATTATTGGTAGTCACTCTGACATTCGCCGAAACTGAATTCGCATTGAGGTCTTGGTTCAGGCAGATTTTCGGCTTAATCCCCCCTGTCCAGCGTAGCCCAAAAAAGGTGCTACAAGAACACTGAACGTTGCAGCATTTAAAAAATATAGATATTTTGTCACCCCCTATTTTAAACTGCTTGTCACTCGAAATGAATCATTTGAGGCTGAGATCTGTGACTGAGAGGAAATAATCCAGTGGTGACGCAGAAAGTTCATTGGTTTCCATTGTCAGATTTTGGTGATTAAACCCTCAAAACACAGAATGATGTTTATTGTTCTGCGTTGTATTTTCCGCCTCACTCATTCCCCTCGCTAAGTAGCCTACATTTCACACCTGTCAGAGCGCTTGGGCTCGTGCTGTGTACAGTGTGTGTGAGTTAGCTGTGAGTGTTAATACGTGGCCAGACTGGCCAGTCGTATTTGATTCGAAAGGAACAATCGCGTTATTATAAGGTTCTGTTGAATTTTAGCTTGGACCCTGTCCTAATTCAGCTGGAAACCTGCAAGACGAATGGGCTATGCACGTGGACACAGTGCACGTGGAGGCCTAGCTACTGTATCTGTTTGACGACCGTGGCTATAGACAATCTTCTCACAGTGTAGAAAGTGAAGCTGTAAGCAGGGCCTTCAGTGGCTGTATTTTTGACCGACCAGAGCCCCGTTTCCCAAAAGCATCTTAGAGTTAAGATCATCTTGGAGTGTTTCGTGTTTGTTCTTTATTAATTTTATTAAGTCCAATGATTCAAGTTGACTGAAATTACATTAAAAAGATAATAAAAATAGAGGGAGAAATACAAAAAACAAATGATGAAAAACAAAGAAACAATGAAAGAAATATAAAAACAAAATAGCCTAAGATGATATTTATCTAAGATTCTTTTGGGAAACAGGACCCAGGTAGGTTTAACCACCCGGCTGTAGCAGGGCTCCACCCATCAATGATATCACCATGGGAACGCAGAACCTGCGGGACGATGTCCGCTCAGAAATTACAAATATGCGGAACGGGCTGGTGCACAAGCCTGTTCGACTGGGTCATATAATGCATCGATTTTCATAATGGAATTAGAGACACGACTATAAAAAGAACAAGGTTATTTCTTTATCTCAAAATGCAGGATTTGGATTAAATGAAAAATTTGAAGCCATAATGGCACATGCATGGGGAATAAAATCTTCCTGTCAATGATGCTGCTGACAGTTCCTGGAGCCAGTTAACCGGGAGTGTATGGAGGCCGTGCATATTTAATTGCATTCTCTTGTTTGTGAATATTAAAGATTTTACGGTCCGTGTGAAGTTTAGGGGTGCTAAAGCTCCCTAAAAAATAGGTCTGGTGACGACACTGATAAACCAATGGTAATCGCAAAAACTTGTAGGGGTGGCAACTGGGGTGGCCAACCATTTCCCATGGGGGTCCGGTGCCACCCCACCCTTTTGGCCAAGCCCCTGGTTCCATCACCTCGGACCACCTTCTGTCTTTAACTCGTTATGCAGTATTTTTCATCAGCCTGCTATTCCAGAAGATGCTTGAAATCCAGTAATCTGTGTAGTAGTGAAGTACCACCAACGGCGGTGCTTCGTGAGGCTAGTTAACGTTGTTCCTTGTTAGGTGCTTTGCTGAATTGAAGCTCTCACACTCTCTCTCTCTGTCACAGTTACAGATGATTGATATATCTTTGGTAAAAGATTGCAACGCATCACATTATTGGCACTTGGCAGATGGTGGTATCCATAGAAACTCATAAAGTGGAACACGTACGGGTTCTGCCTGTGCCAGACTTGCATGCTGGCAGCGCGTTTTGTGGGAACAGCTTTGTGGGAGTTCCTCTCCGCAGTTGTGTACACTCGAGTTTCTGGAGTGATCCTGACGCTGCTTAATGGCCAGCTCGGGGCCTGAAAGCTCTCCCTGCAGAGTTTTTAATGACCTGTAAAACAGTTTGCAGAACCTGGCTTCTGAACAAAGGGGCTGCTGAACTGGAGTCCTGTGGGTGTGCCTTAATGCCCCGGTACCAGTCTCCTGGTCTAAACAAAGGGGCCGCTGTGTGTTTTTAGCTCACAGCGTGTGTTTGCCGAGGTGGGCGTGCGCACCCCCATTTAAGCGTTGAGTGGTCCTGGCTGTGCTCACAGTTCTCCATTGTGTGAGAGGGAACATTTTGGGTTCTGCCTGGCCCATTCCCTGAGTGAAGAGCAGTTGGCTTTCTAGTGTGTGTTTGTGTGTGTGTGTGTGTGTGTGTGTGGCTGTGGCTTCATAGAAATGCACTCATCTGTTTAAAGGGTAGTTAAGGGGGCAACCTTGACAGGCAGAGTGATTGACAGGCAGCATCTGATGAAGACTTAGTGAGGACATGTGGTTGTGCTGTCCTGCAGGTGAAACCTCTTCCTTGTTATTATAATCCGTACCTCGTAACTAATAATTCTGACCGGGTTTAACCCTTTGAAGAGTGAGTCTTTTGGAATGTTTTCTTCTTTTTACCCCCCCAAAATTGTAAGTCAGTGTTCTAGAATGTTATGCAACTTGTTTCCAAGCGAACTGAAAACACTACAGCATGCCTGAGCACCTCCCCATGTGTGGAAAAAACCAATAGGGAAAAGTGCCAGGTCCATATCTTGTCATATCTAAAATCTTTGACAGAACACCCCCTGGAATTCTGGGAGATGTGACCAGCTGAAAAAAGTTCTTGGTGCAGTGATGCACACTGTGGTTCAGGACATATCTGGCATTTTAGATATGAAGCAAAGCCAAAGGTCAGAGTTCATGCAGAATCACATACTGACCATGCTCAGTAGTCTCACAAAGCTTGACTTGGCCCCTCCCACAGACAGAGGTGCAATCTGTGTCGTCCAATCAGAGGACATATGAGAAAAGGAAATCTTGTTGGTGCCAAATTGCGCAATCGCTCAGCATTGCCTTTACCTTCTCCTGACAGTTTATCTCGCTATGGAGCTCATGTTGTAAAAATCTGCTAAAGTTGGCTTTGGGAGCGTCTTCAGATACTTACTCGTATCTGTCATAGATATATATTAATGTTTCTATAAAAGGGTTTAATTATAGTTTTTAAGACTTGGCTGGCAGTGGCTTCCATCCAGCCAGCCCATCTCAGCTGGTTTAGAATGTCTTTAACTGTACTATATGACGTCATGCAGATGGCGATGATGTCAGCTGGAAGTGTGTCACTTGAAATGGGGAAAAAAATGACAGGAGGTGCAAGAAATTAATTATCACACAGAAGCAATGTTTTGCAGTGTTTGACACTTAATTGCTGTGACACTTGGCAGTAACATTTTTTTGTTTGGTGGTTTTCCAGGAACAAATCTGTCTTATCAGACAGAATCCTGCAGGGACTGTCCTGTCCAATTAACTGAAGATCACTTTTCTCGAGCCGGCCTCTCTCGATTAAAATCTGTCAAAAGCAGAAGAAATGAGAGCAAAGAGGTCCAGATGGATGACTTCAGGTATAAATCTAAATCAGCATTTGGCCTAATCGCATCTCCAAACCAGGGCATTCCAGAAGGTTCTGCACAGCCTTGCCTCTAAGGACAGGAATAGAGAGACCTGTAGCGCTGGCTCTAATCACTAAAGAAATGCCTGAATCTCAGTTATCCCGTCGCTCTCCGGCTGTAATCGCCCCGCCCCCAGAACGGCCTGTTTAAAAGGCGGTTACAGTAGGGCTCACCTACACATGAGCTACACTCGTTCATACCTGTGCAGGTCAGAGGAAGCTCCTTCTTTCATTGGCATGGAAACTGACCTTCAGAAAGATGAGTGAATCCAGACGTAAACAAAAAACACGTATAATATGTTGTACATTTGATCCCTTGTACATGTACAAAAAAAAATTAAACTAAGATGGAAAAAGTGTTGTTGCCATTGTATCAGAGCAGTTTAGTCAAAGTTAAATACCTGCAGTTAACAAGGGGAAAAGGTTTTTTTGTTTTTTAGCAGAAATATGATAAGGTATTTGATTATTGAAATTATACAGAGTCAAGAGAGGGATATCTCTCAGCCAACGTTCTCTGAGAGCCGAAAGGTCAGAGGTCACGGACGCTGTCCTCCAAGCAGTGCTGTGTACAAAGACGGGCATTGTGTGTGTGTGTGTGTGTGGGGGGAAGCATTCAGTGTGAGCTGAAGAGCCACACAGGGGGAGTTTAGTGTGTGTGAGACAGATACTGCGCTTCTATTTAAAGCTGCACGATGCAGGATTTTTAGCCTTTACAATCAAAGAGGTCTCCTCCTCCATCCACAGCCCGCCCAGGCGCCCACTCACCATAACTAGCTGGATAGCTAGAGGTCACGTTACTTACAGGTCCAACAGAAAACACGCTGACGCTGACCATGGCAGGGTGACGTGGAAGGGCGTGTCTTGTGCATGGTGCAGGGTGGTGTGGGTGGGCGTGTCTTGTGCATGGTGCAGGGTGGTGTGGGTGGGCAGGGTGGTGTGTGTGGGCGTGTAATGTGCAGGTGATGCTCTATCATGGGAGCAGCTGGCGTGTTGAGCTTGCATCATCTTTCACACGTTTTACAGTTCAGCCATTTCGCAGATGCTCTGATCCAGACACACTTACACAGCTGTTCTTCTTACATACAATCTCTTATACAGCTGGGTCTGTACTGAAGCAATGCAGGTTAAGGGCCTTGCCTAAGTGCCCCACCTGAGCCTTCAGCCCTGCGGTTACACTTCCCGAATCGCTCCACTACACTTCCCGAATCGCTCCACTACACTTCCCTAATCGCTCCACTACACTTCCCTAATCGCTCCACTACACTTCCCTAATCGCTCCACTACACTTCCCTAATCGCTCCACTACACTTCCCTAATCGCTCCACTACACTTCCCTAATCGCTCCACTACACTTCCCTAATCACTCCACTACACTTCCCTCATCACTTCCCTAATCACTCCACTACACTTCCCTAATCACTCCACTACACTTCCCTAATCACTCCACTACACTTCCCTAATCACTCCACTACACTTCCCTAATCACTCCACTACACTTCCCTAATCACTCCACTACACTTCCCTAATCACTCCACTACACTTCCCTCATCGCTTCCCTAATCACTCCACTACACTTCCCTAATCACTCCACTACACTTCCCTAATCACTCCACTACACTTCCCTAATCACTCCACTACACTTCCCTAATCACTCCACTACACTTCCCTAATCACTCCACTACACTTCCCTAATCACTCCACTACACTTCCCTAATCACTCCACTACACTTCCCTAATCACTCCACTACACTTCCCTACACTTCCCTAATCACTCCACTACACTTCCCTAATCACTTCCCTAATCACTCCACTACACTTCCCTAATCACTCCACTACACTTCCCTAATCACTTCCCTAATCACTCCACTACACTTCCTTTTTACAGTCCCGAAAGGCCAGCTCTGATTCCGAAGGAAACGCCGCCTGCACTGCGCGACGTGCGCGTAGACCGAAAATGACTTTAGTCCCCATGATGCTGAGAAGCGACTCGTCATCCCGGCTGCGTGCGATCAATGCAATACCGTTTCACTCAGGCCATGCCCCTCCACGAGCTCAGGCATGTTCTTGCGTTCCAGCGGGGCTCCCGCGTTCCAAGTGACCACGCCTATCATGCCCTTCAGAGTACCCGAGGTGGGATAGAGTACCCCAGCTGGGCTCTGTAGGGGGGCGTTTATTTGCCTCATTAGATTTGCTCATTGGGAGAGCAGACTAAGGGCGAGTGATGCCACTGTAACCGTGGCTACTGTTGCTACGACCACTACTGCCAGTATGATGCGCTGGTATTGGATCTTGGCTTTCACAACACTAGTAGTAACAGTAGCATCAGCGCTGCAGCTGAAATGTGGACATGCGTTGGGCTTCTCCATCTGTGTGCCTCTTTGCGTCTGGCTCTTGTGCTGTGAGGTTTTTCTCTGTCTAAGTCTCAGGCCGTCTGGTCCTCTCCAGGCAACGGGAATCTGCTCTGCCTCCGGACCTGCCGCGAGACCTCCTCACCTGCTCCGTCCCACTTTCCCTGAAAATTTAGGTCTCTCTCTCTCTCTCTCTTTCTGGCTCTCTCTCTTCTGTTTCTCTTTCTTGCTTGGGGAGTTGTGTGACTGTGACTCATGGGTGTGTTTTGTGTTAATTAGGGAAGCGTTAGATGGACCTCTTTATCCAGATCCAGTGGACGACACAATGAAGTGTACTCCATAGTGCCTGTGCTGGTGGAAAGATGTTTTACTTGATCATTACGGATCTGGTCAGCTGGGTGAATGCATGAGAGCCTCATGACTCTGTGCATGTGACCTGGACCGTTCACCAATCAGCCCAGCTCTTCCCCTGAAGGACAGATGCCCTCAGGACAGGAAGTGGATAACAGGAACCGGAAGTGGATGTCATGTTGCGGGACCTGGCCGAGCCAGAGAGGATCGCGAGCCTTGCGGGAGCCTGGTTCTGGAGGATTTATGAATCGGGGCTGTTTGTTTTTTTTCACTGCTGTTCTCTGAATGGAGTCACCCTCCTGTAGACAGACGGGGAACCCTGGTTCACCCCCATTGGGACACTTTCAGGGATCAAAGAGCAAGACTAAGCCCCCCACACCCCCCGGGCTGTGTGCTCTGTGATTGGAGCTTTACCCAACAGGAAATGGTGCTGTGTGTCTGTTTAATCCCACAGAGCTCCACACACTGGGAGGTCTTCAGTAAAGGTTGAGCTTGTAGTCCTCCGTTCCCTGCCGCTCCGGTTTCACCACTCCTTCTGAAAAAGTGAACGGCTTAACCGGTTTGGCTTTTTTCCCCCAAATACAGTTTTGCAGAACGGTGACGTAACGTCACTGTGCGTTTCATCTCTAAAGTAATAAGAAACGTTTAGTTTTTTTTTGCTCATGCAATTTTTTTATTTTAATCTTTTTTTTATCATTTATTTCCTGTCATTGTTATTTATGTTGGTACTTAGCAGCCATTAGGAATCAGAAGACTAGTGAAAGGGTGTGGCTGATATTTTTTTGGAACTTTTGGAGTAGCCAGAAGGGTTCTATATTTCCCATCATGCCTCTTTTGTCTGCACTTTACTCATCAAAGCCGTCTGTCCAGGAGTTTTTATTTAAAGTTCTGAAAGCAAACTCAGGAAAACTCCGCAGTCTTTGTATCTGTCAGTCAGACCCCGCCCCCTTCAGCTTCTACCTGCCAGTGCCTGTGCTATGCTATGCTATGCTATGCTATGCTACGCTAAACCCATCTGGAAACCTCTGTAGGCTGGGATTTTGGGTAAAAAAATAAAATAAATATAGCGCTGTGTGTACCTGTGTCCATGGCATTGGATATTAATCTTGTCGTTGCTGTGTGGGGGTGGTAGAGTACTTTAGTGCGTGTGTGTGCGTGTGTGTGTGTGTGTGTGTGCATGGGATGTTTTTCCTTGCGCTGCTTGGAAGATGACCATATTGTGTCTGCAGGGAGTTGAATAGCTGGGAGGGCAGGCAGAACCAATCTTCTGGGAGGTTGACCAATAAAAAACAAAGGCGACTCTGCTGTAGCGATGACACAGGGCGTAACGGTGACCCGGGGCGTAACGATGACCCGGGGCGTAACGGTGACCCGGGGCGTAACGGTGACCCGGGGCGTAACGGTGACCCGGGGCGTAACGGTGACCCGGGGCGTAACGGTGACCCGGGGCGTAACGGTGACCCGTGACAGTGCATCGCACAAGCAAGCCCTGATTAGAGCCGAGTTCTGAGTGGATGTGTCACATCGGAACCGTCGGTCTCTGGGGAAACGGTGAACATAGGAATCAGCCAATCAAATGACATTTGATATAGAGCTCTGCAAGAGAACTGTCTCACAGTACTTCACAGATCAGATTCCATACAGCCAATCAGGATAAGCCTTCAGGGATCATTGCACATATGGAAAGATATTACATAAACATGTTATGTAACTGTATCAATGAATGCCCTGAGGAGAAAAAAGGAAAAACGGGAACGAATTTCGATGTGAACAATCAGCCCCATAATGTTTGCATTAGGAGGGGATGAACAATCAGCCCCATAATGTTTGCATTAGGAGGGGATGAACAATCAGCCCCATAATGCCTGCATTAGGAGGGGATGAACAATCACAAACTGTTTGCTGGAGGTGTGGGCAAACACTGCTCTTAAAGTCTCGGTCGGGGGTGGAAATTTCTAGATGTCTGCCCCTCAGCTCTCCTCTCTCAGAAGTGTGCAGCCGAGCTATTTTTACCACGAACGAGGCGAGGCGTACGCCACCACCAACGGGACTCTATTATACCGTTTTCTCCTGCTCCCCGTGCCCTCCGCCACCACCCCGCTGTAAACGTGTGTTCCCCAGCGACAGCAGGCCAGTCTAACTCCCTCGGCGCACGCCACTTTGTGTTTTCGGGAAGCGCTAATGTTCTGAAATTATAATGCGCTCTTGTTGCTGCAGAAAGGTCAGTCATTTCAGGGCGCTTGATCATTTATGGTGTTTTTTTTCTTTTTTTTTCTTCTTCCTCTTGTCCTGGATAATTTCTCGCTTGGGCTTTTGAGTGGAAAATAAGGACAGCAGAGTACGTGTCTCGACTGCATCCTGGTCTGTAACTATTTCAGAAGTATTATAATTATAATTATTATTTTTAAAATCAATTCCTCACCACACCATGCGTCTGTGGCTTTACATTTTATGTCTGAAAAAAAAACAAAAAAAACAGCTACGATTACTGGACGTGGTTTGGCAAGGATTGTGCTAGTCTCGCTGCGTACAAAGTGCGTCAAAGCGTTTGAGGCTGAGACTTGGGCTGTGTCCGAATACGACCCCTACACCCTTTTGAGGGCGCATATTTGAGTCCACTTCGTCAAAAAGCTTTTGAATGGGCGACTTTTTCTCAAAAATGGGGGCACTTAAAATATCAGGATGAACCCCTTATTTCTGGGGTTTTATTGAGGGAATTCAGGAGCACACTCATCTGCAGAACGGTGCACTCATCCGACAATTTGAGTAAGTAACCCGGAAGTAAAAGCGTAAAAGACGTAGAGTGTATATGCAAATCTATGGTACAAGATAGGTTCATATGACACACTCCCCTTTTTGTATTTGTGTTAATTCTATATTCATTCATAATCTAAACTTTGTAGCAATCGTCATATGTTAACTGATTGATATTCTCAATAAAATAAATAAATAAATAACAATAAATATTATGAACGACTTCCTCACTAGTTTGGAAAGAGTTTTCGCACACTGCTTGCAAAGTGAGGGGACAGGGTGCGTAGTAGACAGGGGTCTGAGTGTATAGGGGACAGGGCACATAGTAGACAGGGGTCTGAGTGGACGGGACAGTAGACAAGGGTCTGAGTGGACATAGCCTAGGATTGTGCTGACAGCCGTGCCTCTTTTTAGACAGGAAGTGAACCGACAAGTTCCTGTACAATGAAGTGTGTGACCCTTCGGTTAAGGGTCACATTCTGACCTGGGTTTGACACACAAAACATGGTGAAACCGAAGGCGTTTTTCCTATATGGTCAAAACGGAAACCACAGATTTCTTATTTAGCTCATATTTTTTGCTTTTCTGTTGAGAAGACCTGTGTTCCACAAATCTGGTTTTTAACAACTTGAAATATTCTCTTCTGTCTTACGTGACATAATTAGGGCATAATTCTTCATGATTATTGTAAATAGAACACTGGTTCAGTTATTCCTGGAGCACATCTTTGAAGTCCCCAGGGAACAATAACTGCCTCCTCCTTTTTCTGTTGTTATTAATTACCATTTCTGTCTATCTATTCTTCCGTCTTCATCCATTTTCTAAACCGCTTACTCCTGGTCAGGGTCGAGAGAGGGGGGGGGTGGCTATCCCAGAAGACATTGGGTGAAAAGGCAGGAGTACACCCTGGTCAATCTATCTATCCATCACAGGGCCCACGTACCATTCACTCACACATTCATACCCCAAGGACAATTTAGACTTCCAATTAGCCTAACCTGCATGTCTTTAGACTGTGGGTGGAAACCGGAGTACCCGGAGGCCACGCCCACACCCTGGTGCGTGCGTACGTGCGTTGGACCTCCACTGAAATCACCAACACCTCCGCAAACAACAGAAAAATCAATAAAACTTCAGACTCGCTTCTGAAGTCGTTAGGTTGGGTTGTCGGAGGGTTTGCTCCTGTCAGTTGATCTCCTGTGTGGTGTGTGTTTAGCCTGGCCAAGGAATTCAGGCTTAACCTTTTAAGGTGTAAGATCACAAATATATGATTAGAATGTTCTCAACTGAACATTCTAATGCGGATGTAACGGTCACTACTGGCAGCTGAAAGCAACGGAGTTCTAGAACACTTGAAAATGAAAACATCCCAGAAACTCTTCAGAATCGTTAAACGGTACTTTGCTCACGGGTACGATGTCAGTGCTCCACCTGGGAGTCTTTTGAGTGACCAGGCCGGCTCTCGAATCATTCAGGCTGCACTGCTGCCCAGGCCTCCGCACATCGTCACACACTTTCCAACCGCTAAAGCCGTGCGTCTGCCCCCAGTACAACCCCAGTAAGCGTTTAGCTCTGACCCTCATAGAGAAAAGACATTCATAAAACGGCAAGAAACCCAGAATGCACGGCTGTATAATGCAGAGCGCAGAGGCTGTTTGACCCCCCCACGCACAGGCTAACGGCTCGCCTCTGGCCGCCGTGCTAATGAAGTAAAAAACACTGAGTCGCTCGCCGATGTGCCCGAAACACGCGCTCTCCTCTCCATGGCTTCTTCTGCTGTCCCCAGCGTTGCTTCATCGTTGTTTCAGCGTTTGGATGCCCCGTTTAATGGATGGGATGAGGAACGTCCCGAGGGTGTGTAGTGTATGCGTCAGCCGAGCGCTATTAGGGGAAGGCGCAATGGTCGTAGTTAATGTAATAAGCTCATTTACTGTGGATTTTATTAATATTTCCTTCATTATGATAATGTGCTTGTGCGCTGGTATCTGCAGTGCAGGGAGTTGTTTAGCCACATCAGCAACAGTGAGGAAAAGCGCTTAGACTGCAGTTAACTTTTTAACTTTAAGTTTATTTCATCAGCGGGATCTCATCACTTGACTGCCATGGGATCATCGTGATGTGTGTGTTTGTGTGTGTGTGCATGTGTGTCTGTTTGTGCGCGCGCGTGTGTATGCGTGCGTGCGTGTGTGTGTGCGTGCGCGTGCGTCCATTTGTGCATGTGTGTGTGAGTGTGCGCACATACTCATTATACTACACTGCTAGCACTAACGGAATGTCCTATACGGTAGCCTGTCGTAAGTTAAACAAATAACCCCTATTCTGTGCAGAACGAATACTCAATACTGGGTCTTACGAGCGATAGAATATTCAAATGTGATCTGCGTTCATCTTTCAGCCTCTATTTTTATACAAAGCATTTTGTCCCAAAGGCTTTCGGAAGCATGTTTTAATGCCTTTATTAAAATGTAAAGATGTTTATAAGCCATTCCTAAGCAAATGTAATGGTTTATGAAGCGTGACATCATGTAACGGAATGTAAAACCCCATTCTGAAACGTGACATAATTCCTGGTATTAGATTGGTCTTGTTTTTAGTTTTTACTGTGGTGGATAAGGCATTACATCTGCACCATAAAGGCTAATGGAAGATACAGGTTGCCTTTTCTGAAAGAAGAGGAAGTGTTTGGCGTGAGCAGGCTGCCATACCCTGGGGCCGTTGGCGGCGCTCAACCAAATTATAACACTCCCATGAGGAATTTATCAGTTTTATGAAAAATCTCACAGTGTCAGAACAAACATGGACCTGATATCCCCCAAATAACATTCACTGAATTTTGAGCTCATATTCAGATTCATCTGTACGGCCTCATTAATCCGCTGTGATCCACACTGAACAGAATGCCACGCACGCACGCACGCACGCACGCACGCACGCACGCACGCACGCACGCACGCACGCACGCACGCACGCACGCACGCACGCACGCACGCACGCACGCACGCACGCACGCACGCACGCACGCACGCACGCACGCACGCACGCACGCACGCACGCACGCACGCACGCCACCTCAGCGTTCCTCAGTTCTGCCTTTGGAACGAGCAGAATGCTGTAATCTGTTGCGTTTTGTATTGCGTTTTCTATCTGAAGGAAAAACGGAACAGCAGGGAACATTGGGAGTTTTTCCTGTCGTCTGATTGACTCTTGGGGAGATTAATTCCCCTCCCACTAGAAATGGTGCTCTGTGCTACACTGGCTGTGTGTGTGTGTGTGTGTGTGTGTGTGTGTGTGTGTGTGTGTGTGTGTGTGTGTGATCGTGTGAGTGAGTCGAACGTATGTTTTATACAATATTTTGAAGCCTCCGCCCTCCTGTCATCCATTTATTTGTCTCTTGTAAAGACAGAGAACGGGGCATTCAGGTACGACTCATCTGTCAGCTCAACACCAGTGATCACACAGTGTGGAAAAGGACAACTGTTTTCCATGCAAACTGGCTGTGTGTTCCTCTGCCAGTCATTCTGGGAGGAGAGGGAAGGCGCTGTAACGGGCTCAATTCTTGGAGGGTCCGCTCTCCTTTAACCTTGAGAAGACCCTCCGAAACCAGCCCTGAGTCCGGCCTCCCTCTCTCCCTCTCTCCCTCTCTCCCTCTCTTCCCCTCTCTTCCTCTCCCTCTCTCCCTCCCTCTCCCTCTCTCATTCTCCCTCTCTCCCTCTCTCCCTCTCTCCTTCTCCCTCTCTCTCTCCCCCTCCCTCTCCCTCTCCCTCTCTCCTTCTCTCTCTCTCCCTCTCTCTCCCTCCCTCTCTCTCCCTCCCTCTCCCTCTCTCCCTCCCTCCCTCTCCCTTCTCTCCTTCTCTCTCCCTCTCTCTCTCTCCCTCTCTCCCTCCCTCCCTCCCTCTCCCTCTCTCTCCCTCTCCCTCTCCCTCTCCCTCTCTCCCTCTCTCTCTCTCTCTCCCTCCCTCTCCCTCCCCCCCTCTCTTTTCCTCCCTCTCCCTCTCTCCCTCCCTCTCCCTCTCCCTCTCTCCCTCCCTCTCCCTCTCTCACCCTCTCTCGCTCTTTCTCTCTCACCCTCTCTCGCCCTCTCTGCCTCTCTCTCTCGCCCTCTCAACCTCTCTCCCTCAGCGTTACATCTGCCCCTCAACAACCGCACATTTAACTGAGATAAGTGCACGTACACCCACTGCACCCTGAACTAGAGGGTGAATCAAACACCACGGCTATAACTTAATTTCCGCGTACGTTATCTCAGTTTAGAATGCGGTCGCCACCAGATGCGCTGTTGGACCTGAAGAGGCTGCGTATCGGAGCGCTGACGGACACAGGCTGCGCTGCTCGGAGTATGTGCTGACGATTCACTGTGTGGGCCGGGCTCTGTACACCTGCGTTCCCCAAACACGTTGTTGTGTGTCAGCGAACTAGAGCATGTTCAGGCTCGTAACGTCTGCAGTACTGCGCAGAAATGTGATGTAATACAGACAGAACGCCGTGTCGGCGAGACGGGCGTCCCATTTCACACTCCCATCTCAAACCCAGGTACACGCTGCTTCTGTGGGGCTGCTGGCTGCAGTAGGCACTGTTGCATGCTGGGATATCGGACCCTCGGACCCTCGACCCTGTTTATTAAACGCAGACCCACAGGCCCGCTGTCTCTTTTTGGTGATTTTGTGCTGTGCTCAGACAGCTTAGTGGCGATGCGCAAGGAGAGAGCGTTTTAAAGCAAGGAGAGAGCGTTTTAAAGCAAGGAGAGAGCGTTTTAAAGCCACGCTTCTTGCGTTGTGTAATGCTGTAGGAGTCTGCACTGTGCTGGAGAATTAATTTCTCTATATTGAATTCAAGCTAGCTCGGGGTGAGTTTAAGGGAGGGTTTTTGAATTGATAATTGTATTTAGGCAAACGCTCGTGGCATCATTGGTGAGAGTTGCATGGCTATGTGCTGGTTTAGGGTTCCTGTTTGATGTACTGCCGCTAGTTTTTTGTTAATTGAATCAATGAAGGGAAGGGCAGCAGTGAACTCCTGGTTAATGCGTTAGGCCTGCTTTATTCCTCAGAGATTGATGTGTGTTTCTCTGTGTCTGACACCGTGCGTGCGTGTGTGCGTACGTGAATCTCTGCCTTACTATCACGGTGTCGCCATATCACACTGTCTCGCATGGTGTCCAGCGGGTGCAGAGGTACGCAGGTTCTCTTATGTTATACATCTGAATTTCTGTGTGGAAACTCTCTTACGCAGCTTTCTGAGGGCATTTTTCTGCTCAGCGCTGTTTATACATGTGGCCCCAGGGGTGGACGGAGGGACAGATGGAGGGACAGATGGACAGCAGGGATTTTACAGCTCATAACCCTTTCTTCCTAGTTCTTTTTTTCTTTCTATTTGCACTCTGTTTTGGTTTTTATTTTCTGTCCCCACTTCCTTCTGGATATGCACTAAATGCCCGTCAAACTTTGAGCACAAACCTTTCTGCAGGACGTGTTTATTTTTAGCCGGTGAGTCATTCCAAATATTCCTGTGTCTTGAGTGCAGTGACCGCTGCGCCCCCCCCCCCCCCCCCCCCCACCCCCCCCCACCCCCCCCCACACCACACACACACACACACACACACACACACACACACACACACACACACACACACACAGCCCAGTTTTTGCCCTTTGCTCTCCTGCTGTATATTTCGAGTTGGGGTCTTGACTTCTGTCTTGCTAAGGAAGGCTGTGTTGTCGCCTAGCCCATGCTAATCGGTTTAAAGCCTGCTGCATTCGCGCTTTGGTTTCTGCGAGGAGTGCCGTCGACATTCTCCAGAGTTTCAACATCCCATTTCAAAGTCGTGAATGTTGCAGGTACTCTTGAAATTTGGTATTTTAGCCCCAGGGGGTCCGTGAAGCTACCGCAGCGATCACACACTCAAACCCTCGGTCCCTAATCTTTATAAAAACCTTTTTTTTAATTTTTATTTTTTTTAATTTTTATTCTACTCTTTTTAACTTATGATGGGGGTTCCAATGATGCCTTTGAGCCTGGGTTAGTGTCCCTTGACCAGAAAAGGTTGAAAACCGCTGTTTTAGCCTGTTAGCTGGATGAAGTCTTTTGACATACCGTATCTATCTAAGCCCTGGAGAAATAATGGAGTGTGTGACTATCTGTGCTGTCAACCTGAATTTCAGCCATCATCTTCCAGGTGTCTCCAAGGTCAACGTTCGTCTGGCAATAAACACAGACACACGACTAATTATGAGGTTGTTATCAGCGCAGAACAGCGAAATAACTTAAGTGTGGACGAAGCGAAACATCGATGTACAAACAACATTGAGACCGATGGCAGGCTAAAGCCATGTCCTGCTGGTACATCGCGCACAGATGGATTTAATCTATTCCGCTCATCTTTAGCTCTCCGGATAAAGATCAGAATCGATCAGCGACTAAAGACACAGAATGCGATGGGTCTGAGTCCGCAGGCAGGTCCCTAACAGCTGTGCGAGGTGGCAGGATTTAAATTAAGTGTTATCTGTGCAGATACTCTTGCTGAAAAGAACCGCCCAATAACGATGTGCGTTTACGAGGGGCGTGTTAAAGCGGTAAAACGCTGTTCGGGGCTGAATGTCTCAGAGAAGGTTATTCTCCAATTTCCCCCCTAAGACCTACTCCTGATCCAGGCTGGTATTCTGCTGCAGAGCACATTCAGAACAGCGCAGGTTTATTCAGGGTTTGTGGGGGTGGAGACGGGTGTTAATGCGCCCAGACCCAGCGCTGGTGCGTTAAAGATGAGGACATTGTCAGAGCGGTTGGGGGAATTGAGTTCCTCTGCTTGCAGTGCAATTCCAGTTTAAACTGAGATGAAGCTTGGGACTGTGCCAAGCAAAGGGAGGGGTAGACTCTATAACCCCAAACTGGATGCTTCTGTAGTGTGCTGTAAGTGACCCCCCCAGATCCTGATCTCAACCAATAAAAACATTTTGCTGTGGAAAGGGGCGCAGGTTTTTTGGTTCATTAAATTTGGTGACGGAAAGCTGGTCATGGCCCCTTCACGTTGTGGGGTTTGTGAAGCCTCACTCTCCCATTGCCAGCTCTGCTCTGGGTGTGACCAGCTCTGCTGTAGGTATAGCCAGCTCTGCTGTAGCTGTAGCCAGCTCTGCTCTGGGCGTGGCCAGCTCTGCTGTGAGTGCAGCCAGCTCTGCTCTGGGCGTGGCCAGCTCTGCTGTGAGTGTAGCGAGCTCTGCTCTTAGGGTAGCTAACTCTGCCCTGGGTGTAGCCAGCTGTGTTCTGGGTGTAGTTTAAGGTCTTTCCATGTAGCTGCTGTCTCCTGAGATTCTGGGGCAGGTGGATGGGGTTTGCTTTGTGCTTTTTGCAGTTCACTAGTTAGGCGGTTTTGAAGCTAGCTAACCTACCTCCGGTTCTTAAAGGTCACGCACACAAATGGGACAAGAGGTTTACGGGGTGGAGAGAAGGTTGTAGAGACTGGAAGATGGCTGTGAGATGCTGCTGGAGAGCCAAGTAAACCCTGTAGCTGGTCCTCTGGTCCGCAGCTGGTGGATGAATCACTGCGTGTTTTGTGTCACTCAGAAGTGTCTCATTTCCCAACAGACAGTTAGTCAGCTACAAGCGAAACGTATTTGCTCACAAATCTTGTTTTTAAATTTTAACTGGCTTTTCTTTTCATGTGAGTCGTAAAGAGCTGTTACGGAATGGTGGGTTAGTCTGTGACACTAATTTTGGGTCTCTTTCGGGTGATTTTGTTTTGTTTTATACTCAGTAATGTTGTTGAGGGAGTGACTGAGTCATTCTTGCTTTCCATGTCCTTTGGTCTATTTGTGTTCAAGGAACAGATTTTTTTGTGTGTTTGAAGAGGGGTGGCCATTAGTATTGGAAACCTTGTGTACAACTACACCCCCCGCCCCCACACACCCTAATGGTATATTCCACCATTTCTTTCAAAATGAAGAACATTGAGTACAACCTTAAGCATGAAAATTATCCAACCAGGTGTAAGATCACAAATATGTGTTTAGAATGTTCTTAACTGAACATTCTAATGCTGATGTAACAAGCAATGGAGTTCTAGAACACTGGCTTAGAAAAACCTACTCTTCACAGGGTTAATCATAGGCTGACTTTGTTCACCCATCTGGCCTGAATGCAAGTGCAGTCACTGCTTGCTGATGACTATCAAGTGTTTACAGAGCTCAAAGGCCAATAACCACCCCACCTCCACCACCACACGGTCTTACTGTACCACACAGCACCTGCTGTTCCGGGCTGCAAGCTCGCGTTCCCAGCTTCACTCCTTCTCCCGAAACCGTCAGCGAACGCACTTGAGTGCTGTCAGAGTCCCACTCGCCCGCGGCCCGTTTTCAGGTTGGGCGGACGAGCTTGCTGAGTCTAAGCCAACAGAGAGCCTCTGATGTGCCTGTCTCCTGCTTGGAGAGATCTCCTCCTCCTCCTCCTTAGTGCTACTGCTGACTGCTTCATTCCCAAACAGCTCTTTGAGAATCCATCATCCCTCCGTCTCCTTCCCCCCGTCTGTACAGTACGTAAGAATCCATCATCCCTCCGTCTCCTTCCCCCGTCTGTACAGTACGTACGAATCCATCATCCCTCCGTCTCCTTCCCCCGTCTGTACAGTACGTACGCGTGCTTTGAGAATCCATCATCCCTCCGTCTCCTTCCCCCCGTCTGTACAGTACGTAAGCGTGCTATTGGATTTTTCACGCCCACGTTCAGTGTGTTTTTCGTAAAAGCTGTTTGTTCTTCGGCTAATTAAATTTGGACTTCCTCTTCAATGTCCTCTTTAAACATTCATGTTCTTTCTGTTGTTATGGTAAATTGGATTGCGACATAGAGCTCATGGTCGGAGGTGGGTAAAAAAAACTAGTCCTCGCAGGATACAGTTTTATAGTGTGAGCAAAATGAAATAAGATTATTTAATTTTAGAAGCTATTAATTTAAGGTACTGACTTGATTTAGGTGCTCGCTCAAAAAAAGTAACCCATTTATTACAGTCTGAGTTCAGTCTCTGCTTATTTCCCCTGTTGCATGTAGCTCAGGCAGAGTGGAGATGGATCGAGTCTGAAAGCGGGCTTCACTGTATCGTAAATTCATGTGCGGGGGGGGGGGGGGGTTTGGGCGTGTGCGTGGAAGGCGCGGGCGGCACGCGCATGGCTTGGTGGCATTTAAACAGATGCTCTTAGTTTCGGACTGATCCACTTTTCTTGGCGATAGAGAGGCCTGCATCCTGATGGAGCCTGAAGGTAAGCTGTGATTTTGTCGATAGCTCAAATGCGGCTGTTTTAATGAGCGAGCTGAGCATAAAGGTTCTAGAAGCTTTGTTTTGTTCCATTGTTGCACGTTGTTGTTTACAGCTGCTGGAACTGCTGCTCCAACCATGTTTGGGAATCGCAGGAAAAAACATCATTATACGTGTGTGTGTGTGTGTGTGTGTGTGTGTGTGTGTGTGGAGGCATTATTTTCTATTGTGTGGTATGCGGTTGTTAGCTTGTTATTCCAGCAATCCGACTCTCTTGGGTTCAGCCTTCAAATTTGGCAAATTTGGAGCTTGTCGGGCCGTATATACGTTGGGCTGGCACCTCGTTTGTATGCAGATCTCTGCTTGGCGATTAGGCCGTCCCGCTCACAAATGCATCTATGAGGGAGAAGCACGGGGATCTCAGATCCAAAGCTTTCTGGCTTTGAACAGCCCCATATAGGCTTTAGCTTTCATGTTAGCGGTAATCTTAAAATCTCACTGTGAGGACATTATACAGAGTGGCGTTTAACCTCCGTGGTGTCATTACTGACCAGGATCACCACACAGCAGTCAGACTAAGCTCTGCTGCTGAGATTAGAACATTGTGAGACATCTGGCCTCTTTTTTTCTCTGCATGGGCGCGGTAATGGTCACATGACTTAACCTGGGAAGAATTATTGTGGAGTCCTTTTTACACTGTTCCTCAGTGTGTGTGTCTGTGTATGTGATGTTGTGTGTTTGAGAGAATGTGTGTGTGTGTGTGTGTGTGTGTGTGGGTGAGAGAGAGACTGTGTACACTTTCTAATGAGGACTCTGTAAAGTCCGTTGCAGTGTTGATATTGCAGTGTTAATGCTGCAGTGTTAGTGTAAAGTGCTGCAGTCTTGATATTGCAGTGTAAGGGTCACAGTGGCGGTTTGGCGGTTGGGCTGTTACCTGGTCAACATCAGCCCGTGTCTGAGAGGCACACCTGGGGCAGGCGGGCGTGTCTCCGCGTTGCTGTACTGCGTTCCTGTGAGGCGTGCTACAGCATGCACCGCCGTCAGACCGCACACTAAAATCCGCTCCGAGGTGTGAAGCAGTATTCATGTTGAACGAGCCCAATAAGGCGCCTGGGAAAAGGTGCTGTTCTGCTCCATTTTCTCAGCTCTCCTGTTAAATCCTCTCTCTGCTGCCCGTCTGTGTCTGATCATTTATATTCTATTCTCTGACATCACGGCGCATTTCAAACATGTTGGGCAAAAATGCATCAGACATGGGAAGGTCTTTATGTGGTGCCTCACAGTACTAATCTGGCACGTCTCAGCCTGTCACTGTCACAGTGTGACATCACAGCTTGGTTTCTCATTCAGTCACTTCCAATAAAAACACATCATACATCAGTCACATTGGATGTTGGGTAATGTAGTCCACAATCTAGAATTTCAATGGACGGCGATCAACTGCCACTGATGTATTAATTTCCCATCTGTAGTATCTCAAGGGGTCGCAGCAAGTGTCGTGGGTGGGGGGGGTCAGGAGCCGCATGATTCAAGAAGGCCCAGAATGCACTGCAAACTGACGGTGCATGCACCTGAGCTCTCAGTGCAGCTTCAAGTTACTGAAACCACAGGTATCACCAGGCAATACTGGAGAATCAGCAACACGAGTATCGCAATGCAGCAACACACACACACACACACACACACACCTTCCTCTGCTGGCGGCGCTGCGTTTTAGTCTTTGCCTGAGATCGATGGCATACCCAGCAGGACTCCCACAGTGCTTAGTGTTTTATTCTCTGCAGATGGGAGTGAACTGTGTGCTGCGACTGGCACAAACGCAGCTGAACAAACCCCTGTTTCAGAGCATGGAAGAGAGAAAGAAAGGGAAAGCTAGCTGAATTATTGAACGTTGTGTTTCTCTCTCTCTGCGGTTCCCGTGTTCAGTAGCTTATGCCGTGGCTTTCTCTTCATCCAGGCCAGCGAGCTCTGCCCGCAGCTCTAAATATAGATCAGAGACTCTGGGAAAGATTTGAATTCCTGTCTCTGTCTTAAACCACATTTGGTAACAGGGCTGTACGTAAACTTTTTTTGCACATAGCACTGGTGCTACAGAGGTTGATAGTTTTGTAGCACAGGCCACAAACTTGTAGCACGAGTATAAAACGTCTCTAAAATTTCTAAAAACAACCACAAGTAGTGCAGTTTATCACTTAAACAGGTTTGTGACTGACAAAGGACATGAATGTTGCTTACAGGGCACACAAAATCCAAACCTTAACAAGAAATGTTTTCAGACAAACATTTTTTCTTTATTTGCCCATAATGGTAAATTGCAGGGACATAACAACTGTATACAAGACATCAATACTTCAAATTAGCCGTGCAAATCTCAGTTTTAATTCATATCTCATACAATAATTTTTTTTATTTTAAATTGAGAAAGTGTGTAAATCACTCATAAGAGAACAAAAACAACAAACGGTCTGTGTGCGTGTGCGTGTCAAATATCTAGCATGCCTGCTGGCCACTAATTTGATCCCTGTGTGTGCGTCTGTCTGTCTGTCTGTCTGTGATTCACACGTGTATGTACCAGAGCCCACCACCAGAGGGGCGCTATTACAATACATTTCCCCATAGCCAAGTACATTTTGCTTTGTACATAAAAAAGCTTGATGTCTCCGCATAGTGGCATTTCTACTCAGCAGACCGTCGACTTTCTAAATCCACAGAGTTCAGAGCTTAAAGTGTTTAGTAGCTCTTTGTGGAAAATGTAGAATGTAGGCTATATGCATTTTTCCATTAAAGGTATACTATGTAGTTTCAGAACACCAGATGGCGATATAGAGCATGTAGGAGATCACGGTCACTCTGATCAAGCTGTCCTAAATGAATAAATGTCGTAAGTTAGTTAACAAAGGCTAATCTCTCTAATACACAAACACACACACTCGCCCTCTCTCCCTCTCATTCATACACAAACACACACTCGCTCTCTCTCCCTCACTCATACACACACACACACACACTTTCCCTCGCTCCCTCTCACTCATACGCAAACACTCACACACTCGCCCTCTCTCCCTCACTCTTACACACGCACACACGCACACGCGCACACGCACACGCACACGCACACGCACACTCGCTCTCTCTCCCTCACTCTTGCACACGCGCACACGCACACACACACACACTCGCTCTCTCTCCCTCACTCTGACGCACGCACACGCACACACACTCGCTCTCTCTCCCTCACTCTTACACACGCACACACGCACACGCGCACACACACACACACACACTCGCTCTCTCTCCCTCACTCTTGCACACGCACACACACACACTCGCTCTCTCTCCCTTCCTCACTCTTACACACACGCACACACACACACACACACACTCGCCCTCTCTCCCTCACTCTTACACACGCACACGCACACTCGCTCTCTCTCCCTCACTCTTACACACACGCACACGCACACACACACACGCACACGCACACACACACTCACACACTCGCCCTCTCTCCCTCACTCTTACACACACGCACACGCACATGCACACGCACACACACACAGTGAATACACAGAGCTGAGGACCCCTGCAGGTGTGTTTGGCTGTACAGAGCCCCTGAGCGCACCTGCTCAGGTCTCAGATTGATAGAACCTGGATAAAAGCTGAGATGGCCCCTGTCTGCAGAGCACTGATCCTCTGGAGCTCTGCTAGACCAGTCTGGACCAGACTCGGGCCGTTTACAGAGCTGGTTTCTGTGCAGATTAGCACATGGACAGACTGAGAGACGGTAACACCCTCACCAAACCGGACGCGAGCGAGCGTCTGCATCAGTCTGGGTTGCGTCAAAAAAAATTGTATACCTGCGCAAGACACATTCAGTAATCACGCAATGGATACAAAAGAACCAATGTTTAACATCGGCGACGGGTCTTTTTCTTCGTGTGTGCGGGATGACCGGTCCCAGGCTTTATCTCCCAGTAAAACCCATTTATCTTGCACGCGCTGATAAAGAACCATTTTCTCTGGGCATGAAACATACCCTTTTTTTAACAGATGGAAGAGTATCCCTCTTTTCCTTTGCGTTCCCTTGCTCTCTCTCCTAACACGACGCGGGGAAAACAGGCAAACACAGCCGTCCTTCAGTCTCCTTCAGTCTCCTTCAGTCCCACCAGCGATCCCGTCTCACTCCGATCTGATCAGGCGCTTCTGGGGTCTCGTTCTCACCAGCCTTTCGCCTCTGTAGCCAGACTAGCGGAGCTCTCCAGGGACATATTTGCAGAGACGGATCAGTGACTCGCTCGTTCCGTTCCCAGTGATTCTGGGTGCCCCTGCCTTCTGAAAACTGCCATCTCTCTCTGGTTTTTCCCCACATTGCCGTCAGCGCTGTGTTCATTAAACGGCCACAGCAGGTGGAGCTCCGTCACAGGGCCCAGGCTAACCTGCACACACTGGGGTTATGAGTCCTCAGGTGGAGCTCCGTCACAGGGCGCAGGCTAACCTGCACACACTGGGGTTATGAGTCCTCAGGTGGAGCTCCGTCACAGGGCGCAGGCTAACCTGCACACACTGGGGTTATGAGTCCTCAGGTGGAGCTCCGTCACAGGGCCCAGGCTAACCTGCACACACTGGGGTTATGAGTCCTCAGGTGGAGCTCCGTCACAGGCCCCCAGACTAACCTGCACACACTGGTGTCAGGAGTCCTGAGGTGGAGCTCCATCACAGGGCCCAGGCTAACCTGCACATACTGGGGTTATGAGTCCTTAGGTGGACCTCCCTCACAAGGACCGTGAGCCCATAGCACTACAGGTCCAAATAATTCTTCAGCCTCTCTTTCTCTCTCTCCCCCTCGCCCTCCCTTCATCCCCACATCTACACATTCTTCTAAATGCCCTAAATACAGACCCATTTGCAGATAATGAGCCCCTCCCCCTTTCCCCTCCCTCAGCCCTGCCCCCAGAATGCAGCTGTTGAGGTGGGCGTGGTCACTTTATTTATTTTTTTATAAAAATTTTTTTTAAAGGATTGGGGAATTGATTGTTGCTGTAGTGCGGTAATGGGACGGGTCCCGCTGCTGTTTTCAGAGCGCTTGTTTTCCGTCAGGCTCCAGCAGCTGGCTCCACAGACGGGAGGATTACAGAAGAGAGCGCTGAGAGTGATGTGGCGCTCGGCTTGTTTTTGGCTCATTATCGCGGCCCCCGAACTCAAGCCGGATCCTTTTATGCAGTGGCATTAATGTGGGGGAAAAAGCCTGACAGTGTGGCTCTCAGTTTAGTGGCTGGCTGGCGTGACTTATCTTTCTTTTCTCTCTCTTTCTCTGTAAACAGCGAGTCATTATCGGCGTCTTTTGAGCCGCTGTAAACGAGCGCATAATCATCTTAGGGTCTCAGACTGCTCCCATGGCTTCATGGGCTGCCAGATTTATGAGAAATAAAAAAGGAATTTGTTTTTTACTCTCGATAAATCTTATTGTTACGAGCTGGGGTTTTTTCCCCCACCCTGAGGAGAATAATAATTATAATGAGGATTTTCATTGCGCTGTAAGATTTTGTAAAAGGCTGTTCATATCGCTCCTCCATGACATTTAGTTGTAAAGCAGCTCCTTTTTTTTGTAACTCGGCTGTGTGAAATTGTTTGTTGGTTGCCAGATTGTGGCGTAACTCCGTAAGGCTGAAGAGCTTAGCGTTGGCTCCAGAGCTGAAAAACATCACGCTTTAGAGGGATAGACGGGGGATTCGTTTGGCAGATTGTTTGGGGAGAAATGAGAGCTTGTTTGCGGGTGGAGCTGATTAATTGATATTTATTAAAAAAAGTGCTTATTCACTCCCATCCCCTCTTTTCTCCACACGGCTCAGAACGCAGATGATTATTCACCTACTTTGTGTGTAGGATAACCTCGGCCAAAAGGGGGCGCCATAGCCCCCCACCCCCCACAGCCCCCCACCATCTCTTCGCATCTTAAAATGGAAGAAAGTATCTTAAATTGCTAAAGGAATGTATTTATCCCTGGGTCGGGCCTTTGCTTTCTGCACTTAGGTATATTTTACTGCATATTTTCTGTGTCTTTGAAAAGCGAAAGACATGCCCACCGATTTGGGGCGTGAAGCAGGAATGTAGGTGTGATTTCCATTGACTGTAGCGTTGGGATTCCTGCACTCTTCTTGCCCGGAGCATCCCTGTGAGGTGATATGAGTTTCAGGCCGCTCACGCAGAGCTTGTCTGGGCCGGTCATGGGACTGTCCCACAAATGTGACATCATCACTCCTAGACAATAGAAGCTTTGTGCGGGTAAATTTACAGGTTCTTATCTGTATTGTAATTCCTAGAATGCCTTTGTCATGAGGTGTGCGCGCATGTGTGTGTGTGTGTATGTGTATGTGGGTGTGTATGGGAGAGAGAGACTACAGAAGTTGAGGCCACTCCACCTAGCCCCACGGTGTTGGGAGACCCCCTCTCTGGATCACACCCTGGCTCAGCGACAGTCGCTAGGCACTCAGTAGTACAACATGGCATTCCGTAAGAGAGTTCAGCACTCAGCCGATACTGTTGCATGAATGAGGAAAGTATTGAGAGAATGGCTGGAATTTTCACAGAGATTTTGGTCTGAGTGTGAGTGTGCGTGAGAATATACTGTATATGAGTGTGTGTCTTTCCCCTTCTGCCATCTCTCTCCTGTCTGAAAGGTCTAGTGGCGGAGTATGTGAGTGTGTGAGTGTGTGAGTGTGTGAGTGAATGTGTGAGTGCGTGCGTGCGTGCGTGAAGGACTGGGGGCGTTAATAAAGTGGCTCACACTTCTGTCCTGTCACCATGGTTACTGTTTCTAACACACTCGATAGAGACAGGCACGGCTCTCTTCTGAAGGGCATTCACTCTTTCCCACTTTCACTTAGATTCAGTGTTTTATTGGCATGACAACCATGGTAATATTGCCAAAGCAAACACAGATCATGTAAATAGCATATGATGCCAGGCTGACATAAGACTGTACTGTTAAACATAGACATAACAAATGAAAACATCTCTCTCCCTTTCCCCCTCCCTCTCTCCCTCTCTCCCTCTCTCTCTCTCTCACATGAAAAAAAGTGACAATAATAATAAATCTTTGGATAATATAAAACGGTAACTGTGTGCCTGTATGCCTGCCTGTGTGTGTGTGTGTGTGTGTGTGTGTGTGTATGAGTGTGTGTGTGTATTTGGCTTTTAGTGCCGCGTCCGTTGCGTTGCGTATGTTTTATTCATTGGTTATAAGGCTTCATTAGGTCTGTGTGGTCGTGCTGCTTAAGGGTGAATATAAGCCTCAGTGCCTTCAATTTACAGTTCAGATCTGAACGATTCAGATTATAAATCATAACAGTATATGGCAGGAAATTGCTATTGAGTGAGGCCTCATTAAGCACTAAATGGGCGGAGCTATCGTTTGCTCTCACTGACTTGGGAACCATGGTAACCCCCCCCCCCCCTTTCTTCCAGAAAGACTCCATGAAAGATGACAGAGGAGATCATCGTCATCGCCAAGTGGGACTACGCCGCACAGCAGGACCAGGAACTCGACATCCGGAAAAACGATCGTCTCTGGCTGCTGGATGACTCGAAGACGTGGTGGAGGGTGCGGAACGCCTCCAACAAGACCGGCTACGTCCCGTCCAACTACGTGGAGCGCAAGAACAGCCTGAAGAAGCCTTCTCTGGTGAAGAACTTAAAGGACACGCTGGGTAAGAACAGACTAACTCATACCCCAGTGTTCCAATACCCCAATACCCCAATACCCCAGTATCCCAGTATCCCAATACCCCAGTACCCCAGTATCCCAATACCCCAGTCAATGTCACTCAAAAATCTGGCCAACTGCTGACCTCCCCCCAAGGTATTTATTGTTGTAGATGTGTGTGTGTGAGTGACACTGATTGGCTCTTTGTGTCTGTGTGACATGTTGCGCTCATGATGGAGTCTCAAGCTGTGGTACACATTGGTTTAATTTAAATGATGACAGCAGCACAGTTGTGAGCAGAGCTTGTGTGGGGTTCAGCCCGAGTTTGAGTGCGTCACACTGTTTCAGCCCAGATAGGGTCAGTTTTGGGGTGTCTGGTTGCCCCCGCTCGCTCACATAGGCGTGTCAGTTCACCTGTGTCTTTACCTGTGTGCACGCACGGAGCGCTTTCCCTGTGTCCACACGCACGGGACACGATGCGTTTCTCCCGTTGCCTGTCCGTCTCTGTGCGAGTCTCCTCCTCCAGACCAGCGGCTGATGAGCTGCAGCCGTGTAGCTGGCTTTATGCGCTCCGTTACGAGATTATTCCTCCGTCAGGTTCGTCGTAATGTGACTGCTGATTCTGAGTGGACTAGCGGGACAGCGTTTAACAGGGCGTTTCTGTGTCGGAAAGAATGGAACGACAACCCCCGGTTATTCGTGAAACGCTCCGAGCCAGCGCGACTTTTCCAGAGCTGATTTTGGATTTGAAGGTCCTGTATCTGTTCTGGTAACACGGAGACCGCTTGCCCCGCCAGTGTGATGTGACCTGGATTAGAACGGATTTTTCAGTTCAGCCGAGATGTCCACAAACAGACAAGGAAGCTGTGGGGACAGTTTTTCAGTTTTTACTCCAGGAGTTTTAAACGGGCCATTCGCTGGGTAGGCAGTCTGAAACAGGCCCATCGCTGGGTAGGCAGTCTGAAACAGGCCCATCGCTGGGTAGGCAGTCTGAAACAGGCCCATCGCTAGGTAGGCAGTCTGAAACAGGCCATTCGCTGGGTAGGCAGTCTGAAGCAGGCCATTTGCTGGGTAGGCAGTCTGAAGCAGGCCATTCTCTGGGTAGGCAGTCTGAAGCAGGCTATTCGCTGGGTAAAAGAAATCAATGATCCGGCTCATGCAGCGCATTTTGGAATTCAGTTCGGAGAGGGGAAAAACAGAAACAACCACAACAGCTATTTTTCTCTTACAGATAATTGTGTGTATTAGTTTGATATAAAATATCATCGCGCTTATAAAACAAGTACAGTTGTATGCTTCTGTTTTATCTTTGTGTCCAGCTAACCTGCTATCATACTGGGTCTTGTATGCTTCTGTTTTATCTTTGTGTCCAGCTAACGTGCTAACGTGCTATCATACTGGGTCATGTATGCTTCTGTTTTATCTTTGTGTCCAGCCCTCTGCTAACGTGCTATCATACTGGGTCATGTATGCTTCTGTTTTATCTTTGTGTCCAGCCCTCTGCTAACGTGCTATCATACTGGGTCATGTATGCTTCTGTTTTATCATTGTGTCCAGCTAACGTGCTAACATGCTATCATACTGGGTCATCCCTGCTTTCTTTATTGTGCATTTAATAAATCTTAAGCCTTTTAAGTCACTATGGATTAAAGGGTTTGGCAGTTATGAGCAATAGTATAATAAATAATAACAGCCGTAATGGTTCGCCATCACGGCTGAGTCTTCCCCTGTCGTGTCCCCTGGAGGCCCTTCTGATTGGCTCTTTATGGCCTTCACTTCAGTCACGGGCCCTTTTAATTGGCTCTTTATGTGGAGTGCTGATGAGGTGCGAATTTCAGGGAATAATCGATACCAGAGCGCCACAGGCAGGGAAAGGAGTCCCAGAATGCACCGCAAAGTCTGCCCACTGCGCTTCATGAATTTGCTTCTTAAATATCCGGTTTCAAAAAGGCAGAGGCGACCGAGCATTTGGCCAGAGGGAGGCAGCTGGTGCTTGTGGACGTGTGTGAGGGATCCGTCATACTGCCGGGGAGCGGAATGCTGGATTCTACCCCCCCCTCCTGTTCTCCATTTCCCCCCGGACGTGGTGCTTCGAGGTCACGCTGGTCAAGCGATCAATACGCCGTTACTGATATCTAATATGCGCAAAAGACACAAACGTAATCTCTTCCCAAAGGAATTATGGGTGATGTAGTCAGCACTGATGGAAGCATTCAGCATGCCAGGTTTATATTATATTTGTGTTTAAGCATTTAGTCTAGAGCAATCACGAGGCCTTAATTTGGTTAAGAGCTTGGCCATCCTGTTTGTCAGGTGATGATATTACACCCACTTTGCACAATCATTTACAATTTTTATCAGATGATATTTGCTTATGTGATGGGTAGAAACCCAGCTGCACCCGATCCCATGTTTCCACTGCAGCTATTGACGACTGTGATTGGTGCACTAACCAGCTTGTAGAAAAAAAATGGGTGGGTGTTGTCATGGCAATGCCCCAACAACTGTATACGTTTAGTGTCGTAGCTATGGAGTGGATTTTTATGTACGCACATTTTTACATTTCAGGTAGCCTTGCATAAATTATTTTGTTCCCGTTATAAAGTGTGCTCCCTCTAGTGGTGAGAAAAGGCACACAGGTGTGTGTTTCCAGGGCCTTTGATAGTGCTGCTGGAGCGCTTCTTGTCTTTTTTTACTGTGTGTCTGTGTGTGAACACACCTTTATAAATGACTGCTTTAGACACTCCTCTAGAGTTCTTTTCATTCGTTTTTTAATTATTTTTTAAATTCAGTTTAGCAGTTTGTTGTTTTTGTTCTTCAGTAAACGGATGATTGTATGCAAACAAACAAACAAAATTTGTTTGTTTGCAAGTCGGAAACCGTTCCAAATTTCCGACCGGCTACTCCCACTGTGACCAAAATTAATAGGAAAACTGGAAAAGAAGAAGGAACTTTTGGGAAGTCATTCTGATCAGAGGTGTGAAGTCTCGTGGTGGGAGAATCAGGGGGGAAATTGGTGTGAAATTGGTGTGTTTGCCTCCCAACAAAAGATGGAGGATGGGGTGAGCTTTCGTCCCGTAACGCTGCTGTTTTTCATCCACACACACTTCTCCGGGACATAGGCGTTTCAACAGGAGTGACCACGCCTGTGTGTTCCTGAAAGATGTAGATGTTTTCAGAGCTGGAGCGCTTAACTCTGCAGGACCCACCGGCAGTTTCCCAGACAGCCCTGCTATTGGCACTGTAGAATTTGCTGATGTCATTAGAGCACCAAGTCAGGGTCAGGCTTTCCAGGGGTAAAGAAGTAGGTTTATTTTGTCATGGTCCTGTTGACCTGATTGTGGTCTTAAGTTAACACTCTGGAAGTCTAATCTGGCTCTGTAATGGCTGTTTTTAATCGTTCAAAGTGTTATAACCCTAATGTATAACATGCCGTGAGCTGCTATTCTGTATTGATTTGAATATTGAACTAGTCCTGACTCTACTGTGAAATGCTAAACGGCAAGCAGTAAGAATGGATCCCAGAGGCAAGACAAGAGGTGTCTTAAAGCCACTCACACACCAGTGGGTTGCACACTTTTTTTCGTTGTGGAAGTTACACACTTCTGTTGCGCAAGTTACAATTTTGTTGTGCCGGTTTCTTGCCAGGCACACTGGGGTCTCCGTCTCTCTGTGCTTTGCTGAGGTTGCAGTTTGAGGTATGAGATCATTCCCCCTCCTGTGGATACAGGCTATAACCCGACCCACGCTTCAGGTGCAGTGTCTTATGGGTAATTATGTTAAGGTCATCAAGATCAGAGCATCCGCTCTTCATCCTCTTCACGCTTGCCTCTCCAAATCTGATTGGCCGTTGCTGTGGTTACCACCCCCCCACCTATTGAGGATAAAAAAAGGCCCTCTGAGACAGACCTCAAGAAGATGCTCTTCAAACGACTTGCTCACCTCTGCTTCACCAGTGATCCGGAATAATCCGTCTCTCTTACGTGCTTTAGCGGACCTAAAAAATAGTTCTTGTGTTTGGCTTGCCTCAGGAATTTAAACCCTGGAAATGAAATGTAGCAAGTGCTTTTATTGTATGCGAACATTCAGGCACCCAATGCCTTTTACTGCCCTGAGAAACCACGTCTGCTGTTCAGTACCAGTGGAGGTGATTGGCCCCGGGGATTGGCCCCGGGACTCACTTGTGTACAGATCTTCATTTCAGCCACAGTTGCAGTCCCTGAATTGCAACGAGCTGTTAATTGTTTTTAATTTGACGTTTTTCATTTTTACTATGCTGTTTTGCAGCCATGAAGAATAAATATTCTGTACTCACATCCTAGAACTTCTAATCAGTCAGATAATGTGCGATATGGAAAATAATTTATTTAGAAAGAGGTTACTTGTTTTTGTGATTAAACTGTTGGTGTCTCGGTGGCGTCGTCTGTAAGAGCGTCCGCATGCTCACTGCTTTCTCTCGCTCCCATTATACTGTGCTGTTCAATACAGCTGAAAAGCTCTAAAAATATAACTTAAAATAAAATAAACCGTAAATTGCCAGGTGAGATCAGCGGGGTCCTAATTACTGAATGTGTGGACCCCTGGTCACTGAGACTAAACCACTTGTGGAAAATGAAGAACTCAAAGCAAAACCGAAGCACCTGTAGTGTTAATTTAATGTGAAAATGGGAAAAGCCTAAATGCATGTTTTCAGTAACTTTATTTGATAAAATTGGCTGCTGTAACAAAATGTTCATTCACAAGGGGCTCCGGGACAAAGTTTGAGGGCCCCTGCGCCAAGAAATGGAATGAACAAGGTCGACAAGACAAATATTTCCTCTGGGGTGGGTGGGCTAGAATCACTGCCGAGGTTCTAGCCTTTTTTTTTTTAGCTGCTTCTACTTTGCTTAACTCCACTTCCCAGAATTCCTCTGGGATCTGTGGTGTATAATGGAAAAACCTTTACGAGAGTGATGCCATGTCCATCCCTACAGGGGATAATCTTACCTGTTGCCACTGGGATACGGCCTCTCCATTTCTCAGTGAGGTACACTGCCAATTTCGCAGCCAATTTCAGCCCCCAACAAACGCAACAAATTTCATAACCGGGCTGTTTTTGGGCTGAAATTCTCAAGACAAGAAACAAATTGGCGAACGGCAGAACAATGTTTGTCAAACACAGGCGTACAGAAGGAGAGAAGTCAGCCAGAAGTAAAGGGAAATCCATCAAATTCAGCGCGGCGCGCACGGTGGGCTAATCCGCCCGGCCCCGTTTGAGTCATTTTAAAAGGCAGCTTTTGAGCAGTCGACTTCTCTTGCTTTGAGCTCATTTATCCATCATCTCATAAACATGTCTGACTGGCGTTCTCTCAGCACCCTTATCGCCTGAATGACTGCCTTCATTAATCAGCAGGAACTCCTAGATTATTTAGGCAGAACTGGGTTTTCATCGCCTCTAAATCGAAATATCATCAAATCAACAAAAGATATACAAAGGAATTTTTGTTTGAGGTTATTTTTTCTAAAAAAAATATGTATTTCCCTGAAAAAAGTATCGCAATACATATGGCTATAGTGTTATGTCCTAATAGTGAAACATTTGAGTGGTCTCAAGTCAACACTTAAGCCCTAAGCATCCAAAATCAAAGACTAAAGCTTGTGCCTAGCCCTGCCAGATTTAGATTTACATGTAAGAGTGTGTGAGGGAGATGGTGGGACCTGTGTTGGGAAAACTGCATATTTTGTTTTTGAATGGTGAAATCTAGACACTGTGCTTGAATCTTTTTCCGTATAGCAGGCATGTTTGGTTGATGTTTAATGGCATCCTTGGTTGCTCAAGGGTATAATGACAGTGCCTCACTTGGGAATCGAACCTGCAACCTCTGAATTAGAAACCCAGTTCCCTAACTGTTGGGACTGCAGTGCTTCCTAAATGGATGCCGGTAAGATGTCTGTGCTTACTGGCCTGCAGGCTTTGTATTCCGCAGCATATTGCTTCTTTTCATGATTATTATTTATGCGTTTGTTACGTGGACACCGCTGCAGTGGAATGGAATCTCAGTCCAGAAGAATTCTATGAGCATTTTCATCTTTTCCATTATGAGACTATGACTATGAATCCATGTGGAGTCCAAGGGGTCTCTGGACTAACCAATCAGCAGATAGGAACTGAGTCATGAGGGAATGCTCTGTGGTTTGCCTATTAAAACGGACCTTTAAGGCATGTTCTAACACAAGGGGTAGGCAACCCTGGTCCTGGATTGCAATAGACAGTCCTGGTTTTTGCTCCATCCTATAACTACACAACTATAACTACATAACTGGGTTCCTTTTTAATAAGTCAGGTCTAATGAATGCAGGTGACCACCATGTGATCATTTCACTATTCCGAATATTCAGGCTCAGGCTTTTAATCATCCATCAAACTCTTGTGATCAAGCTGAGATGGAGCAAAAACCAGAAACGTCACGGGCACTCCAGTTCCAGGGTTGTCTACCTCTGCTCTAACACCACCTATACAGAATCTCTGAGTATTTTATAAACACAGAGGTCCAGTAGTATGGATTAACAATGGTAGTTACGTGAGCATATTGATTGAGCTGATCTGATGATGGCGGCAGGCCGAGTTGTGTTGTCAGAAAGTGGACGGCCTCCCTGTCAAAGGTGTCAGGTTTCAGGCTGATGGACTGCCAAAGCTGAGGGTTCGAGTTTCTCAGAGTCGGCCGGTCAGAATAATGGTTCCCTCATGAGGGCAAGCACAGACATCACAGTTGCAGACAAGTCAAAATCAATAGAGGAGAGAGATGGCGAGGGAAAATGGAGGGATGAAGAAGACTTTTTCATAAAATCCAAACATAACACCAGTACGCAGTTGTATTAAACAAACACCAGAAAGTCGCTCTCCGTTAGCGTCACACGCTACCCTCTGTGAACTTGCACATTATTTTAACAGAGAGGCTAAGCTAGTAAAGCAACTCGCTACAAGTTAGCCCTGGAATTCCTGGTTTCAGCCTTGGCTGTGCCACAAAACAGTAATGACTGGTGTTCAGAGGGTTTAAGTTGTCATACAAGAACTTCAGCTCTGTTGCTCCTTGTGCATGATGCAGTAGCTAGAGATGGAACTGGCCTTGTTGGGGTGTTACAAAAAACACATTTGCTATACTAGTTACAGGCATGCTGGTGCTCATATATTTCTATTCACAAAATAATTTTGAATGGGCAAGTAAAAAAAAAAGAAAAAAGAAGTAAAACTCTCATACACTCATTAATGCACAGCTATAGCATGTTTTAAAAAATTACTAAATGGCTTGTAATACATGGAGTTGGTATTTAATCTGCCTGAGGAGTATTCACATACTTTAACTGTCAAATACAGCCTTTCTAAACCTTTTAGCTTTTTTGTTAAGGAAACTCCACCTGCAGCGGATAATAATCTCTTAAACGGAGGCTGGGAAGATGTATTATGGTAAATCTAACGTCACTGTCACTTTGAGGCGAGAGCTCTTAGCAGAAATTAAATCAATATTCCGAATGAAAATGAGGCAAAGTTGTCTGGTTATGAGGCCATCATTAATTGGTTTCTTGGCACACTAGAACAGAAATCCATAAAGAGAGGGTATTATAATCACCCTAGATAGCACAAGAGATAATTTTGCCATTACTGTGACAACAGGAAGCCCTGGCTGTGTCGTACTGCAGTCAGATTAGCATGTTGAGATAATATCGTTTTTAGAATTTGACTAAAGCACTTTTTTAAATCATCGGAGATTGTTTCACTGTTTCACCCAGTGAGTGAAAGTCTCCAGATCAACACCACCCTCGTGTCTGATTTCTCCAGACCAGAGCTGTGCGTCCTGTTTAAATGTGCAGTTCCTAAATGCCACTGCCTTTTTGTGTGAGAAATGCATAGTGTGGCCATGTTGGCTCTGATTTCTGCTGGGCTGTGACTTTTTGTGAGATGAAGTGGAAAAGATGAGCCCTGTAAAGACATGTCCCGTTTGCAGGAGGTGAGTGAGTAGTGTTCGATCTGTAATTGAGCTCCAATTCTGCTGTAGGCAGCACAGGAACACAGGAACACAAGTGCACGCACACACATACACAGTGTGAGGACCCCAGCTCCCAGCATAGCTGACTATGTGTTTCAGGAAGTGCTCGAGCAATGACCTCAGCTAAAGCCGGTTATTTCCCGTGGTAAACCCGATTCTGTGACGAGCAGTTTGCTGATGGAAGATGATGGAGACTCATCTATACTCCTGTTGACTGATGATTTTGCCTCGGGTGCCAGGTCAATGAAGGCTGTCTGTCCGCAAGTCAACCCGTCTGTCTGTCCTTTCTCATTGCCGTCCTGCAGCCTGCGAGTGCTGTCAGAAAGAGAGAGGAAGAGAGAGGAAGAGAGAGGAAGAGAGAGGAAGAGAGAGGAAGAGAGGAAGAGAGAGGAAGAGAGAGAAAGAGAGAGAAAGAGAGAGGAAGAGAGAGAAAGAGAGAGAAAGAGAGAGAGGAAGAGAGAGAGAGAGGGGAAGAGAGAGAGGAAGAGAGGGGAAGAGAGAGGGGAAGAGAGAGGGGAAGAGAGAAAGAGAGAGAAAGAGAGAGAGGAAGAGAGAGAGAGAGGGGAAGAGAGAGAGGAAGAGAGAGAGGAAGAGAGAGAGGAAGAGAGAGAGGAAGAGAGAGGGGAAGAGAGAGAGGGGAAGAGAGAGGGGAAGAGATTATGAAAACGCCATGATGAGCCCTAAATTCCTGAATCACAAAAGGCTCTCTGTATCTTCTTTATCTCTGTTGTTTTCTCTCCCGGGTTTTCCTGACGGAGACGCCGTGCGATGATCAGTAGTCTTTGTAGGTAATCGGGCCTCGTCTGTCGCCGCGCTGCCAAAGCTGAACTCCGCCTACTCCCGTCTCTGCATCAAAGAAGGAAAAGTTGCACGCTACTCTGCGTGAACTTTGCAGAAACTCCAGCTGAGATCTGATGAAATGCTCTGCCATGGGAAGTGCAGCCATTTTCTCCTCTCTCATCGCCAAGCTGCCTTCAGGTAGTGACAGGAGAGGCTGCGCTAACTGCATACGAGCGCTGCGCTAACTGCATACGAGCGCTGCGCTAACTGCATACGAGCGCTGCGCTAACTGCATACGAGCGCTGCGCTAACTGCATACGAGCGCTGCGCTAACTGCGAACGAGCGCTGCGCTAACTGCATACGAGCGCTGCGCTAACTGCGAACGGGCGCTGCGCTAACTGCATTCGAGCGCTGCGCTAACTGCATACGAGCGCTGCGCTAACTGCGAATGGGCGCTGCGCTAACTGCATACGGGCGCTGCGCTAACTGCATACGAGCGCTGCGCTAACTGCGAACCGGCGCTGCGCTAACTGCGAACCGGCGCTGCGCTAACTGCGAACCGGCGCTGCGCTAACTGCGAACCGGCGCTGCGCTAACTGCGAACCGGCGCTGCGCTAACTGCGAACGGGCGCTGCGCTAACCGCGATAGAGCGCTGCAGTCAAGGGCTCTCTTATCCCAGCAAATCGCACAATGTACTGTGGTGGAAAGCAGTGTCTTATGATTAGTTCATACAGCTCACCGGCAGTGTTGGCCCCACCCACTGTGGGGTTCATGAAGACTCACTCGGATTGTGGTCATGTTGTTCTCAGCAGAACATGTGAACCGGGTGCTGCTGCATTCTATTTTATTCTGTATTCTTTTGGTGCATGCTGGGTAATGAGGCAGGAATTTTGACAAGCCTGTCTAGGTGTGGAAGTAAAGAGAAGCCCTGTCTCTTCTATGCATAATTATTTGTTAACTCTGCTGTATATGAACAACTCGCCCTGAGTTGAGAAGGCAGTTGCTTCAACAACGTTATGGCAGCACAGCTTACAAAAATATTTTTTTTTAAATGCAACACAATGACCGTCCTCCAATCGCTAACGTAACAACGGAATTAAAGTAAACCTCCAGCCTCCCCCTGAGACTGTCAGAGCTACAGACAGGCTGGGCGAGCGCTGCCGTTTTGTGCTCCTCCTTTACATCGCCCTGCCTCATTCTCCTGGGTCACAGCCTGCCGAATCCTGTCCCTGTTTCCATCCCAGGTTCCAATGGGGCTGAGCTGGAGGAGAGGAACGGGTTTACGCTCATTTTCCAGCACGCTCATTCATTCATTCATGCTACGGTTAAACAAGTTAAATTAACATTTTATATTTTTGCTTTGGCTGTATATTTCCGCCAAAGTGCATTTACCAGGAGAAAATGGGTGGAAGTACCTTGTGACGGTTAGGTAGGGTTTTTTTTTTTTTTTACCTCCAGAGAAGAATTAATTTGGCCGCTAGTTCCATTTTTGATTAATTAAAGCTTAGAGTTCACTAACCTGCTATGTGCGTGCGTGCGTGCGTGTGTGCGCGCATAGGCGTAGCTCACTGAAGTTGAGTTTCACACACACACACACACACACACACACACAGGAGCTGATGGTCTGCTCTTTCTCCTCCCCTGGGTAACGGTGCTCTATATTAAAATGAAGACGGAACAAGTTTGATATGTGAGGGAAAAGTTTTCCGTCTTTGTTTGTCTTTCCCATGACTAACTTCTCCAGTGCAGCTGTGTCAAAGGAACAGGGCCAGTTAGAAATATCCCTGCTGCTTCGTCCAGTTCTGCTTCCAGTTCTCCTTACGGTTACCACGTTTTTCCATAAAATCCAATCTATATGATGCCGATATAATTGATAAGAGAATGTTTTAAAAAACAATTTTCCCTGCCTGTCCTACTCCTCAGGGGAGGTCAAGTGGTCAAGGTTTTCCCTTTAGCATCCCTAAGGAAAAAACAGAACGGAAGACAGTGTTGCCTTTTGCGGATGTTGTGCCTGAAGGGAACGTGCCTTCTCCTCAGTGGTGGGAAGCTCGGTATTCCCATTGCCAGTCTCAACACACGGCGCTTAGAATCGCTCTTATTTACCCTCGCTAGTCTTTCTCTCACTGTCTCACTGTCCCTCCGCCGGCTCCTTTAAACACTCCTCTCATTAACCTCTCTCTCACTGTCTCACTGTCCCTCCGCCGGCTCCTTTAAACACTCCTCTCATTAACCTCTCTCTCACTGTCTCACTGTCCCTCCGCCGGCTCCTTTAAACACTCCTCTCATTAACCTCTCTCTCACTGTCCCTCCGCCGGCTCCTTTAAACACTCCTCTCATTAACCTCTCTCTCACTGTCTCACTGTCCCTCCGCCGGCTCCTTTAAACACTCCTCTCATTAACCTCTCTCTCACTGTCTCACTGTCCCTCCGCCGGCTCCTTTAAACACTCCTCTCATTAACCTCTCTCTCACTGTCCCTCCGCCGGCTCCTTTAAACACTCCTCTCATTAACCTCTCTCACTGTCTCACTGTCCCTCCGCCGGCTCCTTTAAACACTCCTCTCATTAACCTCTCTCTCACTGTCCCTCCGCCGGCTCCTTTAAACACTCCTCTCATTAACCTCTCTCTCACTGTCTCACTGTCCCTCCGCCGGCTCCTTTAAACACTCCTCTCATTAACCTCTCTCTCACTGTCCCTCCGCCGGCTCCTTTAAACACTCCTCTCATTAACCTCTCTCTCACTGTCTCACTGTCCCTCCGCCGGCTCCTTTAAACACTCCTCTCATTAACCTCTCTCTCACTGTCCCTCCGCCGGCTCCTTTAAACACTCCTCTCATTAACCTCTCTCTCACTGTCTCACTGTCCCTCCGCCGGCTCCTTTAAACACCCCTCTCATTAACCTCTCTCTCACTGTCCCTCCGCCGGCTCCTTTAAACACTCCTCTCATTAACCTCTCTCTCACTGTCTCACTGTCCCTCCGCCGGCTCCTTTAAACACTCCTCTCATTAACCTCTCTCTCACTGTCTCACTGTCCCTCCGCCGGCTCCTTTAAACACTCCTCTCATTAACCTCTCTCTCACTGTCTCACTGTCCCTCCGCCGGCTCCTTTAAACACTCCTCTCATTAACCTCTCTCTCACTGTCTCACTGTCCCTCCGCCGGCTCCTTTAAACACTCCTCTCATTAACCTCTCTCTCACTGTCTCACTGTCCCTCCGCCGGCTCCTTTAAACACCCCTCTCATTAACCTCTCTCTCACTGTCTCACTGTCCCTCCGCCGGCTCCTTTAAACACTCCTCTCATTAACCTCTCTCTCACTGTCTCACTGTCCCTCCGCCGGCTCCTTTAAACACTCCTCTCATTAACCTCTCTCTCACTGTCTCACTGTCCCTCCGCCGGCTCCTTTAAACACTCCTCTCATTAACCTCTCTCTCACTGTCTCACTGTCCCTCCGCCGGCTCCTTTAAACACTCCTCTCATTAACCTCTCTCTCACTGTCTCACTGTCCCTCCGCCGGCTCCTTTAAACACTCCTCTCATTAACCTCTCTCTCACTGTCTCACTGTCCCTCCGCCGGCTCCTTTAAACACTCCTCTCATTAACCTCTCTCTCACTGTCTCACTGTCCCTCCGCCGGCTCCTTTAAACACTCCTCTCATTAACCTCTCTCTCACTGTCTCACTGTCCCTCCGCCGGCTCCTTTAAACACTCCTCTCATTAACCTCTCTCTCACTGTCTCACTGTCCCTCCGCCGGCTCCTTTAAACACTCCTCTCATTAACCTCTCTCTCACTGTCTCACTGTCCCTCCGCCGGCTCCTTTAAACACTCCTCTCATTAACCTCTCTCTCACTGTCTCACTGTCCCTCCGCCGGCTCCTTTAAACACTCCTCTCATTAACCTCTCTCTCACTGTCTCACTGTCCCTCCGCCGGCTCCTTTAAACACTCCTCTCATTAACCTCTCTCTCACTGTCTCACTGTCCCTCCGCCGGCTCCTTTAAACACTCCTCTCATTAACCTCTCTCTCACTGTCTCACTGTCCCTCCGCCGGCTCCTTTAAACACTCCTCTCATTAACCTCTCTCTCACTGTCTCACTGTCCCTCCGCCGGCTCCTTTAAACACTCCTCTCATTAACCTCTCTCTCACTGTCTCACTGTCCCTCCGCCGGCTCCTTTAAACACTCCTCTCATTAACCTCTCTCTCTCACTGTCTCACTGTCCCTCCGCCGGCTCCTTTAAACACTCCTCTCATTAACCTCTCTCTCACTGTCTCACTGTCCCTCCGCCGGCTCCTTTAAACACTCCTCTCATTAACCTCTCTCTCACTGTCTCACTGTCCCTCCGCCGGCTCCTTTAAACACTCCTCTCATTAACCTCTCTCTCACTGTCCCTCCGCCGGCTCCTTTAAACACTCCTCTCATTAACCTCTCTCTCACTGTCCCTCCGCCGGCTCCTTTAAACACTCCTCTCATTAACCTCTCTCTCACTGTCTCACTGTCCCTCCGCCGGCTCCTTTAAACACTCCTCTCATTAACCTCTCTCTCTCACTGTCTCACTGTCCCTCCGCCGGCTCCTTTAAACACTCCTCTCATTAACCTCTCTCTCACTGTCTCACTGTCCCTCCGCCGGCTCCTTTAAACACTCCTCTCATTAACCTCTCTCTCACTGTCTCACTGTCCCTCTGCCGGCTCCTTTAAACACCCCTCTCATTAACCTCTCTCTCACTGTCTCACTGTCCCTCCGCCGGCTCCTTTAAACACTCCTCTCATTAACCTCTCTCTCACCCCACATAGGTCCTCTGAAACCAAGAATACTAATGAAAGCATCCTTTTACTGAGAGCGTAGCGGGGTACGCTTCAAGAACATCGTTTCTTTCCCCCCGATAATTCTACAGTAGAATTCAAAAGGAAACTCTGATGCACTGAAGGCAGAATTTAGCATGATGTTGAGGAGTGATAATGAGCACAAGAAAGCTACTGTTCAGCATCTCTACTGTTCAGCATCTCTCCTGTTCAGCATCTCTACTGTTCAGCATCTCTCCTCCACATACTACACTGCTTATGATGCTTCCCTTTCACACAGAATCTCTATTGTCTATCGCTGTGGCGTAAATTAGCATGATTGATAGATTAAAATAATAAGGACTATACCCAGTACAAGCCATTTACTATTACAATTTAAATATAATAATAATAATAATAATAATAATAAGAAGAAGAAGAATAAATGGAGACTAACATCAGTGGAGAAAAAGAAAGCTAGACATATTTTATAAGCGATGGCACTTTTATAAGTGATTGCTCTTTTGCTACATTTATACGGAGTGAAACCTGTACAGGTATGTATTGTGTTTTCTCCAAAGACGACATCAGGCTGTATACTACATGTGCATCCATCTCTACAAGTCTGTCAGACTCTATTACAATAAGCATCACTTTTTATAATAACAGCAACAATAACAAAAACCGCATACACCAGGGGGGTGTACTTTGAAGCATGATTACCCAGTTAGCTGGATAACGGCACTGCATAAAACCTGGAAAATATCTTTTTACTTCAGTCCATGTTCCAGATTCGGGAAGGTTCTGGGTTTTACAGTTATCCAGCTAACTCAGTAATACTGTTTCATAGTATACCCCCCCTGGATTAATGCAGACGTGTAGTATACTCCCTCTGGATTAATGCAGATGTGTGATTTACATACGCAGATTAAAATAATGAAATGTAACGATTCTGTAACCCCCCCCCCCCCTCTATCCCATCAGGTCTGGGGAAGCCGAGATGGAAGAGCAGTGCCCGGGACTCCTCCCCCACGCCCAGCACGGAGGCCGAGTACCCGTCCAATGGGAGCAGCGGGGCGGAGCGTATCTACGACCTCAACGCCCCCGCGCTGGTGAAGTTCGGGTACTCGGCGGAGCGGGAGGACGAGCTGACGCTGGTGAAGGGCACCCAGGTGGTGGTGATGGAGAAATGCAGCGATGGGTGGTGGCGAGGAGGCTACGACGGCCGCGTCGGCTGGTTCCCCTCCAACTACGTTGAGAGCGAGGAGGCGTCGGGGGACCCCGCGGCATTCCTGAGCTCGCGGGAGGGCGGGGCGACGCTCGCTAACGGGCAGGGCGGCACGCTCCACCTGGTGCAGACTCTGTACCCCTTCAGCTCGGTGACGGAGGAGGAACTGAACTTTGAGAAGGGGGAGACCATGGAGGTGGTGGAGAAGCCTGAGAACGACCCCGAGTGGTGGAGGTGTAAAAACGGGCGGGGTCAGGTGGGCCTGGTGCCCAAGAACTACGTGGTGGTGCTGAGCGACGGGCCCGGCGTCGGGGGTCCCGGGCCCCAGTCCACGCACGGCAGCCTTGTGGGACCGGCCAGCGTGGGAAAGTTCGCCGGGAAGGATTGGTACTATGGCAACGTGACGCGGCACCAGGCGGAGTGTGTCCTGAACGAGCGGGGACGGGAAGGAGACTTCCTGGTGCGTGACAGTGAATCCTCGGTGAGTGGGGGAGGGGCAGAGAAGGGCATTGTGGGAGTTTTAGGGGAGGAAACAGAGGGCAGGAGTTTGTGGAGGGGGCGGGGAGAGTACCTGGCCCAGTCAGCAGGGCGGCGGGGGGGGCAGGAACCGTTACTTATGTAGCTTTTAGGCTGTGTTAATATTAATATGAAGTGCTTTTGGAAGGGGATATCAGTTACATCCCTGAGCGTGTGTGTGTGTGAGAGAGAGAGAGAGAGAGAGAGAGAGAGAGAGAGAGAGAGAGAGAGAGAGAGAGAGAGAGAGAGAGAGAGAGAGAGAGAGAGAGAGAGAGAGAGAGAGAGAGAGAGAGAGAGAGAGAGAGAGAGAGAGACTGTGTGTGTGTGTATGTGTGTGTGTGTTTGACGAAGGAAGAGGGCTTGGAATGCACGTCTCTAAAAGATGAGTCTATTCACACAGTTTCTATCATAAAAGTCTTGACTCATCGGACATAAATTTCTTCTTACCAATGAGGCTGAGACATTCCAATTTTCATAAAAAGCAAATCAAGGGGCGTGGCCAAGTATAGTACCGTCATAGCGGACGTTCAGAAGCACTATGAACCTTGTGGAAAATGGAGACTGGTTACTGTGTATGACCACAGATCTTAATCTTCAGTCTTGGTCCACCCCCAAAATACATACTGCTGAATTTGTTTACATGCTAGATCCACATCATTCTACAGTCACTAAGCAACGATGAACGTTTGAATATGTACAAACGTTTTGGGGTCGTTTATAATATCTCTTTACAGCGAAGGTTATACAGAACAAGCTGCAAAGCTTCTATTTTACACTGTTTCCAGTTAATAATGACTCTGCCTCATTTTAATCGAGAGCGTTTGGTGGGCAGTGATGATGGTGCTCATGGAAAATGTGCAGCTGTGGTTGGTTTGTATTATGAAGTAATGGCGCCCCCTTTTGCAAATATAAAGAATCATTAAACTTTGAAAAGGGATGTGAATTACTGTATAAAACAAAAAGAAACAATTTGTGAATCTTGTGAAGCGTGCAAATTAAACTCTTCTTTCCTTTCTCCCTCCCTCTTTTTACATCTCTCTCTCACACCTTCTCTCTCACCTCTCTATTTTCTCTTTCACACTCTCTCACACCCTTTCACCCTCTCTCTCTCTCTCTCTCACACGCCCTCTCTCTCCTCTCTATTTTCTTTTTGTTATTTTTAGTGGCTTGCGTTTGTAGTTCGGTTAGTGTTTTTGTGTGGTTTGATTGAGTCTGTTCTTTACTATTGGGGGCATTGGGGGCTAACCTGAGGGTTAACTGGATGAGACTGGCTTGTACATGTATTGTACAATAAAAGTTTTGTAAAAACTCTCTCCCTCTCTCCCCCTCCCTCCCTCTCTCCCCTCCCTCCCTCTCTCCCCTCTCTCTCTCTCTCCCCCTCCCTCTCTCCCCCTCCCTCCCTCTCTCCCCTCCCTCCCCTCTCTCTCCTCTCTCTCTCCCCCTCCCTCTCCCCTCTCTCTTTCTCCCTCTCCCTCTCTCCCTCCTTCTCCCTCTCTCCCTCTCCCTACCTCTCCCTCCCTCCCTCCTTCTCCCTCTCTCCCTCTTCCTCCCTCCCTCCTTCTCCCTCTCTCTCCCCTCCCTCCTTCTCCCTCTCTCTCCCCCTCCCTCTCCCCTCTTTCTTTCTCCCTCTCCCTACCTCTCCCTCCCTCCCTCCTTCTCCCTCTCTCCCTCTTCCTCCCTCCCTCCTTCTCCCTCTCTCTCCCCTCCCTCCTTCTCCCTCTCTCTCCCCCTCCCTCTCCCCCCTCTCTCTCCCCCTCCCTCTCCCCTCTCTCTCTCCTCTCTCCCCCCCCCCCCCCTCTCTCCCATAGCCCAGTGATTTCTCCGTGTCTCTGAAAGCTCCAGGGAAGGAGAAGCACTTTAAGGTGCAGCTGACAGGGGGTGTTTACTGCATCGGCCAGCGCCGCTTTGCCACCATGGACCAGCTGGTGGAGCACTACAAAAAGGCGCCAATCTACACCAGCGAGCACGGCGAGAAGCTGTATCTCGTCCGGCCGCTGCTGTGACCCCGCCCCGGCCCCGCCCAGCCCAACAGATACCCAAGGCAACAAGCCTTACTTCCTGACTTTTCACTCACAGGGCAGAGTCAACCTCTCCGACTCTGTTCCTTTGACATTTATTTAAAGTGATTAACAGACGCACGAGTGACTTAGACCAATCACAAGGAAGAGCGTGTGATAAAGTGTCGAGGAGATGGCCAATCGCAGAGCAGGCTGATCCGGTTCATTTTTTGTTCCTAGTTTTCATTTGATGGCTCTTCGCCTCATTTGCTTTATAATGTCAAGCTAACTTCCAAACCATCTGCCAGGCGGTACGAGAACAGCATCCTCACCGGGCGTTGACTACTAGCACGTGCTCACCTTAGCCTCCGTCACACGTCCTCTTTGGGAAAGCGGAGGTTTTCTTGAGTCCGGGAAGACGTCACACACCGCAAAGCGCTGTTTGCCGCTCCACGCCGCCTCCCACTCTCCACCGAGCCATATTCTGTGCCGGTGACTTGCCCCCGGCCTACACAAGACAGAGCGAGAAACCCTGAGCTATGGTCACTCACACGTACCCACTCGCAGATACTACAACCCGGAGTCATGTACAGCGCTGCTGTTTTATGTTCCTGACTGACTTTTCTTTGGGGGAGGGGGTGCTGTTTGGCAGAGAGAGGGGGTAACAACGGGGAGACCGCCCCCTCCCCCCTCAGTTCTACTGTTCCACAGGTCATATATTCACGTAACGCATTGTGAAGATCGACATTAATAAGAGGAAAAGAGAAAGATAATGTTTTTTCTTCGATTTTGGTTGATTTTATTTTTTATTTTGTTTGTCATCGTCCGTGACCCTTTTGTTGAGCGTCGACTTCAGTTATTTCTCTGGAATTTGCTTTTTATAAATACAACACTGAATGTTATTGAACATGGTTATTTAATTCTTGTTGCCACTGTATGTATATTTTAAAAAAAGGTGCATATATAAATTGTTTAGACCTAGAAACAAGGTACTGTACCTCAAACAGTGTGTTGAGAATTTAAATACTTTTGTTCAATTAAAAGTTTTGCAAAATATTGAACAAGGCGTTTGCTTGCTGTCAGAATGCTGTGTGACATCATTATATCTCCGCCTTTCTGAGGTAAGTGTCAAGCTCCCTTTAACTCTTTGAAGAGTAGGTTTTTTTAATGTTATTTTATTTTTTATTTGAATTCAGTATGGTTTAAGGGGGTAAATAATCCCTCAAAACATGAAAAGCACCTAATTATGAAAGAAATAATGGCTCGTTAAAATTCTGGGATTACAATTGGGGTTGGAAGGGAAACCAGCATACACAGGGGTCACCAGGACAGAGTTTGGGAACCACTGAGTTAAAGCAGTCCTGGGCACAAGATGTTATTTTTCTGTTCTCCAGCAGAGGGCGGTGTGACTACAGGACAGCCAGCAGTCAGCTGTGGAATGCTGGCGCAGTTCTCGTGTTTATACAGCTTGTTCAACAGTTGCTGTTCTCATCCTCAGTGCTGGGAAATTTGTGAGCCCGACACGGTAAATACTACGCAATTTGCCTTGACGTTGCACATTTGCTTTCTTTATTTCTCTCTTCTCACTCGCTCTCTTGCATTCTCTCTTTTTGTATAAAGTCAAAAGAAAACCAAAAACATTTGTGGTAATAGGAAATAAGACTTAATATTTTAGGTGTCTGGTCATTTTTATGCCATTTTTATTTTTGCCGTTTATAGACATTAACGTGTGTGTTTGTGCGAGTGAGAAAGAGACAGATACAGAGAGTGAAAGAGCACGAGAGATAGACTTGCTTTCCTGATTGATTGCTGGCATTGTCTCTGTGGAGCAGACATGCTGGGTATCGATCTGTTAATTTTCCGTATTTGCGCCTCCTGTTGGGGCATTTTGTAACACTACAGACCGGCTCTTTTTCTGCCTTTATTTGCTTGGCCTCTCTTTTTTATTTTTTTAAATTCTTAACTGCTTTATTGGCACGACAAGATGCATCTTTGATTGCCTCGCCACAGAAAATAACATGCCCAATTGAACACAAACACAGACAAAAATAGCAAATACACTCACTGGTTGTGTCTCTGTTTATGGCAAGGTGCAGTGCATTTTCTGTGTTCACCTAATAAATAGGGGACCTTTTAGTGGTCATTGAAAGTTCAGAATTCGGGGCGTATTTTTATTCCCCGGTACCACGTGTTGTGAGGAAGTTTGGTTCTGTCTGTGACTGCAGTGTGAACACAGTCTGTCCTCTTTGGGCAGCCATGTCTGCCTGTGTCGGCCTCTTTCGATGGCTAGGCTGTGCTCACTGAGTCTTTACATTGGCAAAGTTTTTTTTTTTCCATTGCTATCTGTCACCATAGTCAGGTAATCAGCCATGGTGTACAGTCTGATTTGAGTCAAATTCCAATCAAGTTTGTTTTGGGTTTTTGTTATTTCTGTCCAATAGGTCAAGTATTTATCTTTTTCTGTAATTATCATTGTGTTGGGTCAAATCTTCTGGGCTGAGATGTCACTGTTCTGGGGCTGGTTATTATTCGTAATGTTAGTATTTACCTCACTAAGTCCCAGGACTAGTTCCTGCTGTTTTTAAATTGGGTACTTACATTTCACATCTTATTTAATGCCAATATGATATTCCACCCTAGCTTTCAGTCACAGGTCTGTCGTTAAACAAAAATGTCTGAGGTGCTATAAACCTGTCATTACAATGCTATAGCGTCCTGATAAAACATTTATAAGCAGACAGCTTTATGAAGCACGACACACTGTAATTTTTACGGTCAGATATGACGTAACAAATGTCTACAATTAATGACTAATCTGATTATTTATGATGTAATGATATTAATATATAATTTTAATATCAAGCTTTATAACAGATTTGTAAATCATGCTTAGGTAATTAAAGGTTTATACATGCTTGGATGTATAAAACATTCAAAGATTTTTGAAAGACGAGAGTATTTTACTAGGGGGAAAAGCATGAAGGGTTGAGTGGGCGTACAGTCCAATTGGTGAAAAAAATCAGTGTTTATTCCACTTGGGTGTAATTGTGACCATGAATAATGAATAAGGTTGATTCTGAATGAATTCTAACCGTGATAAGCAGGTGACCCCTCATTCATCAAATGAATGTGCTTTTCTGTGCGGACACTTAATTACAGTGATATTCATACCAAATCTGAATTGTAAAAAGCAGTTTGTTTGTTTTTTTCATGAATAATACTTCAATACTCATTTCCCAGGACATTTAACCAGTCAGATAGTTGAATGATTTCATTTTCTGTAACAAGCTATATGCCATGATTCCTTTAGAAAGAGGTCACATTTTCTATGTGAATAAATTAACAGGTCAGAGGTCAGTGGGGTCCTAATTACCGAATGTGAGGACTCCTGGTCACTGAGACTAAACCACTTGTGGAAAATGAAGAACGCAAAACAGAAGCAGATGGCAACAAAAGAAACCTGTGTTGTGTTACTATGTTTTAGGAAAAAAGAAGTAAGGATTTAAACACGTTTTCAACAACCCGAATGGCAGCATTCACCAGTGCCCAATCTACTGTGTACTGTGTACTAGCAGCTGCGTACTGTATGTGCAGTATTGGAAAATATTTTCTACGTACTATTTTCTAACCGTACTGTGGAAGTGTCGTAAGACGGCCCACTCTTGCCCGCGGCCATGTCACCTGTTTGTTTCTCTTGTTATTGAAGGAAAACTTTTTTTTTTTTTAACGAAGCTGCGTGTCATCTTTATGCGACCAAAATGTTTGCATACTTTTTGCAAAGTATCCAAATGCCGGAAGTAAGTATATCAGCCGGGGGTTTTAAGTACACTTAATTTAGAAAAATTTAGCTTACTTAACTACTTTCTCATCCTGCCTACTCAACAAGCATACTCAATAGTATGGAGGGGTGCTGGTTCAAAGCCCTGGTCTGAAGTGTGTACTTTTACTTACTGTGTATTTTTGTCAGTCTTAATTTTCCCCTTGATTACTCGGTGATGTTATTACAGCGTGCACTTTGTGATCAACTCAACTAAACGAGGGAACCTGTGATTACGAGCAGACCACTCGACATGTGACCGTTAGGCCTGACTCGGGCTAATATTTCACATGGGTGCTTGAAATTGACAGTGTGTCGAGGGAAACGGTGGTGGACCTTTATTCGCTGTTTATTGTACATTGCCTCGTAAAAGCGTCTGCCGGATTAATGTAATGTGACTAGTTCAGTCAGAACAGTGAATTCAGTCTCTGCTGTTCCTTCCCAATAAACGCACTCATCTTTGCCTCTGAATGTGTCTGCTCAGTCCCTCAGAATACTGAAATATTTAAACAGCAGAAAGCACCAGCATTAATACCCCCCCCCCCCCCCCCCCCCCCCCCAAAATACATACATACACACACATACACATACACATATCCATACACATATACACATATACACATATCCATACACATACACATATCCATACACATATACACATACACATATCCATACACATATACACATACACATATCCATACACATATACACATACACACATATCCATACACACACATATACACATACACACATATCCATACACATACACATATACACATATCCATACACATATACACATATCCATACACATATACACATACACATACACATATCCATACACATATCCATACATATATAAACATACACATATCCATACACATATACACATATCCATACACATACACATATCCATACATATATACACATACACATATCCATACACATATACACATACACATATACACATATACACATACACATATCCATACACATGTACACATACACATATCCATACACATATACACATACACATATCCATACACATATACACATACACATATCCATATACATATACACATACACATATCCATACACATATACACATACACATATCCATACATACATACACATATACATACACACATACACATATCCATACACATACACATATACACATACACATATCCATACACATACACAGATCCATACACATACACATATCCATACACATATACACATATCCATACACATATACACATACACATATCCATACACATATACACATACACATATCCATACACATATACACATACACATATCCATACATATATACACATACACATATCCATACACATATACACATACACATATCCATACACATATACACATATCCATACACATATCCATACATATACACATATCCATACACATATACACATATCCATACACATATACACATACACATATCCATACACATATACACATACACATATCCATACACATATACACATACACATATCCATACATATATACACATACACATATCCATACACATATACACATACACATATCCATACACATGTACACATACACATATCCATACACATATACACATATCCATACACATATACACATACACATATCCATACACATATACACATACACATATCCATACATATATACACATACACATATCCATACACATACACATATCCATACACATATACACATATCCATACACATATACACATACACATATCCATACACATATACACATACACATATCCATTCACATATACACATACACATATCCATACATATATACACATACACATATCCATACACATATACACATACACATATCCATACACATGTACACATACACATATCCATACACATATACACATATACACATACACATATCCATACACATATCCATACACATACACATATCCATACACATATCCATACATATATACACATACACATATCCATACACATATACACATACACATATCCATACACATATCCATATCCATACACATACACATATCCATACACATACACATATCCATACACATACACATATCCATACACATACACATATCCATACACATATACACATATCCGTACATATATACACATATGTGTATGTATGAATATAAGTATGTGTGTGTGTGTGTGTGTATGTGTATAAATAGATATATATATACACACACACATACATATATACATACACAAACACACATACGTACAGGTGCAGCTCAAAAAATTAGAATATCGTGAAAAAGTTCAATATTTTTTGTCACTCATTTCAGAAAGTGAAACTCATATTATATAGATTCATTACACATAAAGTAAAATATTTCAAGCTTTTATTTCTTGTAATTTTGATGATTATGGCTTACAGCTAATGAAAACCCAAATTCAGTGTCTCAGAAAATTAGAATATTGTAAAAAAGTTAAATATTGGAAACTCATGGTGTCACACTCTAATCAGCTAATTAACTCAAAACACCTGCAAAGGTTTCCTGAGCCTTTAAATGGTCTCTCAGTCTGGTTCAGTAGGCTACACAATCATGGGGAAGACTGCTGACTTGACAGATGTCCAGAAGACAGTCATTGACACCCTCCACAAGGAGGGTAAGCCACAAAAGGTAATTGCTAAAGAAGCTGGTTGTTCACAGAGTGCTGTATCCAAGCATATTCATAGAAAGTTGAGTGCAAGGAAAAAGTGTGGTAGGAAAAGGTGCACAAGCAACAGGGATAACCGCAGCCTTGAGAGGATTGTCAAGCAAAATCCATTCAAGAATTTGGGGGAGCTTCACAAGGAGTGGACTGAGGCTGGAGTCAGTGCATCAAGAGCCCCCACGCACAGACGAATCCTGGACATGGGCTACAAATGTCGCATTCCTCATGTCAAGCCACTCCTGAACCAGAGACAACGTCAGAAGCATCTTACCTGGGCTAAGGAGAAAAAGAACTGGACTGTTGCTCAGTGGTCCAAAGTCCTCTTTTCAGATTAAAGTAAATTTTGCATTTGATTTGGAAATCAAGGTCACAGAGTCTGGAGGGAAGAGTGGAGAGGCACAGAATCCACGTTGCTTGAAGTCCAGTGTGAAGTTTCCACAGTCAGGATGATTTGGGGTGCCATGTCCACTGTGTTTTCTGAAGTCCACAGTCAACGCAGCCATCTACCAGGAAATTTTAGAGCACTTCATGCTTCCTTCTGCTGACAAGCTTTATGGAGATGCTGATTTTATTTTCCAGCAGGAGTTGGTACCTGCCCACACTGCCAAAAGTACCAAAAGCTGGTTCAATGACCATGGTATTACTGTGCTTGATTGGCCAGCAAACTCGCCTGACCTGAACCCCATAGAGAATCTATGGGGTATTGTCAAGAGGAAGATGAGAGACACCAGACCCAACAATGCAGACGACCTGAAGGCCGCTATCAAAGCAACCTGGGCTTCCATTACACCTCAGCAGTGCCACAGGCTGATCGCCTCCATGCCATGCCACATTGATGCAGTAATTCATGCAACAGGAGCCCCAACCAAGTATTGAGTGCATAGAAATGAACATACATTTCAGAAGGCTGACATTTCTGTTTAAAATATCCTTTTTTATTGATCTTATGTAATATTCAAATTTTCTGAGACACTGAATTTTCATTAGCTGTAAGCCATAATCATCAAAATTACAAGAAATAAAGGCTTGAAATATTTCACTCTGTGTAATGAATCTAGATAATATATGACGTAAGACAATAATATTTCGTTTTTTCCCCAAAATACATTTTACTTCATAAATGTCTAAAAACGAATTATTTTCCACTTATTTTCATGCAGTTATGAAGTAAATATAATGCTCTAGCCATGGGAATCAAATAATGGCATTTTTAAATGTTTTAACTATTTTGGCCCATTTGGACATAAGACTATAATATTTATTTTTTTCCCCAAAATATATTTTTCATTCTAAATGTCTTAAAACGAATTATTTTCCACTTATTTTCATGCAGTTATGAAGTAAATATAATTTCTAATCCATTAGAATAAAAAAATGGCATGAATAATGCATTTTGAGACATTTATGGTAAAAAATGTGTTTTATTGGACAATCAGAAAAAAACAAGACTTACATAAGTCTTATGTCCAAAAAGTGCCAAAATGGTCAACAAAATAAAAATGTTATTTTTTTATTCCGATGGATAGAAAATCATTTTAACTTCATCCCTGTGGTAAAATAAGAAAAAAATAATGCATTTTGAGACATTTATGGTAAAAAATGTGTTTTATTGGACAATCAGAAAAAGACATAAGACTAAATAGTCTTATGTCCAAAAAGTGCAAAAAATGGTCAACAAACATTCCACTGTTTGGACATAAGGCTATAGGCTTATGTTTTTTATTTTTCCCAAAACACACTTTTCATCATAAATATCTCAAAACGTATTATTTTTCACTTATTTCGACGCAGTTATGAAGGAAATATGATTTTCTATCCATCGGAATCAAAAAATCGCATTTTTATCATTTTGACCATTTTTCCACTGTTTGGACTATAGGCTTATGTTTTTTATTTTCCCCAAAACACACTTTTCATCATAAATATCTCAAAACGTATTATTTATCACTTATTTTGACGCAGTTATGAAGGAAATATGATTTTCTCTCCATCAGAATAAAAAAATTGCATTTTTATCATTTTGCCACAAAACACACTTTTCATCATAAATATCTCAAAACGTATTATTTATCACTTATTTCAACACAGTTATGAAAGAAATATGATTTTCTATCCATCGGAATCAAAAAATCGCATTTTTATCATTTTGACCATTTTTCCACTGTTTGGACATGAGGCTATAGGCTTATGTTTTTTATTTTCCCAAAACACACCTTTCATCATAAATATCTCAAAACGTATTATTTTTCACTTATTTCAACGCAGTTATGAAGGAAATATGATTTTCTATCCATCAGAATAAAAAAATAGCATTTTTTTTTTTTGGACCATTTTGCCACAAAACACACTTTTCATCATAAATATCTCAAAACGTATTATTTATCACTTATTTTGACGCAGTTATGAAGGAAATATGATTTTCTATCCATCGGAATCAAAAAATCGCATTTTTATCATTTTGACCATTTTCCCACTGTTTGGACATAAGGCTATATAGGCTTATGTTTTTTATTTTTCCCAAAACACACTTTTCATCATAAATATCTCAAAACGTATTATTTATCACTGATTTCAACACAGTTATGAAGGAAATATGATTTTCTATCCATCGGAATCAAAAAATCGCATTTTTATTTTTTTGACCATTTTGCCACAAAACACACTTTTCATCATAAATATCTCAAAACGTATTATTTATCACTTATTTAGACGCAGTTATGAAGGAAATATGATTTTCTCTCAATCGGAATAAAAAAATCGCATTTTTATCATTTTGACCATTTTTCCACTGTTTGGACATAAGGCTATATAGGCTTATGTTTTTTATTTTCCCCAAAACACACTTTTCATCATAAATATCTCAAAACGTATTATTTTTCACTTATTTCAACGCAGTTATGAAGGAAATATGATTTTCTATCCATCGGAATAAAAAATCGCATTTTTTTTTTTGGACCATTTTGCCACAAAACACACTTTTCATCATAAATATCTCAAAACGCATTATTTTTCACTTATTTTGACGCAGTTATGAAGGAAATATTATTTTCTCTCCATCAGAATAAAAAAATTGCATTTTTATCATTTTGCCACAAAACACACTTTTCATCATAAATATCTCAAAACGTATTATTTATCACTTATTTCAACACAGTTATGAAAGAAATATGATTTTCTATCCATCGGAATCAAAAAATCGCATTTTTATCATTTTGACCATTTTTCCACTGTTTGGACATAAGGCTAATATAGGCTTATGTTTTTTATTTTCCCAAAACACACCTTTCATCATAAATATCTCAAAACGTATTATTTTTCACTTATTTCAACGCAGTTATGAAGGAAATATGATTTTCTATCCATCGGAATAAAAAATCGCATTTAATTTTTTTTGACCATTTTGCCACAAAACACACTTTTCATCATAAATATCTCAAAACGTATTATTTTTCACTTATTTTGACGCAGTTATGAAGGAAATATTATTTTCTCTCCATCAGAATAAAAAAATTGCATTTTTATCATTTTGCCACAAAACACACTTTTCATCATAAATATCTCAAAACGTATTATTTATCACTTATTTAAACACAGTTATGAAGGAAATATGATTTTCTATCCATCGGAATCAAAAAATCGCATTTTTATTTTTTTGACCATTTTGCCACAAAACACACTTTTCATCATAAATATCTCAAAACGTATTATTTATCACTTATTTCGACGCAGTAATGAAGGAAATATGATTTTCTCTCCATCAGAATAAAAAAATCGCATTTTTATCATTTTGACCATTTTGCCACTGTTTGGACTTAAGGCTATATAGGCTTATGTTTTTTATTTTCCCAAAACACACCTTTCATCATAAATATCTCAAAACGTATTATTTTTCACTTATTTCGACACAGTAATGAAGGAAATATGATTTTCTCTCCATCAGAATAAAAAAATCGCATTTTTATCATTTTGACCATTTTGCCACTGTTTGGACTTAAGGCTATATAGGCTTATGTTTTTTATTTTCCCAAAACACACCTTTCATCATAAATATCTCAAAACGTATTATATTTCACTTATTTCAACGCAGTTATGAAGGAAATATGATTTTCTCTCCATCAGAATAAAAAAATCGCATTTTTATCATTTTGACCATTTTTCCACTGTTTGGACTTAAGGCTATATAGGCTTATGTTTTTTATTTTTCCCAAAACACACTTTTCATCATAAATATCTCAAAACGTATTATTTATCACTTATTTCGACGCAGTAATGAAGGAAATATGATTTTCTCCATCAGAATAAAAAAATAGCATTTTTATCATTTTGACCATTTTGCCACTGTTTGGACATAAGGCTATATAGGCTTATGTTTTTTATTTTCCCCAAAACACACTTTTCATCATAAATATCTCAAAACGTATTATTTTTCACTTATTTCAACGCAGTTATGAAGGAAATATGATTTTCTATCCATCAGAATCAAAAAATCGCATTTTTATCATTTTGCCACAAAACACACTTTTCATCATAAATATCTCAAAACGTATTATTTTTCACTTATTTCAACACGGTTATGGAGGAAATATGATTTTCTATTCATCGGAATCAATAAATCGCATTTTTATCATTTTGACCATTTTTCCACTGTTTGGACATGAGGCTATAGGCTAATGTTTTTTATTTTCCCCAAAACACATTTTTCATCATAAATATCTCAAAACGTATTATTTTTCACTTATTTCAACGCAGTTATGAAGGAAATATGATTTCCTATCCATCGGAATCAAAAAATCGCATTTAAATAATTTTTTTGACCATTTTGCCACAAAACACACTTCATCATAAATATCTCAAAACGTATTATTTATCACTTATTTAAACACAGTTATGAAGGAAATATGATTTTCTATCCATCGGAATCAAAAAATCGCATTTTTATTTTTTTGACCATTTTGCCACAAAACACACTTTTCATCATAAATATCTCAAAACGTATTATTTATCACTTATTTAAACGCAGTTATGAAGGAAATATGATTTTCTATCCATCGGAATCAAAAAATCGCATTTTTATTTTTTGACCATTTTGCCACAAAACACACTTTTCATCATAAATATCTCAAAACGTATTATTTTTCACTTATTTCAACGCAGTTATGAAGGAAATATGATTTTCTCTCCATCAGAATCAAAAAATCGCATTTTTATCATTTTGACCATTTTGCCACTGTTTGGACATAAGGCTATATAGGCTTATGTTTTTTATTTTTCCCAAAACACACTTTTCATCATAAATATCTCAAAACGTATTATTTTTCACTTATTTCAACGCAGTTATGAAGGAAATATGATTTTCTATCCATCGGAATCAAAAAATCGCATTTTTATTTTTTTGACCATTTTGCCACAAAACACACTTTTCATCATAAATATCTCAAAACGTATTATTTTTCACTTATTTCAACGCAGTTATGAAGGAAATATGATTTTCTCTCCATCAGAATAAAAAAATCGCATTTTTATCATTTTGACCATTTTGCCACTGTTTGGACATAAGGCTATATAGGCTTATGTTTTTTATTTTCCCAAAACACACCTTTCATCATAAATATCTCAAAACGTATTATATTTCACTTATTTCAACGCAGTTATGAAGGAAATATGATTTTCTATCCATCGGAATAAAAAATCGCATTTTTTTTTTTGACCATTTTGCCACAAAACACACTTTTCATCATAAATATCTCAAAACGCATTATTTTTCACTTATTTTGACGCAGTTATGAAGGAAATATGATTTTCTATCCATCGGAATCAAAAAATTGCATTTTTATCATTTTGCCACAAAACACACTTTTCATCATAAATATCTCAAAACGTATTATTTTTCACTTATTTAGACGCAGTTATGAAGGAAATATGATTTTCTATCCATCGGAATCAAAAAATCGCATTTTTATCATTTTGACCATTTTCCACTGTTTGGACATAAGGCTAATATAGGCTTATGTTTTTTATTTTTCCCAAAACACACTTTTCATCATAAATATCTCAAAACGTATTATTTTTCACTTATTTCAACGCAGTTATGAAGGAAATATGATTTTCTATCCATCAGAATCAAAAAATAGCATTTTTTTTTTTTGACCATTTTGCCACAAAACACACTTTTCATCATAAATATCTCAAAACGTATTATTTATCACTTATTTAAACACAGTTATGAAGGAAATATGATTTTCTATCCATCGGAATCAAAAAATCAAATTTTTATTTTTTTGACCATTTTGCCACAAAACACACTTTTCATCATAAATATCTCAAAACGTATTATTTTTCACTTATTTCAGACGCAGTTATGAAGGAAATATGATTTTCTCTCCATCGGAATCAAAAAATCGCATTTTTATCATTTTGACCATTTTGCCACTGTTTGGACATAAGGCTAATATAGGCTTATGTTTTTTATTTTTCCCAAAACACACTTTTCATCATAAATATCTCAAAACGTATTATTTTTCACTTATTTCAACGCAGTTATGAAGGAAATATGATTTTCTATCCATCAGAATCAAAAAATCGCATTTTTTTTTTTTGGACCATTTTGCCACAAAACACACTTTTCATCATAAATATCTCAAAACGTATTATTTTTCACTTATTTCAACGCAGTTATGAAGGAAATATGATTTTCTATCCATCGGAATCAAAAAATAGCATTTTCATTTTTTTGACGATTTTGCCACAAAACACACTTTTCATCATAAATATCTCAAAACATATTATTTATCACTTATTTCAACGCAGTTATGAAGGAAATATGATTTTCTATCCATCGGAATCAAAATATCGCATTTTTATCATTTTGACCATTTTTCCACTGTTTGGACATAAGGCTATATATAGGCTTATGTTTTTTATTTTCCCCAAAACACACTTTTCATCATAAATATCTCAAAACGTATTATTTTTCACTTATTTCAACGCAGTTATGAAGGAAATATGATTTTCTATCCATCGGAATCAAAAAATAGCATTTTCATTTTTTTGACCATTTTGCCACTTTTGGACAATAAGCTATAGGCTATGTTTTTTTATTTTCCCCAAAACACACTTTTCATCATAAATATCTCAAAACGTATTATTTTTCACTTATTTCAACGCAGTTATGAAGGAAATATGATTTTCTATCCATCGGAATCAAAAAATCGCATTTTTATTTTTTGACCATTTTGCCAGAAAACACACTTTTCATCATAAATATCTCAAAACGTATTATTTTTCACTTATTTCAACGCAGTTATGAAGGAAATATGATTTTCTATCCATCGGAATCAAAAAATCGCATTTTTATCATTTTGACCATTTTTCCACTGTTTGGACATAAGGCTATATATAGGCTTATGTTTTTTATTTTCCCCAAAACACACTTTTCATCATAAATATCTCAAAACGTATTATTTTTCACTTATTTCAACGCAGTTATGAAGGAAATATGATTTTCTATCCATCAGAATAGAAAAATCGCATTTTTATCATTTTGCCACAAAACACACTTTTCATCATAAATATCTCAAAACGTATTATTTATCACTTATTTCAACGCAGTTATGAAAGAAATATGATTTTCTATCCATCGGAATCAAAAAATCGCATTTTTATCATTTTTCCACTGTTTGGACATATGGCTATAGGCTTATGTTTTTTATTTTTCCCAAAACACACTTTTCATCATAAATATCTCAAAACGTATTATTTTTCACTTATTTCAACGCAGTTATGAAGGAAATATGATTTTCTATCCATCGGAATAAAAAAATCGCATTTTTATTTTTTGACCATTTTGCCACAAAACACACTTTTCATCATAAATATCTCAAAACGTATTATTTTTCACTTATTTCAACGCAGTTATGAAGGAAATATGATTTTCTATCCATCGGAATCAAAAAAATCGCATTTTTATCATTTTGACCATTTTTCCACTGTTTGGACATAAGGCTATATAGGCTTATGTTTTTTATTTTTCCCAAAACACACTTTTCATCATAAATATCTCAAAACGTATTATTTATCACTTATTTCGACGCAGTAATGAAGGAAATATGATTTTCTCAATCAGAATAAAAAAATAGCATTTTTATCATTTTGCCACAAAACACACTTTTCATCATAAATATCTCAAAACGTATTATTTTTCACTTATTTCAACGCAGTTATGAAGGAAATATGATTTTCTATCCATCGGAATCAAAAAATCGCATTTTTATCATTTTGACCATTTTTCCACTGTTTGGACATAAGGCTATAGGCTTATGTTTTTTATTTTCCCAAAACACACTTTTCATCATAAATATCTCAAAACGTATTATTTTTCACTTATTTCAACGCAGTTATGAAGGAAATATGATTTTCTATCCATCGGAATCAAAAAATCGCATTTTAATTTTTTGGACCATTTTGCCACAAAACACACTTCATCATAAATATCTCAAAACGTATTATTTTTCACTTATTTCAACGCAGTTATGAAGGAAATATGATTTTCTATCCATCGGAATCAAAAAATCGCATTTTTATTTTTTTGACCATTTTGCCACAAAACACACTTTTCATCATAAATATCTCAAAACATATTATTTATCACTTATTTCAACGCAGTTATGAAGGAAATATGATTTTCTATCCATCGGAATCAAAAAATCGCATTTTTATTTTTTTGACCATTTTGCCACAAAACACACTTTTCATCATAAATATCTCAAAACGTATTATTTTTCACTTATTTCAACGCAGTTATGAAGGAAATATGATTTTCTATCCATCGGAATAAAAAAATCGCATTTTTATCATTTTGACCATTTTGCCACTGTTTGGACATAAGGTTATATAAGCTTATGTTTTTTATTTTCCCCAAAACACACTTTTCATCATAAATATCTCAAAACGTATTATTTTTCACTTATTTCAACGCAGTTATGAAGGAAATATGATTTTCTATCCATCGGAATCAAAAAATAGCATTTTCATTTTTTTGACGATTTTGCCACAAAACACACTTTTCATCATAAATATCTCAAAACATATTATTTATCACTTATTTCAACGCAGTTATGAAGGAAATATGATTTTCTATCCATCGGAATAAAAAAATCGCATTTTTATCATTTTGACCATTTTTCCACTGTTTGGACATAAGGCTAATATAGGCTTATGTTTTTTATTTTTCCCAAAACACACTTTTCATCATAAATATCTCAAAACGTATTATTTTTCACTTATTTCAACGCAGTTATGAAGGAAATATGATTTTCTATCCATCGGAATAAAAAATCGCATTTTTTTTTTTGGACCATTTTGCCACAAAACACACTTTTCATCATAAATATCTCAAAACGCATTATTTTTCACTTATTTTGACGCAGTTATGAAGGAAATATGATTTTCTCTCCATCAGAATAAAAAAATTGCATTTTTATCATTTTGCCACAAAACACACTTTTCATCATAAATATCTCAAAACGTATTATTTATCACTTATTTAGACGCAGTTATGAAGGAAATATGATTTTCTCTCCATCAGAATAAAAAAATCGCATTTTTATCATTTTGACCATTTTGCCACTGTTTGGACATAAGGCTAATATAGGCTTATGTTTTTTATTTTTCCCAAAACACACTTTTCATCATAAATATCTCAAAACGTATTATTTATCACTTATTTCAACGCAGTTATGAAGGAAATATGATTTTCTATCCATCAGAATCAAAAAATAGCATTTTTTTTTTTTGGACCATTTTGCCACAAAACACACTTTTCATCATAAATATCTCAAAACGTATTATTTATCACTTATTTAAACACAGTTATGAAGGAAATATGATTTTCTATCCATCGGAATCAAAAAATCGCATTTTTATTTTTTTGACCATTTTGCCACAAAACACACTTTTCATCATAAATATCTCAAAACGTATTATTTATCACTTATTTAGACGCAGTTATGAAGGAAATATGATTTTCTCTCCATCAGAATAAAAAAATCGCATTTTTATCATTTTGACCATTTTGCCACTGTTTGGACATAAGGCTAATATAGGCTTATGTTTTTTATTTTTCCCAAAACACACTTTTCATCATAAATATCTCAAAACGTATTATTTTTCACTTATTTCAACGCAGTTATGAAGGAAATATGATTTTCTATCCATCAGAATCAAAAAATCGCATTTTTTTTTTTTGGACCATTTTGCCACAAAACACACTTTTCATCATAAATATCTCAAAACGTATTATTTATCACTTATTTAAACACAGTTATGAAGGAAATATGATTTTCTATCCATCGGAATCAAAAAATCGCATTTTTATTTTTTTGACCATTTTGCCACAAAACACACTTTTCATCATAAATATCTCAAAACGTATTATTTTTCACTTATTTCAACGCAGTTATGAAGGAAATATGATTTTCTCTCCATCAGAATAAAAAAATCGCATTTTTATCATTTTGACCATTTTTCCACTGTTTGGACATAAGGCTATATATAGGCTTATGTTTTTTATTTTTCCCAAAACACACTTTTCATCATAAATATCTCAAAACGTATTATTTTTCACTTATTTCGACGCAGTTATGAAGGAAATATGATTTTCTCTCCATCAGAATCAAAAAATAGCATTTTTTTTTTTTGGACCATTTTGCCACAAAACACACTTTTCATCATAAATATCTCAAAACGTATTATTTATCACTTATTTAAACACAGTTATGAAGGAAATATGATTTTCTATCCATCGGAATCAAAAAATCGCATTTTTATTTTTTTGACCATTTTGCCACAAAACACACTTTTCATCATAAATATCTCAAAACGTATTATTTATCACTTATTTAGACGCAGTTATGAAGGAAATATGATTTTCTCTCCATCAGAATAAAAAAATCGCATTTTTATCATTTTGACCATTTTTCCACTGTTTGGACATAAGGCTATATATAGGCTTATGTTTTTTATTTTTCCCAAAACACACTTTTCATCATAAATATCTCAAAACGTATTATTTTTCACTTATTTCGACGCAGTTATGAAGGAAATATGATTTTCTCTCCATCAGAATAAAAAAATTGCATTTTTATCATTTTGCCACAAAACACACTTTTCATCATAAATATCTCAAAACGTATTATTTATCACTTATTTCAACACAGTTATGAAAGAAATATGATTTTCTATCCATCGGAATCAAAAAATCGCATTTTTATCATTTTGACCATTTTCCCACTGTTTGGACATAAGGCTATAGGCTTATGTTTTTTATTTTTCCCAAAACACACTTTTCATCATAAATATCTAAAAACGTATTATTTATCACTGATTTCAACACAGTTATGAAGGAAATATGATTTTCTATCCATCGGAATCAAAAAATCGCATTTTTATTTTTTTGACCATTTTGCCACAAAACACACTTTTCATCATAAATATCTCAAAACGTATTATTTATCACTTATTTAGACGCAGTTATGAAGGAAATATGATTTTCTCTCCATCGGAATCAAAAAAATCGCATTTTTATCATTTTGACCATTTTGCCACTGTTTGGACATAAGGCTATATAGGCTTATGTTTTTTATTTTTCCCAAAACACACTTTTCATCATAAATATCTCAAAACGCATTATTTTTCACTTATTTCAACGCAGTTATGAAGGAAATATGATTTTCTCTCCATCAGAATAAAAAAATTGCATTTTTATCATTTTGCCACAAAACACACTTTTCATCATAAATATCTCAAAACGTATTATTTATCACTTATTTCAACACAGTTATGAAAGAAATATGATTTTCTATCCATCGGAATCAAAAAATCGCATTTTTATCATTTTGACCATTTTTCCACTGTTTGGACATGAGGCTATAGGCTTATGTTTTTTATTTTCCCAAAACACACCTTTCATCATAAATATCTCAAAACGTATTATTTTTCACTTATTTCAACGCAGTTATGAAGGAAATATGATTTTCTATCCATCAGAATCAAAAAATAGCATTTTTTTTTTTTGGACCATTTTGCCACAAAACACACTTCATCATAAATATCTCAAAACGTATTATTTATCACTTATTTAAACACAGTTATGAAGGAAATATGATTTTCTATCCATCGGAATCAAAAAATCGCATTTTTATTTTTTTGACCATTTTGCCACAAAACACACTTTTCATCATAAATATCTCAAAACGTATTATTTATCACTTATTTCGACGCAGTTATGAAGGAAATATGATTTTCTCTCCATCAGAATAAAAAAATCGCATTTTTATCATTTTGATCATTTTGCCACTGTTTGGACATAAGGCTATATAGGCTTATGTTTTTTATTTTTCCCAAAACACACTTTTCATCATAAATATCTCAAAACGTATTATTTTTCACTTATTTCAACGCAGTTATGAAGGAAATATGATTTTCTATCCATCGGAATAAAAAATCGCATTTTTTTTTTTTGGACCATTTTGCCACAAAACACACTTTTCATCATAAATATCGCAAAACGTATTATTTTTCACTTATTTCAACGCAGTTATGAAGGAAATATGATTTTCTATCTATCGGAATAAAAAAATCGCATTTTTATCATTTTGACCATTTTTCCACTGTTTGGACATAAGGCTAGGTTTAGCGGTATGGTTAGGGTTTTGGTCAGGGTTAGGTTTAGGGGTATGGTTAGGGTTTTGGTTAGGTTTAGGGTTTTGGTTAGGGTTAGGTTTAGGGGTATGGTTAGGGTTTTGGTTAGGTTTAGGGGTATGGTTATGGTTTTGGTTAGGGTTAGGTTTAGGTCAGGGGATAATAAGTTCAACACCAAAGTGTTAAGCAGGCACTGGCACAGGTCATCAAATTCCTCTTTATATCTGATAACTCCACAAAAAAAAAAAAACCTTACATCACAAAAAAGAAAACTAGAGAGAAAGAGGGGGGCGAGAATATTTGGGCACGTCCCAAGCTGGGATCTAACCAGCAACCCTTTGTTTGATAGACAACTGTTCTATCCTGTTAAGCCACTGTTATTCCAGGTTAGAATCTGGTTGGTGTTGGGGTTGGGGTTAGAGTTAGGGTTAAGGTTGGGGTTGGGGTTAGAGCTAGGGTTGCGGTCAAAATCAAGGCCTGTAACAGGCTAGGGGTTAGGGTTATGGTTGGGGTTAGGGTTGGGGTTAGGATTAGGGTTAGGGGCGGCCCTAATCCGCAGGGAGGAAAGGTTGGACTTCAGGTTGGAATGCGGGACATCCCGGCACAGAGTCCGGAAAATGAACCCTTCGGGGCGGTTAGGGACCCGGCTCCATCACAGCATGGAACGCCGTTGCACCACACCCATGCATTGCCGACGGGGGCGCCTAACCGTGTGTCCAGTGACGGAAGTCGTACTTCCATCCGGGGACTTTGAGGCTAAGTTTCGCAGAGGCCCCTGTGGTCTTCTGGCCCGTGCGAGAGAACCGTAAGGCGGGCAGCGGCGGGGCCAGTGTCCCTGCACTCAGGGCGGTGGTACGGAGGCAACGATACTAACGCCAGAACCGTGGTCCAAAGTGGGGCTCCCCAGCACCCCAGAATGTATGGTTTTTTTGGGTCTGAGGCCGGGGGGACACAGTATACTTTTGACCCCTGTGAGTGAACCGTAGGGCCCACGGAGATGTGACCGGTGTCCCTGCACTCAGGGCGGGGGTCCAGAGCCAATGAGCCCAGCCTCAGAACTGTGGGCCGAAAGGGGGCTCCGCTGCACCCCAGAATGTATGGATTTTTGGGGTCCAGAGCCAACGAGCCCACCCCTGGGCCTGTGGTCCCAAAGGCGGCTATTTGTGCACGTCAAACGTGGCGGAAAGAAAAAAAGTCTGTCGTTTAAATTGCCAGCCGCTTCGTGAGGCTCCGCCCCCGCCTTGGTTCCGGTTTCGGAGCGCTTTTCTTTCAGCTCCAGCTAACGATCCCGCGGTCCAATCGGGCCGAATTTGGTATCGACACGTTCAGGAGACTCTCCCCGAACGAAGTAGACTATTCCCGAGTCTGTGTTCCGTTCGTGAGTCCGGCGATAAGCGAACAACTGGTCACCGGCGATGGACTCTGAAGAAATTCTGAAAGAAAAAGTTTTTGAGCTCCAGCTAACGATCCGCGGTCCAATCTGGCCGAATTTGGTACCGACGCGTTCGGGAGAGTCTCCCGGTTCCAACGAGCCCAGGTAGCCGGCTGTGGGACCCTCGGTGGTCCCGCTATAAGTGAAAACGTCCGCGGGTGACCAGTTGTCCTGGAGCTCCACAGCCGAGGCCGGAGTACCGAGCAATGTGTGTCCGAGAATGTGTGTCTTCTTCCCAGCCCGAGTGTGGATGAAAGAGTCGGTGAAAGCTCCAGAACAACTGGTCACCCGCGAGGGACTTAGAATATTTTCTGAAAAAATGGTTTTTGAGCTCCAGCTCCCGAACGCGCGGTCCAATCTGCCAGAATTCGGTACCGACGTGTTCGGGAGAGTCTCCCGGTTCCAACGAGCACAGGTAGCCGGCTGTGGGACTTTCAGGGGTCCCGCTATAAGCCAAAACGTCCGCGGGTGACCAGTTGTCCTTGAGGTCCAGGGCCGAGGCGGACTACCGAGCCATGTGTGTCCGAAAAAGACGTGCTGCTTCCCAGCCCTAGTGTGGAGGAAAGAGTCGGTGAAAGCTCCAGAACAACTGGTCACCCGCTGGGGACTTAGAAATGTTTCTTAAAAAAACTGCTTTTTGAGCTCCAGTTCGGGAACGCCTGGTCCAATCGGGCCGGTTCCGGTACCGTCGTGTCCGGGAGAGCCTCCCGGTTCCAACGAGCCCAGGTAGCCGGCTGTGGGACTTTCAGGGGTCCCGCTATAAGCCAAAACGTCCGCGGGTGACCAGTTGTCCTGGAGCTCCATGGCCGAGGCGCACTACCGAGAAATGTGTCCGAAAAAGAAGCGCTGCTTCCCAGCCCGACTGTGGAGAAAAGAGTCGGTGAAAGCTCCAGGACAACTGGTCACCCGTGGGCACTTAGAAAAAAGTTGGCACTTAGAAAATTTTTCTAAATTTTTTGGGGAAAAAAAGTGACACGTGGTCCGCAAATCGGGATTTTCATTGCATTGGAGTGAATGGGCCGCGGTACAGGGTACCCAGAGGGGTACAGGCGTATATATAGGAGAGAGGTCTGTGAGAACCAGAGATGCATCCTGACCTTTATGTAGCCCACTTTTGAGCTCCAGGAGAAAACGATTTTCTCCCTTGCTGGAGGTTTCTATCCGAGGGGGGAAATCTCGCAGCGCAGCCCGGTTTCGAGCTCCAGGAGAAAACGACTTTCTCCCTTGCTGGAGGTTTCTATCCAAGGGGGGAAACCTCGCAGCGCAGCCCGGTTTCGAGCTCCAGGAGAAAACGACTTTCTCCCTTGCTGGAGGTTTCTATCAGAGGGAGGAAACCTCGCAGCGCAGCCCGGTTTCGAGCTCCAGGAGAAAACGACTTTCTCCCTTGCTGGAGGTTTCTATCAGACGGGGGAAACCTCGCAGCGCAGCCCGGTTTCGAGCTCCAGGAGAAAACGACTTTCTCCCTTGCTGGAGGTTTCTATCTGAGGGGGGAAATCTCGCAGCGCAGCCCGGTTTTGAGCTCCTTGGGGCGGGGTGCACACTCACCGTTCTCCCGGCTTATGTGTGAGTGGTTCCTGGCTCCGCGCCTTGGGAGAACGGTCTCTCGCTACCCTGACGGAACCGATGTTCACACTCGCCCAGGCTGGGCACCTTGTGCTCCGTTTTAACCGGATGAAAGTCCCCTTACACGGACGGGGGAATTTCGCAAGTCAGATCCGATTTTGTGCACCTTTGAGGGGGGGCGCACACTCGCCCAGGCGGGGCACCTCGTGCTCCGTTTTAACCGGGTGAAAGTCCCGTTAGACGGACGGGGGAATTTGGGCAGGAGGGGTTGTGGAGAACCGGGCCCGTCGCTTCACTTCTCTGACTCTGGTGGGAGGGTCAGGGGAGAGTGAGCGGCGGTGCCCCGGGACTTCTCTCCCGTTCTGTTCCTCTCCCTCCCGCTCGTCGTCGGTCGGCTGAATTCATGGATAAACGAACGAGATTCCCATTGGCCGTCCAGCCCGATCTACACTCGCCCTGGCTTGGGCACCGTGCGCTCCGTTTTAACCAGGTGAAAGTCCCCTTACACGGACGGGGGAATTTCGCAAGTCAGATCCGATTGTGTGCACCTTTGTGGTGGGGTGCACACTCACTACCTTGATGAACTGATATCTCATACGCGCCCCTGTCAGGGCCCTCACGCGCTGGGTTCTCCCGGCTTATGTGTGAGTGGTTCCTGGCTCCGCGCCTTGGGAGAACGGTCTCTCGCTACCCTGACGGAACCGATGTTCACACTCGCCCTGGCTTGGGCACCGTGCGCTCCGTTTTAACCAGGTGAAAGTCCCGTTACACGGACGGGGGAATTTCGCAAGTCAGATCCGATTGTGTGCACCTTTGAGGGGGGGTGCACACTCGCCCTGGCTGGGCACCGTGCGCTCCGTTGAACCGGCTTGAAAGTCCCTATGCACGGGGGGAGAGTTTAACAGAGCTCAGGCCGGTTGTGTGCACCTTGAGGTGGGGTGCACACCAGTGTTGTAGGTCTCGAGACCACTTTTTCCAGGTCTCGGTCTTGGTCTCGGTCTTGGCTCTCTACGGTCTCGGTCTTGTCTCGGTCTCGGAGGTTTGCGGTCTCGAATATGCCGGTCTCGAAAAAATATATATGATATCTTGGTGTAAATTGAGACAAAATGTGCTGACGTTTGTCATTTAAAATACGCAGTTGAAACTGTTTTTCATGGGTGCAAACATATCGCGTTATCAAGTAAATGCGCAATGCAGCAAGCAATGAACTTATATACCCGCAACTGCCTCCCATAAAACACGTCGCACGCAGCTCACAGCATTATTTCGGCGTTCAAATTCCGTTGATCGCGTAGGGATTATTGTGAGTCTATTATATTTCAGTACAATAGTACAAGTTCGTACACCCCTACGATTTGTGTATACGCGTGCGTGTGTGTGCACACCACGTAACTCTATGGTGCACACGTCACTCGCAAGAAAAGCGTCCAATCCCAAACACGTGAATACAATACAGTACCTGGCCGAGATAGCGTGCATGTAACTTATAAGTACGTTTTGCAGATCCCGCACAATTTACCACTACGTTTCTGTCACGTCAGCGTTCGAACTTTGAAGAATTCTGTGCTGGGTACGACGGGTATCTTGGAATTTTCACATCTATTCTAAGAAATTCCTGCTGAAATTAACATGTCCAGCAGATCTGCTGTTATCAAATTTGGTTACAGAGATTTGCTTATGTTTTTGAAATGTAATGAACATGTCCTAAACTGAATATTAATAACACACCAAAGGAAACTTTTTTATTGTTCTGTTTAACTGGCTGTTTCATTCAAATAAAACATTGTCCACATGGGCTATACAAAATGAAATCTGCAAAAGTCTTAGGAGTATGACAAGTTAACATTGTTTTTTTTCCTTCTTCAAATAACTGAACAATGTGCCTTTATCTTTAGGCTTAAAATAAGATCCTTTGCATTTTCACTTAAATAATGTACTTATAAATGTTCTTACATTACATACATAGGAGTGGTAATTTTGTGGATAAGACACTGGATACCCTTTGTTGTACTTGTGATTTAAAAGTTAGTACATCAGGCATCTTGATTTGTAATAAGATATTTATGAAAGCGGGCATAATACCTTTTAAAATATTTTTTTCCCCCAGAATAATTCTTAATTTCTGTTGAGCATATTTCATCTGTCTTCACAAGTAATTGAATGCATGGTTGTTTTACAGTTGCATAGTACACGTTGCTACAAAAGAAAGATATGTTGCATATGCATACACATTACATTTACTTTGGTGCAGTGTGCCGTTTGAGTAATGTTGCTATCAGTTCATACGAAATAGTGTTGAATATTCATCATGAACTTATTTTTCCTCATTTGAAATTGGATTTATTTTATGGAGTGAAACTTAAGGTTGGATAATATATTATGAAGCAGTGTGCAATAAGCCAATAAATGTTTATTACCATTGCATTTCGATATTGGTCACTTTTGTTTATTTGTGCCATATTAGACGTATATTAAATGTAAGTGCACACGGTCTCGAGGTCTCGTCTTGGTCTCGGACCATTCAGGTCTCGGTCTTGGTCTCGGACCATGGGTCTTGGTCTCGGTCTTGGTCTCGGACCATGAGTCTCGGTCTTGGTCTTGGTCATGGTCTCGGGCATGGTGGTCTCGACTACAACACTGGAGCACACACACACTCACATGCACTCACTGAGTTTGACCGACTGGATATCAAAACCCGCCCTGTCAGGGCCCTCACGCGCCGGGCTTCCCGGCGTATGCGTGAGTGGTTCCTGGCCCCCGGGTTTGTTCCTCGTGGGGCAGGTAATAGCCCGCATGGACCGGCCTTCCGACGGTGCGTCGGCCGGCCTGCTGGCCCCCGCCTTTGCCCCCGCAGAGACCGAGTGAGACCGAGACGCCCCGCAAACCTTCCGAAGCGGCCCGACCACAGCCCTGCGGGGCGGGGCGAGGGAAGGAAGGCGCGAGCAGCCGGTTCAGGGGTCTTCCAGGCCTCTGGACCACATGCTGCTTTGCCCTGCCCTACCCGGTAAGCCCCGTCCCCGGCTGGAAACAACGTTTCTCCGGTGCTCCTAACCACGCACGACACGCTGTTCTGCAGCGACACGTGAAACCCACTCCCGGGGCCGCCTCCCTCCCCTTACCTCAGGGGCCCCGTGCGGGCTATCCAGCAGCCCGATTCCGCCCAAACTATACTCTCTATCAAGGGCGGCTACCTGGTTGATCCTGCCAGTAAGCATATGCTTGTCTGAGTGGTCGGTGACAGACAACTCTGCCCGGTACCTAGGGTTTTCGCCCAGCGCCGTCCACCTCCTCCCTTTCAGGGAACGGGTGTGTACACACCGCTCGAAAGGCACGGCTGACGGTGGCTTTGCCACTTGCGCTGACCGCGTTTATCCGAGGGTGGCTCCGGCCTGTTGCGAGGGCGGCTCCGGCCCGTGGCGAATCCCCTCCCTTATGTCCCCTCCGCTGACCGAGAGAAACAAGGAGCCCGAGACTGAGCGAGCGAGCGGCAGGCCGCCAACACCAACGTCAAACCTTGGTGGGCCTCTGCGCGCCTCGACCGTTCTTCCGGCGGCAACCTCAGATCAGACGTGGCCGAGCCGCTGTCGGAGGGCTGTTGGGCAGGAGGGGTCTGGAGGACCGGGCCCGTCGATTCCCCCCTTGCCCTGCCCCACCGGGGTTAAAGGGGTGCGAGCAGCGGTGCCCCGGGACTTCTCTCCCGTTCTGTTCCTCTCCCTCCGCTCGTCGTCGGTCGGCTGAATTCATGGATAAACTAACGAGATTCCCATTGTCCCTACCCGACTATCTAGCGGCCGCCTCCCTCCCTACCTCAGGGGCCCTGGGTGAAAACTGACAAATGCCTCATTAAATCAGTTAATGGTTCCTTTAAAAGCGTGAGTCTGCCGCCTTGGAGGCTCTGGGCTGAAGACCGTCCAGCCCGATCTACACTGTCCCTACCCGACTATCTTGCGGCCGCCTCCCTCCCTACCTCAGGGGCCCTGGGTGAAAACTGACAAATGCCTCATTAAATCAGTTAATGGTTCCTTTAAAAGTGCGAGTCTGCCGCCTTGGAGGCTCTGGGCTGAAGCCCGTCCAGCCCGATCTACACTCGCCCTGTCTTGGGCACCGTGCGCTCCGTTGAACCGGCTGAAATTCCCTATGCAGGGGGGGAGAGTTTGACAGAGCTCAGGCCGGTTGTGTGCACCTTGAGGTGGGGTGCACACACACACACTCACATGCACTCACTGAGTTTGACCGACTGGATATCAAAACCCGCCCTGTCAGGGCCCTCACGCGCCGGGCTTCCCGGCGTATGCGTGAGTGGTTCCTGGCCCCCGGGTTCGTTCCTCGTGGGGCGGGTAATAGCCCGCATGGACCGGCCTTCCGACGGTGCGTCGGCCGGCCTGCTGGCCCCCGCCTTTGCCCCCGCAGAGACCGAGTGAGACCGAGACGCCCCGCAAACCTTCCGAAGCGGCCCGACCACAGCCCTGCGGGGCGGGGCGAGGGAAGGAAGGCGCGAGCAGCCGGTTCAGGGGTCTTCCAGGCCTCTGGACCAAACGCTGCTTTGCCCTGCCCTACCCGGTAAGCCCCGTCCCCGGCTGGAAACAACGTTTCTCCGGTGCTCCTAACCACGCACGACACGCTGTTCTGCAGCGACACGTGAAACCCACTCCCGGGGCCGCCTCCCTCCCCTTACCTCAGGGGCCCCGTGCGGGCTATCCAGCAGCCCGATTCCGCCCAAACTATACTCTCTATCAAGGGCGGCTACCTGGTTGATCCTGCCAGTTAAGCATATGCTTGTCTGAGTGGTCGGTGACACACAACTCTGCCCGGTACCTACGCCCAATCTACCGTCTCAGGACGGGGGCGGCGTTTCAAAGACTGTGGAAATTCACCCCCAACCCTTCACCGTTGCATCGGGTGGGAATCCTCGCAGCGTAGCCCGGTTTTGAGCTCCATTAGTACGCGAAATTCTCCGTTATAACAAAGATGGAAGTTCCCATCCAAGGAAGGAAACTTTGGAGCTCATCCCCAGGTTTTGTGGTTTCCACAGCGCCTGGAGGGGCTGTCGCTGCTTGGCCAGTCCCATGGACAAGTAAAAACAAAAATCATGTGGTTGACACCTCGAACGCACTTTGCTGGCCTGGCTTCTGGCTAGGCCTGTGTGTGGTTCGCTTTGCCATCGATCGGGAACTCTCTCCCTCTCGAGGGAGAGGGCCCGCGTTTGGGGTTTTGTCGCAGGGGGAAGAGGGTACTTCCGGAGACCGGGGCCCTGGCCCTCCTCCGGTTTGTGCCTCGAAACCCTTCGTCCCCCTAAATACAGACCGTCTTGCTGCGGAGGGGAAAATAGGGTTTTCGCGCAGCGCCGTCCACCTCCTCCCTGTCAGGGGAGCGGTGCCTTTACCCGCTCGACGAGCGCGGCTGCTTGGTCAGCGGTGGTTTTGCCATCCGCGCTGCCCGTGTCTCGGCCGAGGGTGGTTTTGAACCGTCGCGAGGGCGGCTCCGGCCCGTGGCGAATCCCCTCCCTTATGCCCCTCCGCTGACCGAGAGAAACAAGGAGCCCGAGACAGAGCGAGCGGCAGGCCGCCAACACCAACTTCAAACCTTGGTGGGCCTCTGCGCGCCTCGACCGTTCTTCCGGCGGCAACCTCAGATCAGACACGGCCGACCCGCTGTCGGAGGGCTGTTGGGCAGGAGGAGTTCTGGAGGACCGGGCCCGTCGATTCCCCCCTTGCCCTGCCCCACCGGGGTTAAAGGGGTGCGAGCGGCGGTGCCCCCGGGACTTCTCTCCCTTTCCGTTCTTCTCCCCCCGCCCAGCCTCGGCCGGCGCCTAGCAGCTGGCAGGTCAGGAGGACCGGGCCCGTCGATTCCCCCCTTACCCTGCCCCACCGGGGTTAAAGGGGTGCGAGCGGCGGTGCCTCGGGACTTCTCTCCCGGACCAGGGGTATCCAACTGTTTAATCAAAGCATCGCGAAGGCCCGCGGCGGGTGTTGACACGATGTGATTTCTGCCCAGCGCTCTGAATGTCAATGTCAAGAAATTCAATCAAGTGTGGGTAATCGCTGCTACCCTCGATCCAACTCCTGTCGGATAGGACGGGCTGCCCGGCCCTCCTCCTCCAACTCCTGTCGGATAGGACGGGCTGCCCGGCCCTCCTCCCCCCCCCAAAACATCCGCGGGTGACCAGTTGTCTGGAGCTCCAGAGGCGGGGGCTGCCATAAATAGTGTCCAGGTTTAAGGGTGGGACCCCCGGGTACGCGTGGTGCGTGTAGTGGGTCGGGAGCCTGGAGGTACTGCGGGTGACCAGTTGACCCGAACAACTGGTCACCCGCGGGGGACTTAGAAAATATTTCAGTCCCCTCATGGGGGTGACCAGTTGTCTGGAGCTCCAGAGGCGGGGGCTGCCATAAATAGTGTCCAGGTTTAAGGGTGGGATCCCGGGGTACGCGTGGTGCGCGTGGTGGGTCGGGAGCCTGGAGGTACTGGGGGTGACCAGTTGTCCCGAACAACTGGTCACCCGCGGGGGACTTAGAAAATATTTCAGTCCCCTCGTGGGGGTGACCAGTTGTCTGGAGCTCTTTAAGCGGGGGCTGCCATAAATAGTGTCCAGGTTTAAGGGTGGGATCCCGGGGTACGCATGGTGCGCGTGGTGGGTCTTTGGACCAGGCGTAAAGAGGGGTATTTGTGCCCCCGCGAGAGAACCATAAGGCCCGCAGAGATGAGGGTGGTATCGCTGGATGGAGGGCCGGGCCCCAGAGGTGAATAACTAAGCCCCGGACCAGTGGCCCAAAGCGGGGCTTCGCGACAGCCGTGAATGTGTGCCTTTCAGCACCACCTATTATATGCAGATAAGGGAGGTTTTCTGGCCCCTGTGAGTGAACCATAAGTCCGGCAGAGATGAGACCAGTGTCCCTGCACTCAGGAGGGCGGCCCGGAGACAACAAACATAGCCCCGTCACTGTGGCTCTAAAGGCGGCTTCGTGAGACCCCTGAATGTACGGGAATTTTGTGTCTCAGGCCGGTGGGACTCAGTGTAGTCTGGGCCCCCACAAGAGAACTGTAGGGCCCGCAGGGATGGTTCTTATGTCCCCGTGTCCGGGAGAGTGCCTTGTTAACAGGGATCCCTGTCCCAGACTTGTAACTCAAAAGGGAGCTTCAGGGCAGGGGCAAACATTTGCATTTTGACCCCTGTTTCAGCTCGGGTCCTTGAGAGCCTTCTGAAATTGGAGGTTTTCTGGCCCCTGTGAGTGAACCATAAGTCCGGCAGAGATGAGACCAGTGTCCCTGCACTCATGAGGGCGGCCCGGAGACAACAAACATAGCCCCGTCACTGTGGCTCTAAAGGGGGCTTCGTGAGACCCCTGAATGTACGGGAATTTTGTGTCTCAGGCCTGGGGGACTCAGTGTAGTCTGGGCCCCCACAAGAGAACTGTAGGGCCCGCAGGGATGGTTCTTATGTCCCCGTGTCCGGGAGAGTGCCTTGTTAACAGGGATCCCAGTCCCAGACTTGTAACTCAAAAGGGAGCTTCAGGGCAGGGGCAAACATTTGCATTTTGACCGCTGTTTCAGCTCGGGTCCTTGAGAGCCTTCTGAAATTGGAGGTTTTCTGGCCCCTGTGAGTGAACCATAAGTCCGGCAGAGATGAGACCAGTGTCCCTGCACTCAGGAGGGCGGGCCGGAGACAACAAATATAGCCCCGTCACTGTGGCTGAAAAGGGGGCTTCGTGAGACCCCTGAATGTACGGGCATTTTGCGTCTCAGGCCGGGGGGACTCGGTGTATTCTGGGCCCCCACAAGAGAAGTGTAGGGCTCCCAGGGATGGTTCTTATGTCCCCGTGTCCGGGAGAGTGCCTTGTTAACAGGGATCCCAGTCCCAGACTTGTAACTCAAAAGGAGGCTTCAGGGCAGAGGTAAACGTGTTCACTTTCTGTTCCATGGGCTTTTCGAGCGGTGTGACGCCGGCACCATCTTGTGGCCTTTTCGGGGATAGCGCCGGGGAAATCGGTGCCTTTTTAAAATTGGAGGTTTTCTGGCCCCCACGAGAGAACCGTAGGGCCCATGGAGATGTGACCGGTGTCCCTGCACTCAGGGCGGGGGTCCGGAGCCAATGAGCCCACGGCCAGAATTTTGGGCTGAAAGGGGGCTCCGCAAGACCCCCGAATGTATGGGTTTTTTCGGGTCTCGTGCCTGGGGACCCGGTACACTTTGGGCCTCTGTGAGAGAACCGTGGGGCCCACAGATATGGTGCTTATGTCCCCGTGTCCAGGGGAGGCCCCTCTTTCCAACGAGAGCACCCCGGATCCTGTGGTCCAAAAGCGGGGTATACTTTGCACCTCAAACGTGGCCGAAAGACAAAAAGTGCCGTTTAAATTTCAGCCGCTTCTTGAGCTCCAGCTCCGGGACCCGTTTTCAAATCTGGCCGAATTCGGTACCGACGTGTTCGGGAGAGTCTCCCGGTTCCAACGAGCCCAGGTAGCCGGCTGTGAGACGCTCAGGGGTCCGGCTATAAGCCAAAACGTCCGCGGGTGACCAGTTGTCTGGAGCCTTTTTTGAGCTCCAGCTCCGGGACCCATGGTCGAATCTGGCCGAATTCGGTACCGCCGTGTTCGGGAGAGTCTCCCGGTTCCAACGAGCCCAGGTAGCCGGCTGTGAGACGCTCAGGGGTCCGGCTATAAGCCAAAACGTCCGCGGGTGACCAGTTGTCTGGAGCCTTTTTTTGAGCTCCAGCTCCGGGACCCGTGGTCGAATCTGGCCGAATTCGGTACCGACGTGTTCGGGAGAGTCTCCCGGTTCCAACGAGCCCAGGTAGCCGGCTGTGAGACGCTCAGGGGTCCGGCTATAAGCCAAAACGTCCGCGGGTGACCAGTTGTCTGGAGCTCCAGAGCCGAGGCGCACTACAGAGCAATGTGTCCGAAAAAGTTGCGCTGCTTCCCAGCCCGAGTGTGGAGAAAAGAGTCGGTGAAAGCTCCAGGACAACTGGTCACCCGCGGGCACTTAGAAAAAAGTTGGCACTTAGAAAAATTTTCGGGATTTTTTGGGAAAAAAAGTGACACGAGGTCCGCAAATCGGGATTTTCATTGCATTGGAGTGAATGGGCCGCGGTACAGGGTACCCAGAGGGGTACAGGCGTATATATAGGAAAGAGGTCTGTGAGAACCAGGGCCGCATGCTGACCTTTATGTAGCCCACTTTTGAGCTCCAGGAGAAAATGATATTCTCCCCTATGCCCAACTGGAGCTTATCATCCGAGGGGGAAATCCTCGCAGCGTAGCCCGGTTTTGAGCTCCATGAGAATGCAATATTCTCCGCTATAACAAAACATGGAAGTCCCCATCCAAGAGGGGGAAACTTCGGAGCTCAGCCCGGTTTTGTGCACCTTGGGGCGGGGTGCACACTCGCCCGGGCCCGCTATAATGCTTCCTGCCGGACCTTTTTTGACGTGCACACCCCGGGTGAACAGGTCCACCTCCGGTGGGGGAGGTGCTTCCTTTCCACCATGCAGCCATGAGCGAGCAGATGCACAGACTATGCCCGCTGTGTTTTCTCCGCTTTAATAACATATCCAGGCATCTTATCAGGGTCCACGGCCTGAACGACGAAAGGGAGCGACGGCTGACTATTGCCCAGAAAAGCTGCCGTTATAGCGGCAATTTAAGGTGCCCCCAATCGCCGCATTGCTCCAAGAGGGCCTTCGCTAGGCTCGATAAGCACCTCCGAAAACTACATTCGCTGCAGGTACTCCGGCCTGAAAAATACCATCAAGCCTGCCGGTGCTCGTCCGGGCGTTGCTCACAGTGTACTGCATACAGGGGGAAGAGCTCGTCCAGGCAATGAAGAGGGCAAGAAGTGCGGCGATTGCGGAGGAGTTGGACAAAGTAAAGAAGGATAAGGCACCAGCCTCCAGAGCGGAGAGCATGGACACGGCTCCGAGCGGCAGCCAGGAACGGAGGAGCTCCTGCGGCCTCGGGCAGAGGTGCCACGCCGCACGGAGCTTAAGGAAAAGCCGCCGCATGGTGGAAAAACTGGCCGGGGAGGTGAACGAGCTTAAACGGAAAATGGAGCGGCTCACAACAGAGGTAAAGCCCGCCTCGTCCTCCGGCCCGCCGCCGGCGAAAAAAACTCCCAAGCCGCCCGTAGAAAAGCTCCAGCCGCCTATGGCGGCTGAAGCGGCTCCTGCGGCGGGGGCTGAAGCGGCTCCTGCGGCGGGGCCTGGCGCGGCTCCTGCGGCGGGGGCTTGGGCAGCTGCTGCGGCGACTGGGGAAGTGACCACCTTGCTCCTGCTGATGGAGTCTTTCAAGGTGTCCTTAATAAACCAAACCATGAGCCATAAATATTTGGATAACATAAAGCAGCAGGTCAGCCATGTGCAAAAGTGGATGCTATTCATGTGGGGCAAGCCCGGGGACATAGCTGCTTCTCTCCTGTTCCTGGGTGACATGATAAAGCTCTTGGCGTAAGTACCCCCGCACAAACAGCCTCAAACAGCCTCGGTCCCCAGACCTCCCTCTCCCTCTCTAACGGGTTTGTCTCCCTCTCTCCCCCCCATTCTCAGGTGGCTGAACAGCCTGGGCGAAAGTGGCCTGTGTCCATCGTCGCAGCGTCACTATTTACTGGATGTGAGGCGGTTCCTGGATTACCTGGGCACATCCAACTTCCCCAAAATGCGCTTGTCCCAGCGCAGCATGAGAGCGGTCTCAGACAAGCTGAAGTCCTGGATAAAGGGCTTCAGAGCAGCCATATGTATCCAGCGGCAGGATGCTAAGACCAAAAAGAGCGGTGCGTTATCAAGTCCCGACGCGACCGCCTTTTCTGGGCGAACAATATAACTGACTTATGCCCTGTGTGTGTGTGTGTTTGACGGTATGCTTTTTTACCCGAGCAGGGAACCTCATTCCCAGCGAGCAGCTGCTCGAGTTTCAGGACAAGGCCCGCGCCAGGCTACCATCGGCCCTGGTTGAACTGAAACATATGCCCAGGAGAGGGGCAAAGCTCAAACTGTGTGTCGGCCTCTTAGTGGGCATAATGTCGGTGAACACTGGCCACCGGAAGGGCGTCTTTGTCAACATGAATGCAGACGATGTCGCCGGGGCGCAGATCTGCGGAAACACGGCCGTGATCAGTGTGAGTAGCCGGGGTCGGGGGGCTCCTTGACAGCCCGCGGGATGACCAGTTGCCTGGGTGGGTGTTAGGGTGACGCATCCACGAGCTCTCCCGCCTTCTCTTCCCCACAGGTCTCTGCACATAAGACGGCGGCGGCGTTCGGCAAGGCTAACGTGTCACTGGATGAAAAGGACTGGGCAAGCCTTAAGGCTTTTGCGGAGCTGAGAAACACCCTGCCCGGGTATGAGAAGGGTCCGACCAGGCTCTTCTTCGACGGGCGGGGAGGGGATATGAGGAAACTGGGGGAGTACTTCACCCTTGTATGGAGAGGTCTCAACCTGGACGGTGCTCCCAACCTCACCGATGTGAGAACTGCCCTCTCCACCTATGTAAGTGAGGGGGGCGACCGGGACAAAAGCGGCAAAGCTATAAGCCCCCCACCCCGGTTTGTGTGCGTTCACTCTAAGATTCGTATGTCCCTTGTCTCCCTCTCCCTTCAGACCGATAAATCCCTGGAGCCCAAGGACAGGGAGAGCGTTGCCAACGCCATGTGTCACGACGTAGCGACCGCCAAGCGGTTCTATGTGACGCAGACCACCCCAGCCGAAGCGGCGGAAAACCACAAGCGAATCCTCCTGTCTTTGGCCAGTAACGCCAACGTGATCCATGTGGACAGTGAGAGCAGTGACGAGGCGCGGCGGGGCACGCAGTCCACCGCGTCCTCGGGGGACTGGTCGGACGAGGACAGCCAGGAAGACAGCGCCGACGGCAGCACCACCGACATGCCGTCGGGGACGGAGAGCGACTCTCCGGACCCCATTTAAAGTGTCTGCATTGTGGCTTTAACTGTGTAAATAAAGTGGGCTTTTTAACGAGAACCATGGTGTGGAGGTCTTTTCTTGGGCGGTTGTGTTCCCGGTTAGGGCCTTTTCAGCCCCGAATTTTGTCTCAGGTCTCTTGTGGGTTCCGAATTAGGGTTGGGGTTGAGGTTGGTGTTGGGGTTGGGGTTAAAGTTAGGGTTAAGGTTGGGGTTGGGGTTAGGGTTGGGGTTAGTGCTACACTGGGGGACTCAGTGTAGTCTGGGCCCTAGCGAGAGAATCATGGGGCCCCCAGAGATGGTGCTTATATCCCCGTGTCCGGGAGAGTCTCTTCTTTCCAAAGAGCCCAACCCCGGACCTGTGGTCCCAAAGGCGGCTATTTGTGCACGTCAAACGTGGCCGAAAGAAAAAAAAGTCTGCGCTTATAATTTCCAGCCGGTTCGTGAGGTCCCGGTAAAATTTCGTTTTCGGAGCGCTTTTCTTTCAGCTCAAGCTCCGGAACGCGCGGTCCAATCGGGCCGAATTTGGTATCCACACGTTCAGGAGACTCTCCCCGAACGAAGTAGACTATTCCCGAGTCTGTGTTCCGATCGTGAGTCCGGCGATAAACGAACAACTGGCCCCCGCGAGGGACTCGTGAAATTCGGGAAAAAACTGCTTTTTGAGGTGGTGCGACGGAACGCGCGGTCCAATCTGGCCAGATTTGGTACCCACACGTTCAGGGGAGTCTCCTGGAACGAATTATCCAATTTACTCGGCGGTGCGATGCTCTGGGGTCCCGCTATAAGCGAAAACGTCCGCGGGTGACCAGTTGTCCTGCAGCTCCGAAACTCGCGGTCCAATCGGGCCGAATTTGGTACCGACGCCTTCAGGGGAGTCTCCCGGTTCGAATGAGCCTATTTACTCGGCTGTGGGATGCTCGGGGGTCACGCTATAAGCGAAAACGTCGAACAACTGCTCAACCGCCAGGGACTCTGTACACTGTAAAAAAAAATCCGTTGTTTTTACGAAAAAAAACTGGCAGCTGTGGTTGCCAGAATAATTATGTAAAAAATATAGTAAAAATGTTAACGACTTTACAGAACAACCTGTACATTTTACAGTTCAAAACTGTTGTTTTAAAAATAAAAATTACATTTTAAACCCGTAAATCCAACAGCCCTTTTCTGCTGAATTAGCATGACCACGCTGCTATTAAACTAATTATTTCAGTAAGATTTACATGCAGCTGTCGCTTATTGTACGTTGAATCCAATTCAATTTCACTGAAAAATACCAAACAAACATTGTTTAACTGTAAAAGCCTCATTATAAGGCTGTCATTTAACTGAATTTTTCAGCAAATTTTACTCAAAGTTCTGTATAATGTAGTGTCATTTGCAGTATTAATGAGTTTTACAGTAAAAGCAACATCTAAATACTGCAAATTAATTTTCTGTAAAATTTATTCATTACAATTTAAAGGCATAAATCCTGTTCTACAACTGCTATCTAATATCAGGCTCAAATACAAACTGTAAAACTGTCTAAAAGTATTTCTCATCGCCCGTTAGGACTATTGCTCAGTGAAAATTAGAAACTTTCTATACATTACAGGCAGATTGAACACTCTTAGACAATTTCATTTAAACTGCACTGCCTTCTTATAGATGTTTGACTTTTACCAGAAATGTGAAAAATGTAAACCAGTGTACACAGATTAAGCATTTAAAAATTGAAAAGCAAAGCTAGATATACCTTAAGAGTTACTGAAAGATGAAAAACAATCCAATAATAACTTGTCTTTCCAAGAATTTATTGACCTCAAAGCAGTGATAATTTCTCAACATACATATTCGTAATATGTACTTTACAAACATTAGAATAGAGCATGTGACAGATTAGTGATCATCTTATTGGAACTAAAAGAAAAAATATGGAAAGAAAGAAAAAATAGAGAAAGACAGGGCAAGAAAGAGGGAAAAGACTTTTCTCCTAAAAATGTCTTAAGGACAATTAAGGGGTTACTTTTTATGAATAAATGTAAGAATTTTTAACACCCTTTAAGGATTACTGCATTTCCGTATTCGAATAAATAGTACCAATATCTTCAAACAAGCTCTTCAAATTGAGGGACAGGAATGCAAATTAGGAAATACAAGTGCAATAACACTCAGTAACAATTGCATACAAATTCTGTAATCATTTTGTCTGAAACTTTTACATGCTTCTTAAGCTTGAAGAACTGAGCTGAAACAAACCTTCAAACTGAGTGGGGCACATCATCACATGCCATAAATTTTGCCAGAGTTTAGTCCATATTCAGAAATCACGCCACTCATGATCCGAAAGTTCCTGAATCAAGGTAAGGACTCTAGGGTTCACGTGAAGACAGGATGTGTTTGTCTTCTCCACTTTAGTGCCCTTATCTGGGTTGATGGAGAAAAAACACCTTGGGAAATAGAAGAAAAACAGACGACTGTATTAATAATAAAATAGCTTCAGTAACAACAAAAAACTTCACATCATAATTTTTTTATTCAAGCTATTATTTTAAAGCCACTTATAATAGTAAAAAAAAAAGTCCCCTACCCTCCAAGTCACTGCAGCAGCTACTTTAAATTTGTTTCAGTTCAATAAAGTGAAAATGTTGGATAAAGCCAATCCAAAAAGACACACCTCTGCAGAAACTCCAGGGTTGATGCCAGCTCTGATGGATGGTAATGGATGTTGAAGCAATAATAGCTCCCAAACATCATGCACAGGGCAGAAACGAAGGAGGGGATGTTGTCTTGTACAATGTTTCGATCCACACTCAGCATGAACCGTCTTGAAGAATAGCAGGATCATCCTAAAAAAAAAAAAAAAACACAATTCAAACAAAATCAAGACTTGTGTTCCTAAAACATTTCACAAAACAATTTTAGCATATACAGTGCATATGGAACGTTTTCAGATCTTTCAAGTTTTCCACATTTTGTTATGTTTCAGACTCATCTTAAAATGGATTCAATAATTTATTTCTCATCAATCTACACTCGATAACCCATAATGACAAAGTGAAACATGTTTAGAAAGTTTTGTAAATATATTAAAAATCTAAAACTAAAATCTCTCATTTACATAAGTATTCATACCCTTTGCTTTAACGTATTTTTAAAGTATCATATTTCATATTTGGTCGCATATCCTTTACATGCTGTTACTTCCTGAAGTCTGTGACCCATCAACATCAAAAGACTGTCGATATCTTATTTTCAGGTACTGTTACAAGTGACAATATAACCTCTCTGCATTTGAATGGATCTCTATGGAAATTGGGCGGTGAGACTAGATTCAGCTGTAAATTACACTGGTACAGTATGGAACACATGGCTGGCTAAATGGCTGTAGGTTATCAAGGGTCTGAGCTATTGAACAAGCCCAAAACCATCACTCTGTTGCCAGATATGGAGTAGATGTGGATGGATCACTGCAAGGGTTATTTCTCCTGACTCATTTTCCTATAGACCACTATGGGGGAAAAAAAGTCAGGAGAAACAACCCTTAAAGTGATCCATCCACATCTACTGCATATCTGGCAGCAGAGTGATGGTTTGAGGCTTGTTTGATACCTTAGACCATAGGTGTCAAACTCCCGGCCCGCGGGCCAAATCCGGCCCGCCACGTCATTTTTTGTGGCCCGCGAGAACTTAATTATCTGACGCGGAATCCGGCCCGCCACGTCATTTTATGCGGCCCGCGAGAACTTAAGTATGTTCTCGCGTGTACCTACGTGGCTGGTTAACGGGGATTTACTTTCACGATGTAAGAGACAAACGCAGAAGCGGACGCACACCCGCGGTACATACGTTAAATAAAACGTTAAACGAAGTTTGTATATAAAAAATAAAAAAAAGGCGATTGCACCACCCCCCCCCCCCCCGTCAACAATTACAATCGAGGTCCGCGAAAATCCCAAGTATGGTTATATTTATAGTCTTAGAGTTACAACCGGCCCTTTGAGGGCAACCATAATGCTAATTTGGCCCGGGGTGAAAATGAGTTTGACACCCCTGCCTTAGACCCTTGATGACTTACAGCCATTTCGCCAGTCATGTGTTTCATACTGTACCAGCATAATTTACAGCTGAATCTAGTCTCACCCCCCAATTCTCATAGAGTTCAATTCAAATGCAGAGAGGTTATAGTACAGCTTGTAACAGTACCTGAAAATAAGATAGTCCTTTGATATTGATGGATCACAGACTTCAGGAAGTAACAGCATGCAGAGGATATGCGACCAAATATGAAATATGATACTTTAAAAATATGTTAAAGGAAAGGGTATGAATACTTATGTAAATGAAAGATTTTAGTTTTTGATTTTTTATAAATTTGCAAAGATTCCTAAAAACATGTTTTCACTTTGTCATTATGGGTTATAGTGTAGATTGATGAGAAAAAAAAAAGAATGAATGCATTTTAAGACGAGTCTGAAACATAACAACATGTGGAAAACTTGAAAGGGTCTGAAAACTTTCTTTATGCACTGTATGTTTTTAAATTTTCAAGGTCAGTTAAATTGCTTACCATCAATACAGAAATCAGTGTATGTGCAGGTTTAGGTGAGATAAATGTAAGGCCTTTTAAGGCCACTTTGACTAACCTTACAGTAACAAAAAACTTTGTGCAATATGAATTTGTGTCCAAATAGACAGAAAAGAGAGAAAGAATAGAGAAATACAAAAAAGAGAATGAAAGAAAGACCAAGAAAGAAAAAAAAGTTAACTTACCACACACAACAATGATGGGAGTCAAGTGAACTTGGTCCATCTGTACTTCCCCTGCCAGGCAAGTGTCCTCCACATAACAGAACATTGCGTCCTCCTTCTCATCAAAGTAGGACAGCAGAAGCAGCACCATCTCTTTGATGTCTTCAGAGCAACCACTCAGCTCTCCCCTCATCACTTTAAACTTTGTAAAAGCCTGTAGGAACTTTTTGTTCTTGTTCACACAAACAGTATTCATGTAGTTCAGGAGCCGTTTCCCCTTCAGATCCACATTTCGTGTGAAAGTTTCTTTAAGTCCTATTCCGGTGAGTTCTTTGAAGTGGACTTCCATGCCAAGTTCGTCAAACCAAAACGGCCACTCTTCCAGGAGGTATTTTATATTTTTCCCCTGGTTGACTTGTTTACGCTGTGTGTAGAAAGTCAACTTCATTAGAAGTTTGACCTCCTCTGGATTTGCATTAGTTTGCTGAGACATCATCTTGAGTTTTTATTTCTTCTCCTGTTGGCTCTCTGGGGTCTCTCCAAGGGGCAGGAATTTTAAATCCCATTTAATGCACCCATAAGTGTCCTGGATTGCTGCTCTCTGTTCTGGAGGGACTTCGTCTGTGTCAGACTCATCAGTGAGATGCTTTCGTTTTCTTATTTTTGGGGTCGTAGATCGCTTCACATTCTCTATCCTATTTTGCAATTGCTTGACTAGAGAGTGATACCCTGGCCCAATCATGTCTCCCTCTATTATGTCTTGCAGAGATTTGGGATATTTTGCCACCATCTTCTTGGCAACTTCAGTAGAGTTCCTTTTACTTATGCAAGAATTATTTCGCATCATCTCACAAATCACAATCCGGACCATCTCCCTTCTCATTCGTGGAAGTGGTCGTTTTCCTCTTTCCAATGACTGCTTCAGTTCCTCTGGGAACTTATCCCATGGTATCATAAAGGTATCCACCCAGTCTATATCAGGGCTTTGGCAGCTGTTGGAAGAGGTTGAGGATGAACTTCTGGGTGAAACAGACTGCAAGGATGCGAGAGGCCCTGGCGAGGCACCAACAGATGAGCTGCCGGTTTCAGGAGTTTGGCCTGCAAAAACACACACACACACACACACACACACACACACACACACACACACACACACACACACACACACACACACACACACACACAAAAAGAGTTATCAGGAACACAATGTGAATGTTTTTATATTTCTGACTGATCTTTTATGCAGGCTACTTTGGGCACTGGTTGCATCCTGTATTGCAATACATGACTTACATCTCAGCTTCCAAGCAGCAAGGACTTTTCGGGCTTGAATTGGCCTAAACGCTGACAGCAAATCGGCTTCCTCAATAAACTGAAAATCATCATATGTCTCCACCCCAAGGGATTGTAAGGTTTCTTCAAGAATATCTTTTGTCATCTCTGGAAGGTCAGGCGAGACCTCAGTGATGGCGATGCGTAGAAATGTTTGCTCCAAGTCAGTCATTTCTGGAATCAAGGAAGAATTACACCAGTTTTCAAGATTACAAATGAAAGAAGACAAAAGTAATTAGACATTTAGTCAAGTAACACTGTGTATATATACACAGTGCCATCCACTATTATTGGCACCCCTGGTAAAGATGAGTACAAAAGGTTATACAAAATTCACCGTTTGGTGAATTAGCTTAATCTCACACTGAAAAAACTAGTAAAATCCAACCTAAAGTAAATTTATTATGAGAAAAAAATCCCTTACCAAGAAATAATTATTTTTAACAAAACCATGTGTGCCACAATTATTGGCACCCCTGCATTTATATATAGAATAAAGTAATTATTTTTAATATACTATAACGTCTCTGCATTTGAACGGATCTCTATGGGAATTGGGGGGTGGCACTAGATTTAGTTGTAAATTATACGTGAACAGTATGGAATCCATGGTTGGTAAACTGGCTGTAAGTCATCAAGGGTCTGAGGTATCAAACGAGCCTCAAACCATCACTCTGCTGCCAGATATGCAGTAGATATGGATGGATCACTTTAAGGGCTGTTTCTCCTGACAAATTTTCCTATTGAACTCAATGAAAAAATAAGTCAGGTGAAGAAACCCTTCAAGTTATCCATCCATATCTACTGTATTTCTGGCAGCAGAGTGATTGTTTGCAGCTTGTTTGATACATCAGACCCTTAATGACTTAGAAACATTTAGCAAACCATGTGGTCCATACTGTTCCAGTGTAACTTACAGATAAATCTAGTCCCAACCCCCAATTCCCATAGAGATCCATTCAAATGCAGAGACGTTATAGTATCGCTTGTAAGAGTACCAGAAAATAAGATATCAAGAGTCTTTTGATGTTGTTAGGTCACAAACATCAGGAAGTCATGGCATGCAAAGGATATGCGACCAAATATGAAAGTACTTTATTCTATATATAAATGCAGGGGTGCCAATAATTGTGGCACACATGGTTTTCTTAAAAATAGTTATTTCTTGAGGAGGGATTTTTTTTTCTCATAATAAATTTACTTCAATTAAAGGAAAAACGGCTGTCCCTTTCATATTTTTCAAATAGTATTTTATCATTTTTACTAAGCATACATGTGCATTTTTTTTATGGTTTCTTCACCACAGTGGCCAAGATCATGTTTATTTCGACCACACACTGTGTTTCAGCGGAATGACTTGGTGGCCGGTAACAATGTATGATGGTAACGGATAGAAATCTACCAAGTCGTTAATGTTTTGACATTGCAACCTTGTACTCCGTTTTGTCACTGAGTACAGATGGTATTCAGAATGATAGTCAGCTTTATGTATACCCATCACAAAATACACGGCTGCATCATTTTGAATTAAAATAATGAGAATTTCTCCAAACTCCATGGACTCATCATTTTTTGACACAAGAAAATGCCCTTTTTTATATGATGTACCTTTATACTGAATGTCTGTGGAAACACTAGTATTGTTTTCTGAAAAGCCAAAATCTCTCACTGCATGTTTAATTACTTCACTGTAAAGGTTGGGGTAAAAAGTACAACTGTCTTTGACTTGCAGAAGCTGACTGCATCCAGGCCCAGCTGAAATATATGCCTGAAACATCTGATGTCTTTCAGATAAAGTTAGGCAGATGTTTTTAAAGTTTTTCAAATGCCTGGCACATCTCTTGAAGTAGCTATGTTTATTTTCAAAACGCATTGTCCATACTCTGATCAAGGGGCCAAATTTCAAAATGAGTGCCGGATAGTGCCACAAGAAATGGTGTTTTGGTTTTAGTGGGCTCTCAGGAAATAAACACTTTCTTGATTCCAAATATTCTTGGATTATACTGTCAAGATAGGCTACCTGTGACAACGAAATCTTTTGCGCACAAACCATATCAACAATATCTTTAAGCTGGAGAGTTAACTGCCACACATCATCTTCTGGATTTTGCACTTTGTCACCAATTAATACAGGCAGCAACCTTAAGAAATTCCAATTCTGAATGGCTTGACCCGAAAGCTTGGACACCTCAGAGTTGACAGCACATGGCTTTGTGAGAGCATCAGATCCTTTGTATTTGAACTGCTTGATGCGCCGGTTCAAAATTGAATATGTAAGCCATTTCTTTTTCTTTATGAAATACTTCAAGTACAGTGCAACATCATATGATAAGACACCCTCAAATATGTCATGGCCTAAACAAGGTGGGAGACCAGGCTGGCAAACATGAAAAGATTTCAGAGCATTGAAAACAGAGTTTACCTTTATGCCTTTGATGTGTTGACTGTCTTCAGCTTGTAGATCACCAACAGCAGAATCGTAATTTTCAGGGGTGCGCTGTGGACCACATACATTCGGATCTTCACTCTGAAACTCACTTTGCGTGATTTCACAGTACCTGCAAAAGTACTGAGAACGACTAAAGTTTTCAGTAAACCCACCAATGCCGTGCGAACCCAAATTATCACCAGCAATACAATACAAAGCCCCTTTGACCGTTTCACCACCTATAGTTATTCCATTTTCCTCCAAATATTTTAAATCCACTAACATCTCTGAGAAAACCTTAGCACTTCCAAATTGTTTTAGGTCATTCTCTCCACACAATAAGACAAGAGACATGTGATCAGTATTGGACCGCACATGAGCAGGTAAATTTGCCACAGAAAGATAGACTGCAAGAACTTTGTTTTTTTTTCTTAGCAGAGCCGAGGGGATTGACAACTTCAAAAGCATCCTGGTACAGAATTAGCTTCAGGCATCCTGGATTTTCAATGAAGAACTGCTTGGACTTAAAGTTTTGTCCATCACTTATGTCCCCAAAATCATCTGAGTCCGTTTCACAAGACTGTTGTGACACTGAATTCTTCCATAATTCTGATTCTAATAAGCTATTTAATGTTTGTATCACAGGTATGTAGTAAGCAAACCTTTGTGTCATATTTTCATCATTTCCTAATGTTACTTGTTTAGGCGCTATGTATTTGAACATCTTTTTGAACACCTGAGCTCTTGAATATGTTGTTCTCAGTGGTCCCTGATGACAGACAGAGAACAGATCTGAATCCTTCACACAATCACAGATTTTAGCAATAGCATCGTCCGTTAGACACGTCATTTTTTAAAAGTGAATGTAGTTTACTTAGAGTAATCCTGTCCCAACTCATGCACATTTTGCATATCGTCGACAATTGTCTGTATTGTTGAAGCTGGAAGAAGGAGCTGCCCTTGCAATTTTAGGTAGAATAAACATACATTCCTAAGAAAGGTCTCATTGAAATTATGTGGCAATTCAATGCTTTCATTTGTTGTAGCATCATTTGAGTTCTGGGAAGCATCTTCACATGCAATGACAGCAGAAGACTGAGAAATAGTTTCCCTGTACATGTCACTTATGCTATCCACCGAACATGCTCTATGTTTCCTGGACATATGAGCAGTAAATGATGATTTCACAGTGAATGTATTTTTACAACCAGTTACTGGACATGCCACAGGTCGCCCCTCCACTATATGTTCTTTTAAGTGGGATATAAGTTCTTTCACTGCGTGAAATTGGCGCCCACACAGCGAAATGGCACATTTAAAATCTGTAACAACGGCTCTAGCAGTAACAGAGGGTGCAGGCACATTGTGAACCCGATAGAAATGAGCTTTAAAAGCTGCGTAAGTACAATATGTCTGCTTGCAGTCAGCGCCAACACATTTGAAAAAACAATGGGGTTCGTTCCTATGAACTCTACAATGCAGCACATAACCTCAACGTCTCTAGTGTTTTGCTGCAAAAACGGCAGGTAATCATTTTTAGAAAACTAACAAAACCGCCCGTTTTTTAAGTTTTTACCCACCTCGGATGACGCTACAAAAACCATCGCTCCACAACACAAACTGAGAGTTCAGTGTTAAGCGTGAAACCCACCAGACTAATTAACCCCCGGTCAGTTATTATTATGATTGCAAAATATACCCTCGGTCATAAACAGAAGCTAGTATTTTTCTGACAACAAACGGTCATGTATTTCAAGTTTGAAGAAAACGAAATAGCTTACAGATCGTGATTATCCATGCGACGGCAGACTGGACACGCACTCAGCCACTGTCCGTGAACTTCGCCAAGCTGGCTGCTCCCACGAAAATGTAGTCCAATGAAAGAACAGATCAAACTAAAATTCAAAATTCAAACACAGACGTTTATTTTCGCGGGAATGTTAAATTTACATTGAAAATCATTACTGTTACATTTAAGGCACGACGTCACACCAGCTTTAGATTGTGGGTATTTTCGGCCATTTTTGCAGACACGCAAACTATAAACATTAATGGTATTTATTTATTTATTACTGAGGTAATGTTACGTTATATAGATGTAGCCTATTGGTCTAATGTCGAAATAAAGATCAACTTTTCATAAGTTATGGTATTCTTGACTTTTGATCGTAAATAATTAGTATTATTTACTACTGTACTGATGAACCGAGTGACTTTTAACTAGCTAGCTAGCCAACTTTATTCAGCATACCTAATCAGACCGCCTGCTTACTGGTGAATTCATCCATGAATGCTTCCATCACATTTAGAGATATGGTTGATTGACATACATTGGCAGGAAGTTGTGGTTTTTGCCGTTCCGGTGAGATGACGGTAAAGGTTCGAAACGGAGGTTAAAAACAGGACCCGCAAACATTTGTGGACGCAAACCCTTACAAAAAAGAACGGCAGTACTGCAGTAATGCTGCAGTTTTTAGTGCTGCAGTAGCTACAAGTGCAGTAAATTGGACACAGTAAAACTGCAGTAGTACTACACTTGTACTGCAGTTAAAATCCTAAAAACCGAAGTTTTCAATATGGAGTACTACTGCACAGCACTGCACTTGTACTTCATAACACTGCAGTAATATTGCAGATGAATATTATATATTATATATATATATATATACACTGCTCAAAAAAATTAAGTGCACAGTCAGAAACATGCACACGAGTAATCCGCTGGAGGTCATTTTGTAGGGCTGTGGCAGTGCTCCTCCTGTTCCTCCTCGCACAAATGAGCAGATACCGGTCCTGCCGCTGGGTTATTGCCCTTCTACGGCCCTGTCCAGCTCTTCTTGTGTAATGGCCCATCTCCCGGTATCTCCTCCATGCTCTTGAGACTGTGCTGGGGGACACAGCAAACCTTCTTGCGACGGCACGTATGGATGTGCCATCCTGGAGGAGCTGGACTACCTGTGCAACCTGAATGGGCTGCAGGTACCGCCTCATGCTACCAGTAGTGACAAGGGCACTAGTAAAATGCAAAACTAGAGAAAAATCACTCAGGATGGATAAGGAGAGAGAAATGGTCTGTGGCCACCACCTGCAAAACCATTTACTTTTTGGGGGTTGTCTTGCTGTTGCCTCTCCTGTCCATCTGTTGTCACTTTCATTTGCACCAAAGCAGGTGAAATTGATTCACAATCGTTTACGCTTCCTAACTGGACAGATCGATATCCCAGAAATTTAATTGACTTGGTGTTATACTGTGTTGATTAAGTGTTCCCTTAATTTCTTTGAGCAGTGTATATACATATATATATCATTACAAACTGCTGTATGGCCTACCATGTGAAACAGTTGTGTTAATAAGATGTTTTTCTGTGTCAGGATGACTTGCAAAAACAGTTCTAATGTTCCTCTTGAACCAGAACAAACGTGCACACCTCACACACATATGGCCTCACATTCAAGGACACACACACCCACGCCGGAAAGCAGACCCATTATTCTTATTGGAAATGGTAAATATATAGTTGTTCCAAGCTAGTTAGTCTTATCTGGTGTCCAATTAAACCAGAATAAAATACATTCCACAGTATGATCTCATCTTCGACATATTTAGACCAAGGATGCATACAAACACACACAGGCAAACCGATACTTGACACCTTAACTTTCAGGCTAGTTATTCTTATTTGAAGTGTCCAATTAAACAGGAGAAGAACCAAAATCTGTCATTCATCTGTCCACAATATTAGCATACCGGTACTCCATGTTCACTGCAATCACCTGCACTTAACTATGCCAAGCACATTTTATTTTGTACAGTGAACATAAATAGGAAAGTGCAGGTCTTAAGGAACATTTTAATGTAACACTTAAATGTTTTAAAATCCATTGGCTATTAGCTACACTTACTCATGAGTTATTTTATCAGGGAGGCTATAAAACTAGTTCATATGTAATGCATTTTTTTTTTTACAGTGACCTACTACTATTATAGTTTTACTACTAGCCTACTGATATATTGTTAAATATAGGCCAACCTCAAGCACATTTTGGTTGGTTGTAACACCAGCCTAACGCAAGGCAGAAGGCTACACCTGGCGACACAATCAAGTACTGAGGTGTCTGGCAGCTGAATTTGAGGATAAAAAAGAACAACCAATGGGCTATGTGACACACACCCTGATCTACCGGGATTGTAACACCCCTTGTATTTGGACCCCTCTATGCAGAATATCATGACCAAAGTTCAGCTGTATTCATTTGGATGGACAAGGACTGTGTGAAAATAATATGAGAAAAACTTGAGACCTAAGCATGAAAAATCTGAAAATCCTCATTGAATTAGTTTAGTCTGACCCAATACCAGTTTACAATACACATTACTACCATGTTTATTTACACCATATATCCAAAAATTATTTCTTTTATACAAATTACACTGGTGTCAAATTCATCATCAAAAATATCAGCAATCTTATCTGGTGTCCAATTAAACAAGGTAAATTACTTTTCCTATAGAACACAAGAAAATATTAAAATATTAAATATTTTAATATAAAACCAATGATGCAGTGTCACAACCTCCATCAGGTTTTTATTCAGAATTTGTCAGGCTTTTCAACTGTATGAACTTTCTTGTGGTCATATTTTATTTAAAAGCCAAGTACATATGAAAGACCTTTCTTCTGTATGAATTAATCTGGTGGCTCCTTAAATTAAACACCTGGGAACACTTCTCACACTGAAGACAGATATGCTTTTAACGTGTATGTGCCCTCAGGTGTTTACTAAAACCAGATTTTATCATAAAACACTTCTCACACTGTGTACTTTTACGTACACTTCTACAGCTTTTCACCTGTAGGAATTCTCAGGCGTGCATTTAAATGATATTTCTTACTAAAACACTCTCACTGTGTACAGATGTAGGGTTTTTTTTTACCTGTGAGTAATCTTGTGGCTATTTAACATACCTTCTTGGGAAAAACACTTCCAACACTGAATACGTTTGAAACGCTTTTAACCTGTATGGATTTTCAGGTGGATGTCTAAATCAGTTTTTCCAGTATGCCCGGATCTCTGTATGATCTAAAAGAGGGTACAAGGGACATCCCTGTCGGCATCTTCTACTAATCTTAATTTGTTTAGATAAGATGTTAGTAATTATTTGTACATATGGATCATTGTATAAATACTATTTTTTTCTGGTATCACGTTAAACCAGGTCATTTAAACCCATCTACAATTAGCAAACGTATGCAGCCTTCCATCTGAAAGCAGTGTTTCCTCCAGGTTGTCCTCGGGGTGGTGAGATGGCATGACCGTGGGGGGAGGGGCTGGTTACGGGTCACTGCCTGCTTGTATGCCCACACAAGTGGCAGAGCATCCCTACAACAGTCAGAATTATATTGTGTAGGCCAAATTGAAAGTGGCATAAATTAGAAATCAGGGAATGAGAGGGTTCCGTCGGATAGGGTTCTGCCACGTGCATTGCTATCTAGTGCCCGCAGATTGCAGTCAGAGCCACATATGAAAGGTCTTCCTGTGATGCCGCTCTATGCAGCTCAGCTGTAGTCTGCTAAGGTGTGAAGGGAAGCAGCTGGTGTTTCGGAGGAGAACCGTGGACATTTAGGGTGCATCCCAATAGTTGAAAAATGTATTTTTGTGTTTTAATATAATGTTGCTGATTATATCTTAATTACGTATTAATGGTTACATATTAATGAATGTCTTGACGCAAACCGCAATGTCAGGTACATTGTATACCGTACATGCAAATACTTGTACTCTAAATGTTCAGGCAGTTTTGCATACTTCCGGGTAGGAGAGGAGTGAAGAATTTTAGGACGCAGCCCTAGTTTTTTCTCCACCCTCGTAAACTTAACTTGAAAACTTCACTTAGGGGAATCCTTTTTGAGACCAGGATGTACCCTTGGTGTCCATTTTAAGTGTGAGTCCAGTTTGTTAGAAAGCCAAGTGAAGTTTGTGACATAGCCCCTCCACCCCCAACTTTTCTCAAGGGAACGAGTCTGCAAAAGAGCAGACTCGGCAAGCTCATATTACCCACAATTCACATCGAACGTCCTGTTCAGTGATAATCATGTTAATGTTTATCGCGGTATTATACATTAAAAGCGCATACAGAATGGATAAGACGTTGTAGCTATTGGCTAATAAATACAAGTTAATCTAGTAGTAGTTTGCTATTTTGTATTGATAGTTTAACAAATTGTGTTATGCAGCAACAGAGTAGCGTATTGTGGGATGTAGGCCTACCAGGCTCTCTGTAGTTAATCTTGCTTTTAAACGTATTACTACTCGTCTCTCAATATATAGACTATAATTTGCCAGTTAGTCTAACAATTGAATTTCTCAATAACCAAGACAAATAGGTAAATATAAACGTGTGCAGCATTTTACTATATTCGCATTTGTGCTGACGCAAAAACGTTAATAGCCTATATCATGCAAAGTGACCAACGAACAGCAAATTTGGGTCAATTCATTTTTCTACCTTGAAAGCATTGTACTCAATGCTGGTTCCAGCAATTTAAGAGGGTTTCCTCTTTAAATGTATGCTTTCTAATGTTTAAATCGTTTTGACTAAATCAAGTGCCGTCTTAAATTAATGATACTCTTTAACGTGATAAAGAAAAAACGCAATGCTAACGTGCAACTCAGAGAAAACATTGGGATTTTTTTGCCAGTTCATTATTCTGAATTATTGCCACCCTTATTAAACAATCTCACGTTAGTTATCTCTTTGTCCTTGCCATTTGTTAATCCTTAGCCTATAGGCTACATAATTGTTCTTGATTATTCAAGGAATTTGTTTGATTGACATAAGCAAACAAAATAAATGGTAACAGGTTGAGAATATGTTCAGTTTAAATGCTTTATTCCAGCGCACGGGCTGTCCTACATATTTAAATGCTACACGATTTTATGACACAAAGAAATATGCTAGCCCACAAAACCTGCTGGATTTATTGATATTTGTTATTCAGTAAATCAATTGCTTGACTGATAATTAATGTAAAAAGTGAGTTTCATTTGTTTAAAGGTAGGCTACGGTGACAGACGTTTAACATGATCAGAGATCCCACGATACGCCACTTTGCAGCATGGTAAACTTCAGAGTCTGGTGAAGTTCGTCTCAATTCAAATAACCCACTCCGCCCTCGCTCCCTCCCACTCGATAAACGCAAGTGTATACTCCTGTTTTATTGGTATGTGCGATTGTACGTCACATCCTCCCAAGTGAAGTTTGCAAGTGAAGTTTACGAGGGTGGAGCAAAAACTGGGCTGTGTCCGAATCAGAGCTCAAACTACTGCGCCCTGTCTCCTGCATACAGTGCACTGGCCGAAGTGTGCTGTTTAATGTGCACTATTTAGCAGTCCGCGAAAAATATCTGCCATACTATTTTCCAACCTTACTGTGGAAGTGTCGTAAGCAGGTCCTTAGACGTCCTAGTGTTGCCATATCCGCGGTTTTACAGCTAAATTGGTATACTTTTGTATACTAAGTGCAGTCACGGGTACAAATGAAGTCGCAAACCATGCACTTATTTTAAAAAGTAAAAATATGATTATTTCTATTTCAAATACATTGGTTTCGGCATCTTGCTATTCCGCTTTACTGCTGGTATGAGATGATCTGGCCTGATTCCGCCACTGCTTAGGTTGGGCTGTCCATAACTGAGATAAAACAATTGCCTCATATGGTTCACTCACTCACAAATTAGCTAGTTTTAAATAATGAAAACGCTAAATTTGGCAAAACAATATTTATTGTAAATAATGCCATGCACCATAAAATTAAATGTAGTTAATTTCAAATGCTTAGACACTAATGGTGCTAACTGTACCGTAGCTAGGTTGTCGAGTAAGGTCATTTGTGGAGGTGATTCTATTGTTTTTCCTGTGTAAGGTCAAAGGTAGGCGATTCTGCTGACTACATCATCAAGTGCGTTCTAGCTAGTGTCATGGGAAGAATGTACTATCTAGAATGCAAGTACGTAGAATGAAAGTATGCATAATGGAACACAGCCACATAGTGTATTTATAGTGTAAGGTGGAAGGGCGTAGCCAGATGCACCCAGTTGGTGTGTACTGCCATGTCACATATAGTGTATTTATAGTGTAAGGTGGAAGGGCGTAGCCAGATGCACCCAGTTGGTGCGTACTGCCACGTCACATATAGCAAACTGTACAACAGCCAATAGTACAACTGCAATAGCCGACGTTTCACCACCGTGGCACTAGGGCTGGGCGATATGGCCTCGAAATGATATCGCAATATTTTTGGCCTATATCGCGATATACGATATATATCACGATATTTAGAAATGTCCTCTAAAGCACTTAAAAATTCTTGATTTAACCCTTTGATGCATACAGTCACGCCTATTACGATGATTCTAGTAGTCCCTGCAACATATGTCTGCAGTGAACCATTCCTATTTATATTCATTAGTGGTTTCTATTAGAACAATTTTAAACTTGTGCAAAAGGGGTAAATCACAACAAAGTTAAATTTAACAAAACAGTATTTTATTCAAGGCAATTGCAAAATGCACATAAGCTTTTAGCAGCTGGTAAATGAAAATACATAATGCCACATGATGTAGGCCTACATACTGTAGCCTATTTATATAGAGTTCAAGCTCAAAGACCCGTAACAAAAACAGAGCTCAATAAAAAAGTGCAGAATCCCTGATACATTTCAAAACATAAATTAAAGTGCACTCTTTCTGCATGTCACTAGACATTTTAAAATAACATCCAGGTGCAGCTCAAAAAATGTGAATATCGTGAAGAAGTTCAGTATTTTTTGTCACTCATGTCAGAAAGTGAAACTCATATATTATATAGATTCATTACACAGAGTGAAATAGTTTAAGCCTTTATTTCTTGTAATTTTGATGATTATGGTTTACAGCTAATGAAAACCCAAATTCAGTGTCTCAGAAAATTAGAATATTACATAATATCAATAAAAAAGGATATTTTACACAGAAATGTCAGCTTTCTGAAATGTATGTTCATTTCTATGCACTCAATACTTGGTTGGGGCTCCTTTTGCATAAATTACTGCATCAATGCGGTGTGGCATGGAGGCGATCAGCCTGTGGCACTGCTGAGGTGTAATGGAAGCCCAGGTTGCTTTGATAGCGGCCTTCAGGTCATCTGCATTGTTGGGTCTGGTGTCTCATCTTCCTCTTGCCAATACCCCATAGATTCTCTATGGGGTTCAGGTCAGGTGAGTTTGCTGGCCAATCAAGCACAGTAATACCATGGTCATTGAACCAGTTTTTGGTACTTTTGGCAGTGTGAGCAGGTGCCAAGTCCTGCTGGAAAATGAAATCAGCATCTCCATAAAGCTTGTCAGCAGAAGGAAGCATGAAGTGCTCTAAAATGTCCTGGTAGATGGCTGCGTTGACTGTGGACTTCAGAAAACACAGTGGACCAACACCAGCAGATGACATGGCACCCCAAATCATCACTGACTGTGGAAACCTCACACTGCAGCAACGACTTCAAGCAACGTGGATTCTGTGCCTCTCCACTCTTCCTCCAGACTCTGGGACCTTGATTTCCAAATGAAATGCTAAATTTACTTTAATCTGAAAAGAGGACTTTGGACCACTGAGCAACAGTCCAGTTCTTTTTCTCCTTAGCCCAGGTAAGACGCTTCTGACGTTGTCTCTGGTTCAGGAGTGGCTTGACATGAGGAATGCGACATTTGTAGCCCATGTCCTGGATTCGTCTGTGCGTGGTGGCTCTTGATGCACTGACTCCAGCCTCAGTCCACTCCTTGTGAAGCTCCCCCAAATTCTTGAATGGATTTTGCTTGACAATCCTCTCAAGGCTGTGGTTATTCCTGTTGCTTGTGCATCTTTTCCTACCACACCTTTTCCTTCCACTCAACTTTCTATGAATATGCTTGGATACAGCACTCTGTGAACAACCAGCTTCTTTAGCAATGACCTTTTGTGGCTTACCCTCCTTGTGGAGGGTGTCAATGACTGTCTTCTGGACATCTGACAAGTCAGCAGTCTTCCCCATGATTGTGTAGCCTACTGAACCAGACTGAGAGACCATTTAAAGGCTCAGGAAACCTTTGCAGGTGTTTTGAGTTAATTAGCTGATTCGAGTGTGACACCATGAGTTTCCAATATTGAACTTTTTCACGATATAAAATTTTTTTGAGCTGCACCTGTATGTATGAAACCAAAAAAAACGGAAACATAATACAATGCCAACCAGTATGAGAAATGTACACAAATAACACTCTGTATCAGGATATAAATGAACGTTTATGGATTATTTCATCTAATGTTGTAAGGGGCTGGGTTGGAGGACCAGGCGGGACAGTAGGGAATCTGAAAGTGCTCAGAATGAGCACCACTAGAACGGAGGAAACTCCGTAGAAAGGGATATAAAACAGAAAAGAAAACAGCCTCCCTCTCTCACGCAGAGAGAATAATTAGAGGGACTGGACACAAAAGGAGAACGAAAAGCAACCCGCAATAAGGCGGGCGAGGAACTCGTATACACGAGAGAGAATAGCAAGCTCTCACTAAGAGAGAGAATGACAATAAATAAATAGCAACCCAGATGGGTGAAAACAGCTCTGGAGAAATGCCATCTAATGAGTTTTTCATACTGCCATCAATCAGTCATTTGTGGAGGACTGGGGCATACTTTTCAGCTCTGAAATAAAAAAAAATCACCCGGAGCCTGTTCCAGAGAGCAGAATTACTGAGTTAGCTGAATAACTGCGCTGAGACTGAGTAAAACCCGGAACCCTCCCAAATCTGGAATGAAAAAGAGAATTTCTGGGTTTTACTTGCAGAGTGCAGTTATCCAGCTAACTCAGTAATCCAGGGGAGGTGTACTACGAAGCGAGTTTAAGGGGTTAGCGAGCTAACTCAGTAATCCAAGGGGGGTGTACTATGAAGCGAGTTTAAGGGGTTAGCGAGCTAACTCAGTAATCCAGGGGGGTGTACTACGAAGCACGTTTAAGGGGTTAGCGAGCTAACTTAAGATTCAACCCTGGGTTTTCTGTATCATGAAGCCGACTCACTTTTAATCGGGGTATATTACCATGGCAAGACTTACTCTACACGGCTAACTTGTTCTGGGGGCAGTTCACAATTAATTTGAATGCTATTCTCTGCATGTGCGCTTTAACTTCATGCAGAAGCAGGTCTGTTTCCCCTGCTGTAAATCACACTTTTCACGGTCTTCCTGGGAAAGTGAACTTGGTTTAAAGCATGATGCTACCAGTAAAACCGGTTGATCACATTTCCAGAAGCAAGACATTATAAAACAAGGAACAATTTGCTTGAACCTATGGGTTTCCAACCTGACAGCTTTAGTGTATTTAGTGTCGTCATTAAGGCAACATAATGGTATTTATGTTATTAATCAATATTACAATGCACATAATGAACTTCAGATGAAGAACTTCATGAGAACAGCATCATGGTATTGGTGTTTCACAATGCTTCATTGTATCATCAAACGAAATTCATTAAACAAGCAGGCTAATTTGGTGAGACTGAAGCCATATTCTGGTAGCTTATTCTCAGCTGTTGCAGGTGCTTTTAACAAAATTTCACTGAATATAGACTATCTTCTAAAATAACAGCACTGTCTGGAATTACCGGGAACCTGTGCCGGTGTTAAACCCTAATGCTAAAGATTATTATTGTGTACATCTAAATGCTTCATAATGGTTAGTCCGAATAATATTGATCATACTATTGATCCAGTCTATTCCTTGCTCGCACTACACATGCACAAGCATGTCTCTTTCGCCAAGGTGGACAAGCAGGCTTTTAAAGGAGATGGGATATTAAATTTTGATTGGTTTATTGCATGTTATGCCCAAGTTCAGCCCATTTATACGTTGCACTGTGCTTAGCGCTCAAAACACTCGCCGTCTAACTAGTAAAAGTGGACTTGGGACACACCCTAAATGCACTTTACGTCATGCGTTTAAACCAAGGGCAAAGAACTATTCAAGTTTTACTAAATGCTGTAGCTCTTTGCAAACAATAAGAATGTTCCACTGACAACATTTGTCATAAATGTAGGCCAGACTAATTCAATACAATTTTATTTGTATGGCACCTTTTCACAAAGTGTCTCTGTGATGCTTTACAGAAAATAGGAAAACTGGACAAGTCTGAACACACACAAAAAACATCCAATGAGGTAACAGTCCCCAGAAGAAAGACAAACTACTCAAACATGCTCTCCTGCTCCTAAAGTAACTTGTGATGTCAGCTGAGCTAGCATACTGATGTGGTATCTGCCGATAGCTCTGGGTGACTGATTCAGTGACATAAAAGTGAAATGAAGAGACCCGCACCTCTTGTGCTTTATTAATCTTTCTAAATGGTGACTCCATACTTTTCTGTTGCTCCATGAGGATCATTGTTTCTTTTTGGGCTTGTTTTTTGGCCTCTTCAGCACTCAGTTTCTCCAAAAGAAGTCTGGACTTCTCTGTCTCCGCTTTATCAACTTTGTTCTAAATAAAATACAAAGTTGATTTTAACAACAACAACAAACAGACACTGCTGAAACACTGAATAGATGACTGAAGACACAGACTGCTAAGTCAGAGAAAATTTCTGTTTTACACCTTACCTTCCACATCTCAAGTTCTTCCATGGCTTCAGTTCGGGTTTTCTCTTCCTGAGGTGGATACTGCTTTTACCAAACAGAAAAACAAGTCAATCACATTGTTTATTAGGTTTGTGTTTCTGTAATGAATTGGTTGTTTTCCCTTTAAGAATTATACATCATAAACATTCTCTTCTCTGTATCAGCTTTATCAACTTTGTTCTGAATAAAATACAAAGTTGATTTTTAACAACTACAACAACAAACACACACTGCTGAAACACTGAGAAAATGACTAAAGCCTTCCACATACGCTTTCAGCGAATAGCAGTCAGCCTTTACCTTCAGCCTCAGAGTACCTTTGCCACTTTTCACCCCTCATAACTTGTGAGCTAGCTACCAGCGCTGAGTCGCTGACAACAAGACAAGTAGCCATAATCCGAAACACGTTCACGCATCCGGTGACCCCCCATATCCCCCATAATGAACCCACTGCTACACTTTCATCCTTTAAGACTCTGGAGGACACAGATGTACTCCAACTTGTAACACTCAACCACCTGCCCACTGGACCCCATCCCTTCGGCAGTCCTCCAGTCTATATCCGGTGAGGTCCTTCCATATCTGTCCACCATTATCAAAACCTCCTTAACCTGTGGCTATGTCCCTGCTGTTTTCAAAACTGCCCTTAAGAAACCTAGCTTGGACCCCTCTGATGTCAGAAACTATCGTCCTGTGTCTCTCCTGCCCTTCCTGTCAAAAGCTCTCGAACGCGCTGCCCTTCACTAACTGTCTGTTTTTCTCCACCAGAACAACCTGCTCGACCCTCATCAGTGTGGTTTCAGAACCGGGCACTCAACTGAAACTGCACTCCTGGCTGTGACCGAGGCACTCGCCACTGCTAGAGCCTCCTCTCTCTCCTCTGTCCTGATTCTCCTTGACCTGTCTGCAGCGTTTGATATGGTCAACCACAAACTCCTGATCTCCACACTGGCTGAGATGGGCATCTCTGGGACTGCTCTCTCTTAGTTTACATCTTATATCACAGATAGATCCTACCAAGTCTCTTAGAAGGGCTCTATCTCTGCACCTCATTCTCTTTCTACAGGAGTCCCGCAGGGATCTGTACTGGGTCCTCTGCTGTTCTCTATTTACACTAAGTCTCTTGGTTTGGTCATTCTGTTACCATTGTTATACTGATGACACTCAACTCTTCCTCTCTTTCCCTCTCTCTACCCCACAGATTAAAGAGAGGATATCTGCTTGCCTGGCTGACATCTCTGAGTGGATGTCTAGCCATCACCTGAAGCTCAACCTCGACAAGACTGAGCTGCTCTTCATGCCATACAAGAACTCCCCACTTCTAGACCTGTCCATCACTGTTGACGGAACTATGGTGACCGCCTCCCGCTCTGCAAGAAACCTGGGGGTGGTCCTGGATGACCAGCTGGACTTCAGAGAGCACATCAGGGCAACGGCACGGTCCTGTAGGTTCCTCCTGTACAACATCAGGAGGATTCTGACCCTGGCCTACATTGCAGCCAAAAGGTCAGGCCCCTCCTACCTACTGGACTTGATCCAGCAATACGCTCCTGCTCGACCACTTCGCTCTGCTGGTGCAGGGCGACTGGCACTTCCCTCCCTCCGTGTTAACGGCTCTCGCTCGTCCCGACTGCGGAGCTTCTCCACTCTTGCTCCCCAGTGGTGGAATGAACTCCCCACTCTGTTGCGCTCAGCTGAAACACACTTTTCAGACTCCACCTTGACTAACTACATATATAGGACCAATTATATAGTACGTACTTTCTGTTTATTAAATTTTTTATTAGTTTTTTTGCTATTTTATAGCTTAGAATGTATAGCTGACTGTATTCTATGTTGACTACTAGCGATAGCTCCTACATTGTGAGAAGGTTGTGTTTTGTTGGATTTGCTTTGTAGTTGTGTCAATGACCTTCAATATGCACTTATTGTACATCACTTTGGATAAAAGCATCTGCCAAATAACTGTAATGTAAAATGTAATGTCCTTGCCAATCAAACCATAATTAAATTAAGATCGTCACAGCTGTGTAATCAGGAAGCCTGGTTTTACGCAGCTAGTTTATATTGTATACTCTTGTTCTAATGCACTCTGTATTTCTCAAACGGATTGTCTAATAATAATAATAATAATAATAATAATACCTTTATTTATATAGCACTTATCAAGCAATACGGCACAAAGTACTTTACAACACAACAAGAGAAGTAAATAAACAACAAGGTGCATAGTTAAAAAAGTGGATGACACAATAAAATAATAAAAAGTTTTGTTTTTTAAAAACACATCAGAACATATACATCTCAAAGACAACAATTCACTACTCTAAACATGATTCAAAGCCCAACAAACTAATAATAAAATAATAAATAATAATAAAATAATAATAAAAATTAAAACAGATTAAAAGCAATTTTATAAAAATGTGTCTTAAGTAATTTCTTAAAAGAGGACATTGACACAGCTGATCTAATTTCAGAAGGCAAGCTGTTCCAGAGCCTAGGAGCCTTGACAGAGAAGGCACGATCCCCTCTCGTTTTCAACCTAGACTCTGGAACAGCCAACAATCCCCTGTCAGAAGACCTCAGTGTGCGGTTTGTCTTATAAGGTGATAAAAGCTCACATATGTATGCAGGTGCTAAGCCATGCATAGCTTTATAAGTAATTAAAGCTATTTTAAAATCAACCCTAAAAGCAATTGGTAGCCAGTGCAAGGATGCCAAAATTGGGGTAATGTGTGTTCTCCTATCTGTCCTAGTTAGTAGCCTAGCAGCGGAGTTCTGCACCACCTGGAGTCCAGCTATAGCATGATGGCTCAGGCATGAATACAAGGAATTGCAGTAGTCTAGGCGTGATGACACGAAGGCATGTAAGATTTTATCTGTGTCTTTGAATGATAACATTTTTCTGACTCTAGATATATTTCTCAATTGGTAAAAGCATGTCTGGACTGATTTATTTATATGTTGCTCAAAATAGAGATTTCTAGATTCAGTTTTTACATTTTGGGCAAGAGAGCCAAGATTAGACTGAATAAAATCTGAGACATGCTTAGGGCCAATAATCAAAACTTCCGTTTTCTCCGTGTTGAGTTGGAGGAAGTTTTGAGAAAGCCAGCTCTGGACATCATTAAAACAGTTCTGCAAAAGTGTCAATTTGTAAAAATCATTCGGTCTAACTGACAGATATAGCTGCGTATCATCGGCATAGAAATGAAAGGAGATATTATGGTTCTGAATAATTTGGCCAAGAGGTAGCATATAAATGGAGAACAAGATTGGGCCAAGGATCGAGCCCTGGGGAATGCCACATTTTAAAATTGCTGAAGAGGACTGAAAATCACCCACTAAAACTGAAAAAGTTCTGCTTGCCAGGTAAGAGGCAAACCACTTCAGAGCAATACCAGAAACACCAATCCAATTTTCAAGTCTATTTAATAGAATTGAGTGGTCAATGGTATCAAATGCTGCACTGAGGTCCAACAGGACAAGGATGGAGATATCGCCAGAATCCGCATTTAGCAGCCACTCTTTTTGATCATTTACCACTCTTAGGAGGGCTGTTTCAGTGCTGTGATGTGCCCAAAAACCGGATTGGAATTTTTCAAAGAAATTGTTATTGTTCATTACAGAATTTAACTGTTTTGAAACCACTTTCTCTAGTACTTTGGAAAGAAAAGGCAGCTGTGAAATGGGTCTAAAATTGTTTAAAACAGAAGTATCTAAATTTGCTTTCTTAAGAAGAGGCTTGACTGTTGCACATTTAAAAGAAGAGGGTACACACCCATTAGCCAATGAACTATTAACAATAGCGGCTATGTCCGTGCTAATAGCTCCTAGAACCTCCTTCAGGAGTCTTGTGGGCATAACGTCCATGGGACTGGACGAGGACTTTAAGTGTGAGATAATAAAAGTTAGATCCTCAATTGAAATGAGTTTAAAGGAGCTTAAAGTAGCGGTGGTATGATAACAATCGTTAACATAATGTGCAGAGGGGGTGATGTTAGTTCTAATGAGAAAACATTTGGAGAAGGATTTAAAATATGGTCTATGGTCTGAAACAAAAATCAAAAATTTTGACCATTTTCGGTTATCAGGTCAGAAAAATACTTTGTTCTGGCTTTTTTAACTGCCTGGTTATATTTTAAGAACAGGTCTTTCATATGGAGATAGCTAACTGGTAAATTAGATATCTTCCATTTTCGTTCCGCTCGCCTTCATTCTCTCTTTAAATTGTGTAACTTCGTATCACTGAGCCAGGGGAGATTTTTTTCGGTCGACTTTGACCTGCACTTAAAAGGGACAAGCATGCACAATTAAAATTTTCTACTAATTAATCTGTGTTAAAATTAGGGTTACAGTCTACTTTGCTGTTTTCAAAGGCTGACGAGAATTTTTCAGCTGTTTGGGAGTTGATGAAGCGAGAGTGAAAATAACGTTTGTCGTTCTTACAGTTCATCGGAAGCTGAGCATCAAATATAACACTAAGATGATCAGAAACACATATGTCCTTCATCTCAAGACTATTTAACTGCAAACCAAGAGTAAAAACCAAGTCTAGTGTGTGTCCCTTGTTGTGAGTTGGACTTGAGACATGTTGCACTAAATTAAAAGAGTCAGTGAGATTTAAAAAAGGATCCGAGACGTCGTCCACATGAAAATTAAAATCACCAGCAATAATCAATTTTTCGTGCTTTAAAACTAAAGGGGATAAGAATTCTGCGAATTGCGAAATGAAGTCCTTGTTTGGTTTAGGAGGACGATAAATTACAGCACAAACAACAGGAACATGGCAGTAGAGTATAAACATCAGTACTTCTATTCTGTCCCCAGTGTGTGTGTCTGTACACAAATCGACAGATAGCTAACAAGCTTCAAGAGAAAGTCGGAGGCTGGAGTAAAGTTGAAAAGAGTTTTACTGTTGTCGTCATTCTCATGAAGGATTTTGTAAAACTGAAATGATACAAAAGATAGTAGCAATCACTGGATGCGTACACAAACATTCAAATTATATGTAAATAGCTGTACTGTACATAACTTGTAAACATTCTGTAAACAATATGCATAAAATTCACCAGCCTAAAAACACCAATAGAAACGGTAATGGCAGTATTCACATGTAGATAACTAAATATTAAATGTAACATAACCGAATACACTACATGACATGTAAACTATTATAATTATCTGTAAATGTAAATACAACTTACAAGCGATGCTTTCCAAGGCACAAACAGAGGAAGGAAAGGATAAAATGTCTGGAGCTGCAAGCCGACTACATGTGCAGCAACAACTGAAGCATTTCCTGGTCTAGCTGTGTCACATGACTAAAATAACCAATGAAAACAATAGCAGGAATTAAACAAGAGAATAATGAATTACTCCAAAACGACCACTAGGGGAGAGAAAATCCTAAAAACAGATGCAAAGCACTTACAGAACATGACACTCCCCGTCTGGTATTGATTAAATACCACTCTCTGAATAACGAGAACATGTCTGAACAACAGGGGGAACTAAACTCAGTCTGTGTCTTCAGCGCTCTTGAGAAGGATTGTCTCCGAGACAGGCCTCAGGAAGGTCTTTGCTGAGCCAGATCTTGTGATCTTTAGTTCAATCTTCCTGACTTTTCCATCTTGGTCAGGGAATGTCTTTGTGACTAAAGCCATAGGCCACTCATTCCGCTTCACCTGGTTATCCTTAAGCAGGACCAGGTCACCTTCCTTGATATTAGGCCGTACATCCTGCCATTTGCTACGGCTTTGAAGTGTCGGAAGGTACTCACGTCTCCATCTGTTCCAAAAGGTGTTTGCCAGATGCTGCACCTGTCTCCACTGCTGGTGGTGGAGGTCTTTGCTGTCGAAGGTTCCAGGAGGAGGAAGGTAAGTACACACCTTTTGTGTCAGGAGTGAAGCAGGGGTCAAGAGAAAGGGTGACTCTGGGTCTGAAGAGATAGGTGCGATTGTCCTGGCATTAATGATTGCCGTGACCTCTGCCATTAAGGTAGATAACACCTCATGAGTGAGGTGTGACTGGCTGGTTTGCTTGAGCATGGAGTTGAGTATGCGTCTGGAGATGCCAATCATTCGCTCCCAAACTCCTCCCATGTGGGAGGAATGAGGAGGATTGAAGACCCAAGTGCAACGTTCTTCACCCAAGTACTTCCTGACATTGGGCTCTTTAGGATCAGTGAGGAGTATATGCAACTCCTTGCAGGCACCTGTAAAGTTGGTTCCACAGTCGGAACGGATTTGCATAGCAGGTCCTCTTAGAGCAAAGAATCGCCGCAAGGCATTGATGAAGCTTGATGTATCCATTGCCTCGATAAGTTCTATGTGCACGGCACGTGTGCTCATGCAGGTGAAAAGTACAGCCCACCTTTTGCTGTTAGCCTGACCCCCGCGAGTACGTCTTGTGGTGACAGACCAAGGGCCAAACACATCAAGTCCCACGTAGGTGAAAGGTGGCTCTGTGCTCAGACGATCAGAGGGTAAGTCTGCCATCTTCTGTTCAGCAGTTCTCCCACGAAGTTTGTTACATACAACACATTTGTGGAGGATACTGTTGATGCATTTCTTAGCCCCAATGATCCAGAACCCTGCTGTACGCACAGACCCTTCTGTGAAGACACGACCTTGGTGCTTGACCTTTTCATGATAATGCCTCACGAGCAGCGTTGCAATGTGGCTGCGGCCTGGGATGACGAGAGGGAACTCTTCTCTTGTGTCGAGTGCCGCGTGGTTAAGTCTACCTCCTATTCTCAGAAGGCCCTCTTCATCCACACAGGGGTTCAGCTTTCTCAAAGGACTGTCTTTTGAGATGTCCTTACCAGCAGTTAAGCAGGTGAACTCTTTGCTGTAGGTCTATCTTTGTACACACCTGATGATGAGAGTTTCTGCCTTTGACAATTCTTCTGCTGTGTGAGGCTTTTTGCATTGATGCCAGCCGCTACAGACCTCACGCTTGGCTTTAGCTGCACTTCTTTGGGACTGAATGATGCGCGTCAAAGATGTTATGGCTCGCACCAGAGACTTCCAAGAAGAGAACCGCTCAAAGCGATGAGATCCCAGATGAGATGGAGGAATAGTGAGCGTAGTGACATGAGAACGCACCTCAGTGTCAGAATCTGGGTCGATGAGTTCGTATGACTCCTCTTCTGGAGTAGCCACTCCTTCAGGTAGGGACAGGAACGGGGGCCCTGTGAGCCATGTCGTGCTAGCTAGCTCGGCTGCAGGTACTACAATCCTACAATCTGCGCTTTTGTGTTGCTAATCTTAACTGGTTTCACCGGAGCGAATATAAAGCGTGTATGCACCTCTCCTTCAGTGTGCATCTAGGTAGCGAGTCGATTTTTTCTGCCGTCGGACTGGTAAAGTATCTTTTGAACTTTCGGTTTCAGTCGTGCATTTGGTAAATTGAACCACTCTGTAGTAGGGGTGGAACAATGCACCGGTGCATCGCGATGCATCGATCTGAATGTGTAAATACAACTGCATCGATCTGTAAGATTCGAATCGAAAAGCATCGATTAATATCGCATTGTAAATTAGGCCTAATGTGCACACGTATTTATTTATTTTAAAAAAAATAATTTCATTATTTAAAAAATATATTTCTGAGACACGACTACTTTTAAAACTCTTTTGACCAGCTTCAATCGATGTTTCTGCTCCACCCCCCACGTAAGCGTGAGTTGAAAGCAGGGACAGGCCGCGGGAATCAAGCGACAATGAAAGAGACAGATCTGAGCGAAATGGCTAGCTGCTCCAGTGCGACAAAAGAGGCAGAAACTGACCGAATTTGTGATGTTCCGAACAGAAGATCAGTGGTATGGAAGCATTTCGGCTTTAGAAAAAAGGCGGGTGTACTTGACAAAACCGCTGTAATATGCAAGATCTGCCAAATTGAAATGAGATACACAGGCAACACCACAAACATGATCAATCATTTGAGCCGACGACACACGATTGACGTGAAGGACAGCAAGCGGGTTAGCAAGCTAAACTCGGAGTTATCGACACTTCCCCTGAGTTTCCTGGCGAAATGGCCAAACAGTTCTAAACGGGCAAAAGAGGTGACATCTGCTATCGCCACGTTCATCTGCAAAGACCTTAGACCATACAGTGCGGTAGAAGAAGAGGGATTTCGTCACTTAATGAATGTCGTGGAACCTAGATACACCATACCATGCAGAAAACATTTTAGTGAAACATGTATACCTGCTCTATATAAAGAGGTAAAGGAAACTGTTCGACTGTCCTTGCAAAACGCTACGAGAGTAGCTTTAACTACGGATGGATGGACATCTTGCTCCACCGAAGCATATGTCACTATCACGTCGCATCACATAGGCCCAGACTGGACGCTAGAGAATTTCGTCCTGCAAACGCGTATTCTGAGTGATGCACACACAGGGGTTAACATTGGCACAGTGTTGAAGGAAGCCTGTAGTGAATGGGGCATTGCTGACAAAAACCCTGCGCTTGTCACTGACAATGCCAGAAATATGGTTGTGGCCGGTGTGCAAGCTGAAATGTCTCCTCATGTGAAGTGCTTCGCGCACACACTCAATCTCGCCACCCAGAAGGGTTTGAAGGGCAACACTGCCGATCGTCTGCTCGGGAAAGTTCGCCGAATTGTCACCTTTTTCCATCGTAGTACCACGGCGGCTGCTGTTTTGAAAGAAAAACAGTCGATGCTGAACATCCCGAAGCACAAACTTATCCAGGACGTTACGACGAGATGGAATTCGTCATATGATATGCTCGAACGCTTCTTAGAGCAGCAAACAGCGGTGTATGCTGCACTCCTGGATAAACAAGTAAGAGGAGGAATTGACCTGGGCACGTTAACTGATCACGACTTTTCTAGCGCGGAGTCAATTGTTAGCCTACTCAAGCCATTTAAAGCAGCTACGACCGTGATGTGCGAAGAGAAGCAACCAACTGTCTCGATTGTGGCTCCCCTTCACGCTAAACTACTTATGCACCTCCAAGCCTGCGAAGAGGATTCACCCCTCGTCACGGAAATGAAGACAGTCATAGCCAAAGATTTGAAGGACAGATACAGCAACATCCAGAATGTGCTTCATGTTGCATCAGGGCTCGACCCAAGATTTAAGAGGTTGCCTTACTTGAGGGTAGAAGACAAGAATATGGTCTTTGAAAGCATCACCTCAGATGCAGCTGCTTTCTGGGACAAAAAAGTAAGTTGATTATATTATATATTTATTTAGTTTTAATATGGTAGCAGTTTTGTAACTTAGTAATTATTTGGTTGTATTAAAAGAGTATTATTGAAGAGAATACTTAATTTAAAAGCCAATTATTAAAACGTTATTTCTCTTAATATAAGATGCCTACTGTGGACAATGCCAGCCTCCCTTCCACTTCACAGGCACCAGAGGCTGACCCGACAGGTTGGTTTGTGATTGGTTGATTTATTTTATTACTTCCAAAACACAAACACAAACACACCTGGATTTAAGATTAATTCAGAATTGTACACTTAACATTCATAGACTTTATCCTTTAATTTGTAGCCTAATTTAAATTAAAATAAAATATCCCAAGTTTATTGTGTAGTTAGTTAGCTACAAATGATTGTATTCTTTTCTTGTTGTTATCCTTTTTTCTTCAAACAGACTGTGGTCCCGGTCCAAAGAAAAAGTTCAGGGCAATGGATGATCTTCTTGGAGATTTCTTCTGTTCATCAGGTACACCATCAGTGAAGACTTCTAGACAGATGGCCAGTGAGGAAGTAAGAGTGTACCAAGAGATGGAGCCTCTACTGCTTACCGGTGACTGTTTGGGATGGTGGAGGCAGCAGGAGTCACAGTTCCCTTTGCTGTCCAATCTTGCAAAACAGTTTCTGTGCATTCCTGGTACAAGTGTACCTGCTGAACGTGTTTTTAGCACGGCTGGAGACATCATCAGTGCCCAAAGGAGTATGTTGTCATCAGAGCATGTAGACCAGTTAATCTTTTTGAAAGCAAACTATAGGAAGTAGTAGTATTATTTTTTTTCGAAGTGCTAAAGCCCTGGTCATTTGTTATAGCAGCAAACTTTTTATTTTTATTTTTTTAAACTTAACATTTGTTTTATTTTATATGTAAAGAAAAGGTCTAGATGGTACTAAGGTTTAGGAAAGTACTATGCATGACACTGTAGCCTATAAGGCCATTTAATTTTGCTTGGCCCAGTTTAGTAACTATTGTTATATAGCAGTACATTGTGCCATTTTCATTTTGTAAATAAAGGAACGGTATTAGGGTACTATGACACTGTTTGAAAAACAATAACCTCAATAGGGAAACTTTAGAAAATACACTGTTCATGTTTATTGCTGCATTATTTGCTGCAGACAGCTGCAAAATGTATGTTGTGCCTTAACAATAAACATAATGCTGTGAACTTGGCGTGAGGTCCTAATTGAATATTTAATTACTGCTGACTGTATCGGTATCAAATCACATTAGCATACCCATTACGTTTTTTAAAAGTATCGAAATTAATCGAATCGAATCGTATCGAATCGAATCGTGGTCAAATGTAAGATGTTATGATGCATCGAACCTTTGCCTAAAGAATCGGAACTGAATCGAATCGTTATGGGATTGAATCGTCCCACCCCTACTCTGTAGTGATTTGTGTAGTTGAAGTAAATAGCAATAGTTAGCGATTTGTTTAAAGTTGATTGTAGCTATCATTAAGCCTACAATCTGCGCTTTTGTGTTGCTAATCTTAACTGGTTTCACTGGAGCGAATATAAAGCGTGTATGCACCTCTCCTTCAGTGTGCATCTAGGTAGCGAGTCGATTTTTTCTGCCGTCGGACTGGTAAAGTATCTTTTGAACTTTCGGTTTCAGCCGTGCATTTGGTAAATTGAACCACTCTGTATTGATTTGTGTAGTTGAAGTAAATAGCAATAGTTAGCGATTTGTTTAAAGTTGATTGTAGCTATCATTAAGCCTACAATCTGCGCTTTTGTGTTGCTAATCTTAACTGGTTTCACCGGAGCGAATATAAAGCGTGTATGCACCTCTCCTTCAGTGTGCATCTAGGTAGCGAGTCGATTTTTTCTGCCGTCGGACTGGTAAAGTATCTTTTGAACTTTCGGTTTCAGCCGTGCATTTGGTAAATTGAACCACTCTGTAGTGATTTGTGTAGTTGAAGTAAATAGCAATAGTTAGCGATTTGTTTAAAGTTGATTGTAGCTATCATTAAGCCTACAATCTGCGCTTTTGTGTTGCTAATCTTAACTGGTTTCACTGGAGCGAATTAGCCCTGCAAGCAGCTGAATGCAATCGGCAATTAGCAAATAGTGCATAAATTAAAGCCGAGGCTGCCGTATCATCAGCAATTTGCAAGACTTTGTTCTTATCTCTTCACCACCTACCATGTGTTTAACCCCCATTCCTCTGTGCTATATACCTCGAGCCTGGAGGTCCAACCACCGCAGGCGCTGCCCGGCTAACCTGGTCTGCCCACCCCTGTCCCTTCATAAGGAACTCTCAGTGGTGGGTGGACTATGGAACTGCCGCTCCGCTGTCCAGAAAACTGACTTCATCACTGCCTATGCTAAGGTGAAGTCCCTCCACTTCCTGGCTCTCACTGAGACCTGGATCACTCCAGATAACACAGCCACTCCCACTGCTCTGTCTGCCGGCTATTCCTTCTCCCACACCCCCAGGGCCTCTGGCCGAGGCGGGGGTACTGGTCTGCTGATTTCCACATCCTGGAAATTCTCTATTCCCACTGCACGCTGCCTGAATTTCTCCTCTTTTGAGTTTCATGCAGTCACGGTAACCCACCCGTCTACACTTAACATTGTTGTTCTCTATCGCCCCCCAGGTCCGCTCGGCGCTTTCCTGGATGAACTGGACACTCTCCTGAGCTCCTTCCCTGAGGATGGCACCCCTGTAATCCTACTGGGAGACTTCAACCTCCATCCAGAGAGTTCCCAGCTATCCAGTGTCGCCTCACTCCTCCAGTCCTTCGCTCTCACTCAATCCCCATCGCCTGCCACCCACAAGGCTGGTAACCAACTTGACCTTGTACTCACCAGGAGCTGCGCCACATCTGAACTCACGGTGACCCCGCTCCACGTATCGGACCATTTCTTTATTTCATTCTCTCTTTCCCTCCCGCTCTCCCTCAACCCTACTAACGACCCACCCACTGTTATGTTCAGGAGAAATCTCCGCACCCTCTCGTACTCCTCTCTCACTACTTCCGCTCTCTCTATACTTCCTCCTCCTGCGTCTTTTGCTAATATGCATGTTGATGTTGCCACCTCTATGTTTAACTCCTGCCTCTCTCAGTCTCTCAACTCACTTTGTCCGCTTGTCTCCAAACCAGCTCGACCATCACCCCCTTCCCCGTGGCTGACAGATTCTCTCAGATCCAACAGAACCATACTGCGAGGCGCTGAGAGAAAGTGGAGGAAATCCAGATCCCCAGATGACCTGGCCTCCTATCACACTCTGCTGGCAGCCTTCACAGCTGCAACTACATCGGCTAAGACTTCTTTTTTTCATACAAAAATTAATGCATGTGTGTCTAATCCACGGAAACTCTTTTCCACCTTCTCCTCCCTGCTTACCCCCCCTCCACCCCCTTCACCCTCCTCCCTCTCTGCAGATGACTTCCTGACCCACTTTGAGGGGAAGGTGGCCATGATTCGCAACTCCTTCACACCTCAGGTGACACCCCACATCCCCCGTACCGAACCTATCGCCACGCTGTCGTCCTTCAAGACTCTGGAGGACGCAGATGTGCTCCAACTTGTGACGCACCATCGCGCGACCACCTGTCCGCTGGACCCCATCCCGTCAGCAGTCCTCCAGTCAATATCTGCTGAGCTCGTTCCATATCTGTCCACTATTATCAACACCTCCCTAACCTGTGGCCATGTCCCTGCTGTTTTTAAGACTGCCCGTGTATCCCCACTCCTAAAAAAACCTAGCTTAGACCCCTCTGATGTCAGGAACTACCGTCCTGTATCTCTTTTGCCCTTCCTGTCCAAAACTCTGGAACGAGCTGTCCATAACCAACTGTCTGTTTTTCTCCACCAGAACAACCTGCTTGACCCCCATCAGTCTGGCTTCAGAACCGGACATTCCACAGAAACTGCTCTCCTGGCCGTGACTGAGGCGCTCTCCACTGCCAGAGCCTCATCCCTCTCCTCTGTCCTGATTCTACTTGACCTGTCTGCAGCGTTCGACACGGTCAACCACAAACTCCTGATTTCCACACTTTCTGAGATGGGCATTTCTGGGACTGCCCTCTCCTGGTTTGTATCGTACCTCACTGATAGATCCTACCAAGTCTCTTGGAAGGGTTCTGTGTCTGCACCCCATCCCCTGTCTACAGGAGTCCCGCAGGGATCTGTACTGGGTCCTCTGCTGTTCTCCATCTATACAAAATCCCTTGGTTCAGTAATCAATTCACATGGCTTCTCATACCATAGTTATGCTGACGATACTCAACTCTTCCTCTCTTTCCCTCCCTCTACCCAACAGGTGAAGGAGAGGATATCTGCTTGTCTGGCCGACATCTCTGAGTGGATGCTCAACCTCGACAAGACAGAGCTCCTCTTCATGCCACACAAAACCTCCCCGCTACTTGACCTCTCCATCACCGTTGACGGGACCGTGGTGGCTGCCTCCCGCTCTGCAAAGAACCTGGGGGTGGTCCTGGACGACCAGCTGAACTTCAAAGACCAGATCAGGGCGACGGCACGGTCCTGCAGGTTCCTCCTGTACAACATCAGGAGGATTCGACCGTACCTGACCACCTATTCCACCCAGCTTTTGGTCCAGACCATGGTCACCTCACGCCTGGACTACTGTGACTCCCTGCTCGCAAGCCTACCGGCCTGCGCCATCCTGCCTCTCCAACTGATCCAGAACGCAGCTGCCCGGCTTGTGTTCAACCTCCCGAAATTTTCACATGTCACCCCCCTGTTGAGGTCACTCCACTGGCTGCCAGTTGCAGCCAGGATCAGGTTCAAAGTTCTGACCCTGGCCTACACTGCAGCCAATAGGACAGGCCCTGTCTACCTGCAGGACTTGATCCAGAACTATGTTCCTGCTCGACCGCTTCGCTCATCTACTGCAGGGCGACTTGCACTTCCCCCCCTCCGTGTAAATGGCACTCGCTCGTCCCGACTGCGGAGCTTTTCCACCCTAGCTCCCCAGTGGTGGAACGAACTTCCCATTCCCCTACGTTCCATGCCAACCCTGCCTACTTTCCGTCGTGGCCTGAAAACGCACCTTTTCAGACTCCACCTGGACTAATACTTATCTAGGACCTCATGGTTTGTGTTCTTGTTGAACTGTGTACTCAAGATAGTCAAGTTTATAATAGTTAGAATAGAATTGTATTAGAGCTGATTTACCCAGTTCACTGTGAACTGCATTGTGTTCATTACTAGGGATAGCTGCTACTGTATGGGAAGAATGTGCTTTCTTATCTGTTCTGTAGTTACTTTGATGACCTTTCTGTATGCACTTACTGTACGTCGCTTTGGATAAAAGCGTCTGCTAAATGAATGTAATGTAATGTACAGATCGAGTAGCATGATCCGCCGGATTCTGAGTGGTGCAGACGTAGTGCCACTGCTCAGGTTCAGTGAACTTTCTGATACGCTGTACCCTGTTGCAAACATACACATAAAACCGCCTGGTTTGGTTATATATGTAACCCAAAACAACCTTACTGTCTGTGTAGAACTGCAATGTGTCCACACTGACGTCCAACTCGCTCTCTACCAACTCCGCTATTTCCACTGCCAATACAGCCGCACCCAGCTCCAACCTCGGGATAGTGTGGGCTGTCTGGGGCGCTAGTTTCACCTTTCCCAGGACGAATCCTACGTGACACGCTCCATCACTGTTGATCACCTTCAGGTAAGCTACAGCCGCGATAGCCTTCACTGAAGCATCTGCGAAGATGTGAAGTTCTTTCCTTTGAGAGGTAGTAGAGTGGTAGGAGTGTAAGCTCTTGGTATCTTGAACTCACTCAGGTCTTGTAAGGAGTCTTTCCACAACCTCCATTCAGCTTCCTTCTCCTCTGGAAGAGGACTATCCCAGTCAAGAACCTCACTGCTGGTCAATTCTCGCAGCAAGAACTTCCCTTGAATTATGATAGGCGCGACAAGCCCGAGAGGGTCGAACCGTGGCTAGAACACCTCTACGGGTGAAGGGCTTCTCTGTAGCTGCCACTCTGAAGGTAAAGATGTCATGTTTTAGATCCCAGCTGAGCCCTAGGCTGTGTTGGATGAGGGCTGAGTTGTCGTCGAAGTCCAAGTTCTGCAAACCCTTCGCATGGTCTTCTGGCAGGAAGGCCTCCAAGACGTCAGAGTGATTTGACGCTATCTTGTGGAGCCGTAAGTTGGAGATGGCAAGCATCTCCCGTGCCCTTTTTAGCAGGTCGATGGCTTCAGCGGCTGATGGGAGTGACTTGAGGCCATCATCGACGTAGAACTCACGTTCTACAAAGTGTTTGGCATCCATGCCATATTCGCTTGCCCCATGTTGTGCTGCGCGACGAAGACCATAGATGGCTACTGCTTGTGACGGGCTGTTGCCGAATACATGGACTTTCATCCTGTACTCAACAATCTCCTTGCTGGGTTCGTTGTCCTTGAACCAAAGGAACCGAAGGAAGTCTCGGTGGTCTTCTCTGACAGTGAAGCTGTGAAACATCTGCTCGATGTCCGCTATCACAGCCACAGTCTCTCTTCGGAAACGTAGCAAGACTCCGAGTAAGCTGTTGTTCAGATCCGGGCCGGTAAGTAGCACATCGTTCAGGGAGACGCCGTGATGCTGGGCGCTGGAGTCAAAGACGACTCTGATCTGATTTAGCTTTTGAAGATGGTATACACCAAAAATGGGTAAATACCATCGTTCTTCTCCCTCTAGAAGACTCGGCCTGGTCGCGATCAAATACTTCTTGCATGAAGTTCACAAAGTGAGTTTTCATCTCAGACTTTCTTTCGAGGGTGCGGCGGAGAGAGGTAAGGCGACTGAGAGCCTGTTCTCGATTGTTTGGGAGCCGTCGCCTAGGGGATCGAAATGGAAGAGGCGCCACCCAGCTGTTGGTGTCATCCATAAACATCTCTTTGTCCATGAGCCCCAGGAAAAGCCTGTCTTCGATGGAGAGACCCACTTTGTCGTCATCCTTAGTTCTCTCAGAGATTGTGCTGCCGAAGCTGCAGTCATCGAGGACTGGGGTTTCGCGTGCAAGGCCGCGAAGAGAGGTGCAGCGCTGTGCTTTGCTGCTAAACTTCTCCTTGACTTGAAGATGATTGGGGCATGGAGAGAGGAGAGAAGGACGTCCATTTTCAAGCACGTTGGTCCGGAAGGTAGTCACAGCCACCGGTTTGTGGGCTGAGCCCAAGCATACATCACCTATGACAACCCAGCCAAGGTCTAGTCTTTGGGCATAGGGCGCACTGTGAGGACCATTGCGTTGCTCTCTGACTTTGTGAACCTGAAGGATGTCGCGTCCCAGAAGTAGGAGTATCTGAGCCTCTGGATCTAGGTGCGGTATTCTGTGAGCGATGGACTTCAGGTGAGTGTGATGCTGAGCAGCCGCTGGAGTTGGAATCTCAGACCGGTCATCTGGCATGTGATTGCACTCGATGAGTGTGGGAAGCATCACACTTGTCGTTCCATCCAATGACTCTGCTATGAACCCTGTGGCTCTTCTCCCCGATGTTTCAGTGACCCCTGCACATGTGCGGAGAGTGTATGGCGAGTCCGACCCTCTAATTTGGAAGAGGTTGAAGAATTCGGACCTGGCCAGTGACCTATTGCTCTGGTCGTCCAGGATAACATAGACCTTAATGGCTTTGTCTGGGCATGTCTTGGGATAGACCTTCACCAGGCAGATCTTAGAACAGGACCTAGGCTCCTTACCTTCACAGACTTCTGTGCACCTGGAGGTGACTGCTGGTGCCTCTCCTTCACCCTCCCCGCCATGCTCTGAGGAGCGGTCTCCCATGTTCCATGGAGGAGGTCCAGGGTGAAGCGCTGCAATATGACTGTCACTCTCACATTCCCTGCACTTCAGGGCTACCTTACAGTTCTTCGCCAGGTGAGTAGTAGAAGAGCAACACCTGAAGCAGATACCACTCTCTTTAAGAAAAGTCCTGCGCTCTTCAAGTGGCATGCTCCGAAAACCTCTACACTTTTTTAGGGGATGGGGTTTATTGTGGATAGGGCATTGTCTGTCAATGTTATCCAGCTTGCCGCTTAAACTGTCTTGACTGAGAAGTTGATCGATGTGATGCGACTTCAGTCTTGTGAGCAGAGACGTGACTCTTGGCATATCCCGACCTCCTTTCCATTCGTTCAGGCTTCGATGGACCCGTAGAGAACTTGTAGGAACTGTTTGGTGGAGCTGCAGGGACTGTTGAGAGAGTGAAGCTAGGGTCGTTTCTTCTGCGTGCTTCATTACATATAAAGTTTGTGAAGAATACAAACGGAGGAAAAGAGACATCGTGCTGCTCCTTGTACTGAGAGCCTTGGGATAACCACCTCTCTTGCAGACTAAGTGGCAATTTCTCAACGATAGGGTTGACACCCCTAGCGGTGTCCAGATATGAGAGCCCAGGCAAGTAGCTCTCCGATTTGGCAGACTCTAACTCCCTTAGCAGGTCTCCTAGCTCCCTGAGCTTTAAGGGGTCCTTGTGACTGATTTTGGGAAAGTTCTCAATCCTCTCAAAGAGAGCTCTCTCAATCACTTCAGGTGAACCGTAGCACTCCTCTAGGCGATTCCAGGCCATACTTAAACCTGTGGCAGGGCTGGCGATATGCACAGAATGAATCCTTCGGATGTGCTCTGAAGACTGATTTCCTAACCACTTCGATAAGAGGTCAAGCTCCTCACTGGCAGTTAAGTTTAGTCCTCCAGTGGCGTTGAGGAACGAGGACTTCCAAGCCCAATAATTCTCTGGGCGATCGTTGAACTTGATGAGGCCAGAATTCACAAGCTCTCGATGTACTAAGTATCTCGCGATGTCACTCATACCAGTCCTGTCATCAGTATGCGGCTGTAATGAGGCTCTGTTGAAAGAGGAAGAGTGCAGTTGAGCAGAGGGGAGGTGAGCACGGGGGTGGAGAGGAACTGCTGGCGTTGGCCTTTCAGGTCGCTGTGCCACGTGGTTGTCGTTGTCCGTCATGGTGCGTTGACGAACCACTGGCTTTGCCCTCTCAGGTTGCTGTGCTGCATGAACATCGTTCTTGGGTACGAAGTCGGAAGCTCTGCTGTCAAGACCAGGGGCATGTTCCCGTATCTGGTTTGACATCGGGTTTGATGAGCGGCGATAGAAATGGAGTATATGGTTTAAGTGCTGGGGGCTCTGCATCACTAAGGTGTAGCTGGGAGTGATGTTCGACATAGTCGCGGGTGCGCTGAATGGCGACATGAACTGTATCATGGTGACTCCTACTGCCGTCTCTACCTTCGATCTCTGCTGCTGCCTCAAGAACTTCAGCCTCTGCTATGGCTACTGCTACCTCTTTCTCGTGCTCCAAAGCTGATAACTTAGCTGCTAGACGAGCCTCTTCTATCTTTAAATCAGCTTCTCGCTGAACGAAGGTGGCGCGTGCACGCGCAGCTTCGACTTTAGCCCGAGCCCGGGCTGCAGCCCTTAAAACTGAAGAGGATCTAGATGAGGTGGATGAGCTGGAATGATGTGATCTTGCTTCACTTACAGGGTCCTGTACTTTTACGTCACCGTCAGTGGTGAACAATTGTTCCAATCCAGCTCCACTAGTATTTGACATCATGAATCACGGTCCTCCAAAGATGTACGAGAAGGGGTGAGTATGGAGGATTTTTTGTGCGTGGGGGAGGTGTGCTTGCACAGTACTTTATTTTTCCTGATGCTGTAGTGCCCGCCGTGAAGACGCTTTTTTACTATTCTGTCCCCAGTGTGTGTGTCTGTACACAAATCGACAGATAGCTAACAAGCTTCAAGAGAAAGTCGGAGGCTGGAGTAAAGTTGAAAAGAGTTTTACTGTTGTCGTCATTCTCATGAAGGATTTTGTAAAACTGAAATGATACAAAAGATAGTAGCAATCACTGGATGCGTACACAAACATTCAAATTATATGTAAATAGCTGTACTGTACATAACTTGTAAACATTCTGTAAACAATATGCATAAAATTCACCAGCCTAAAAACACCAATAGAAACGGTAATGGCAGTATTCACATGTAGAAAACTAAATATTAAATGTAACATAACCGAATACACTACATGACATGTAAACTATTATAATTATCTGTAAATGTAAATACAACTTACAAGCGATGCTTTCCAAGGCACAAACAGAGGAAGGAAAGGATAAAATGTCTGGAGCTGCAAGCCGACTACATGTGCAGCAACAACTGAAGCATTTCCTGGTCTAGCTGTGTCACATGACTAAAATAACCAATGAAAACAATAGCAGGAATTAAACAAGAGAATAATGAATTACTCCAAAACGACCACTAGGGGAGAGAAAATCCTAAAAACAGATGCAAAGCACTTACAGAACATGACAACTTCAAATGAAGAGAAATTGTTCACTGTTACCGAGTTACATTTGGATTGACTTTTATAAATCACCGCTGTACCCCCGCCACGGCCAAACTCTCTAGGCTTATTTATAAAATTGTATTCGGGCGGGCATGCCTTGGTGAACTGGTTTAAATCATCAACCCGCAACCAAGTCTCGGTAAGCAATAAGAAGTCAATTTTAAAAGATGTGATAAAATCAATTAATTATAAAAGTTTTGTTCGACAAAGATCTAACATTCAATAAACCAAAAGTTACATGTTCACTAATAACGATACTGGATTTTGTTTGGATCAAGGGTTTAGCTAAAATACTAACCAAATTACTTGGAATGCGACCGGCATTTAGCCTAGGTTTGCACTTTCTCTTCCTAGTAATAACAGATAGAAATCCGTGATCAGGCCGACCGGAGAAGCTAGCACATTTCTCATTGAACTTTGTTGGCGAGATGGGAGCTACCGCTACTGTTGTTGAGATGTGTGTGAGTCACGTTGTAGAGGCCGAAAGGGCCTTGTAAAAGATGTTTGATGATAATATATTTGACCCAAGGGAGTTTGGGTGCAGACCAACCTTCCTGAAAAGTGCAGAACGCTCCCAAAAAAGATTAAAATTGTCAATAAAACAGAAAGAGAAGTGGCTGCATTGCGACTCCAGCCACGAATGCAGGCCAAGTAATCTGCTAAATGATTCCATCCCTCGTCTGAGAGTGGGGACTGGACCGGAGATAAAAATGTTTTTGCCACAGTCTACCAGCAGATAAAAAAGACTGGTGAAATTTTGCTTCAGCATTTCTGATTCCTTCCGTGGAATGCCATTTGTCCCGATGTATACTATGATTTTTTAACAGACGGGTGGCTTCCAATTAAATCGGGCAATAAATGACTACGGAATTTTTAAAGGGACATCTCTACACATAAAATCAATGGTAAGATTGTATATTTATTCCATATTTAGTAGCATGTATTGATAGTACAATGACATGGTATCAGGGCTCTGACTGGGACAAAAAATCGGCCCTGGCATTTTTGGCCCAGACCGGCCCACCACAATCGGTCGGACACCACCCACCAGTACACCATCCTTCCCCCAAACCACTCCAAAGCTGAGTAGTAAGTACTGTGGACCAGTGTACCAGTGCAAGTGGACGAGTGTACTCACTCGCTCTTGACTGACTCCCTGGTGATCAGAGGTGGCCGTGGAGTACAGCATCTCCAAAGTAATTGTAAAAAAAAAAAGCTCTGTTAGAAGTCAAAGTATATTTTCAAATTATTTAATAAAATTTAAATATACAAGTATAGCACCAAACAATTTGAGAGCTACTCCACAGTAATAACAGTAATCCATACCATACAGTCAGGTCCAAGTATTTGGACAGTGACACAATTTTTGTTAATTTGACTCTGTACTCCAGCACATTGCATTTTAAATGGAACAGTCAGTTGTTTCTCCTGACAAATTTTTTCCATAAAGTTCAATAGAAAAATAAGTCAAGAGAAACAACGCAAAGTGATCTATCCATATCTACTGCATATCTGGCAGCAGAGTGATGGTTTTAGGCTAGTTTGATACCTCAGACCCTTGATAACTCACAGCCATTTAGCCAACCATGTGTTCCATACTGTTCCCATGTAATGTACAGTTTAATCTAGTCCCACCCCCCAATTCCCATAGAGATCTATTCAAATGCAGAGAGATTATAGTATCACTTGTAAGAGTACCTGAAAATAAGATATCAAAAGTTTTTTGATGTCAGGAAGTCATGACATGCAAAGGATATGCAACCAAATATCGAATATTAAAACTTTATCAAAGTTTATGTTAATTTAATTTGGAACTGACTGTATATATCCTAATTGTTACCACCATACCTGGCTGAAAATAAACATAGGACAACTTTGTTGCCTATTGCTGGAAATGAAAATGTATTTTTTTTTCTGTAGGATAATACATAAGCAGGCATACATTTTAGCACAGTAGAGCTACAGGTGTTGTATGTTATACAGCCTTTTCGCGCATCTTTATCAAAGGAACCGTTAGCCTAATAATTTAAATAATATTATGATGATCCGATATGGACTGAGGTCACAGCAACGTGGGATTAGCCAACGCGATGCTGACAAAATAACGTTAGCTAGTTAACGTTAGAATAGTCAGCCGAAGTTGCGACTGCATTAGGGATCTATGCGATTGTAGCAGGGCTATCTGGTTGGACAGTTGTTGCTTGGGTGAGAAGGCATTCAGCTCTCTGATTGGCTGACAGATAAACCCAATTATATTAACAGCCTATAAATAGGCTGCAGTAGCCAGGTAAGGAGAAAGGTCTTACCTGTTGCAGTTCCGGGTGTTCCATTGGGAATACTGCTTTCCTCTGTTGTAAAGGTAGGCTGGTAGTTCCATGTGATGCATAATGATTGTACTGATCCCAGGTAAACTGATGAGTGTTGTCCATTATAGATTCCTGTAGCTGGGCTGGTGGCGCATGAGACGGCTATAATTCAGATTTAAGGTACTTTTATTAAGCTGGGTATCGTGACCACAGCGAAACATTTAGCTTTTCGGTTTCTCTGACTAATGGACGGGAGGAGCCTATGATAGAAGGCGCTATTGCTACCTAGTAACTTTTATTTCTTATTTTCTTATAGGACATTGCTGGCTGCTGTTTTGCCTATATTATCATTCCCGATGATCTACACTGCATTTAACGGAGTTGTAACCACATAACTACGGCGGCTATACGTTGGGTCACCGGCCGAAAGATTCGCCGCAGCGAACCAATATTTTATCCCTGTTATATTTATTACTGCATGTTATGGTGGTTATCCACCGGTCTTTTAAGTATTTATGTGAGATACGTGTGGGACTCGTGTCTCACTGATAAACTAACTGCGGGTAGGTTGGTTTGGGTGCGCTAAGCTGCCATTCTTATTTTCTTTGTTTTGTGCTGAAGGTCGAGATTTCATGCTGGTGTAGCTGGGGGCAATAGCGCGAATCGGAAGGTGGACCTTTTATTCATTGCTTGCTGTGTATGTGTGTGTGTGTGTGGATAGTATTGGGAATTTAAACCGCACGTACTCACATGGCTTATTTCACCCTTTGCAGTGCGTGTGTAGTGATGTGCAGTTCGCGAACGAATCGGTATTTTTGAACGACTCTTTATGCTGAGTCGTCTGAGTCGACTCGCCAGTTCGAGTGAATCATGCTAACCCACGGCTCTGGCTCTTGGCTCTGGCTCTGGCTCTGGCTCTCGGCTCACGGCTCTGGCTCTCGGCTCTCGGCTCTGGCTCTCGGCTCTCGGCTCTGGCTCTGGCTCTGACTGCTTTCTACTACAGCTGGGAGACACTCCCCCGAGACACTCAGCACTGGTTAATGTGCGGCGTGCAGTTTCTGATTGCTAAGTTAGAACCTACGTAAGAATATATATATTTTTAATTTGATCGAACAATATTGCACACACTTTTGTGAAGTTAATAATCGCCCCAGCTCATTCCAAAGTTATTATGACTACCAATGGTTAAACGAAAGATACGTAGCTACAGTAGCTATACTACCCAACTGATCAGCACGAAATCAACTCGACTCAATTTAAGAGCCATGAGCCGTAGCAATATCCCACGGCTCCAGACAGAGCCGGAACCGAAGTAATTTTCGAGTTTTAACCACATAACTGTTCTTATAGAGTTCTGTGGTTTTAACAAAGGGCAAAATGAAGTACACCATTAAGCTATTAATCGGGTTTACTACTCAGCGTGATTCAAACGGAAACCCTATTGACAAAGGAATTATGTTAGCCTATATCTAATGATATTCCGAGACGCCGACTGTATATTACGAAATTATTAAACTTTTTGCGAGAATTGCAACCGCATTCCAGTCAACTATGAAACAATTAGGCCAAATATGCGATATTGCGATTGTGTTGAGCTAGATTAGGCTACAAAAAAATGACAGAAAACACTTATTTAAAGTGGTGGCATTTTTATTTTAGAACTCTTGACCAACAACAACAGTGAACAGAATAAATAGCCTACAATTGCGTATGATATAATAAATAAAGTACAGTTAAAATAAACACATTTAAATAACCTTATGGTGTCCAAATAAATAAACGACACAGGCTCCTGTACATCATAAGCACACACTGACACACACAATAAATATCTGGCTTGTTTGTCCAATTTGGCTGGCTATCTCTCTTATACAGTCTTCCATCCACCTCATTTTCAGTAGACCTAGTCCTAGACTACTGGATTCTGGGATCTGATAAAAAAATAAGATTAATACTAGCATAGATTAAATAGCTCTATACAAATATAACCATTCAATGTCTATTATTACCTGTAAGATCTAATGTTACAATCTATGATCGAATAAACGGAGATGGGAAAGTCGTAAATAAACGTAACCTGCGATTGCAAACTAGCTTGAGACAGTAGGCTACTGTAAATTGAGAATATTAGCAATGAGTATCATTCAGATGATTTGGGTCTGAATAAAATATCAAGGCTAGTTTACAAACTTATTTTGTCTACTTTATTACCAGCTAGGGTCTGCTGTCTGAAACAGCTTCTAATTCCAGCTCGCGAGTAGCGCCGCTGAAAGAAAAAGATGCGGCTCAAAGATGCGGCTCAAACGGCTTCTGTATTAACCGGAAGTACCAAAATTGCAACTCCGACTCCGACTCTTCAAACTGAATGGTACGAATAGAGCCGACTCAGAAAAAAAAGCCAAACTGCCCATCACTATGCGTGTGTCTGACAGTCACGAGTGTGTGCTTGTCCCCTTCCGGTAAGTTGCCCTCTCTCGCCTCGCCGTTCTCTTCCTCACACACTTCAGCAGCGCCCCTAACTGGCCTGGGGGAAGAACGGCCGTGGTTATTTTAATGGTTATTATACCTTGTGCTAATTGTATATCTGTGGGTACATGTTTTATTTTGTTATTTGGTTTAATAAACTGTTTTATTGATTGAATCCACTTCTATTTACTTCATTTAATTGAAGGTGCCTGAGTAGAGTACCATAAGTGTTCGGTGCATGGTAAAAGAACAAAACTAATTCCTTGGGTGAAATTCCCAAGGTGGCGTAGTCTAGCTAACTGTACTACCCGCCACATGTTGGCGTAGTCGGCAGGATACAAAATAGATGTGGAATCTGTTTTAAAAAAAAAAAATTATTCAGTTGGTTTGTCATTGTGGGGATGTGATAAGAATTGTTTGTAAGAAACAAGTAGTGTACGGCAAAACAGCAGCTGGTACAGCAAACTGCTGAAATTCCCCATTGGTACGGTGCTGGGTAATTTGTAGTGATGGAGAGTGAATTACAAGAGCTGAGAGAAGGGATTTTACAGCTCAAAGCTGATAATGAACGTCTGCGACTGGAGTGTGTAGAAGCACAGAGCCTCAATAGGGCACAATCCAGTATAGGTGAGTCTGTCCCTTCCATCAGCCTAAGGCCTACAAATTCTGAAAGCACCCCGGTGACTGAACGGGTATTATATGTTCCCAGAGAGAGAAGGTGCCCTATGTTTAGAGGTACTACTGGTATTGGTATAGAAGAATGGATGGAAGAAGTGTGTTCCTGTATGCGGGATAGACATCTATCTACCCTGGATCAAGCATATTTTATTTATGATCACCTGGAAAGAGGAGCAAGGGACGAGATCAAATTCAGACCTAGAGTTGGAGTGGAGCAAGGGATAGGAGTTATTCTTGTCCATCTGTGTGTAGCAGACAGTATGGGGTCCGGGGGGCGTCAGAGGTTGGGCCTGGTGTTGTGCAGGGCTCTGAAATGGCCAAATTAAGACAGATGTTGAAACAGCAACAGGAACAAATTAATCAATTGTCACAAAATGTGCTATTGTTGCAAAACTCTCGCAGGCAGTATAACAGGGATGGGCCCATGTGCTGTAGGAGGTGTAGCATGCCAGGACATTTTGCACATAATTGTGACAATGAACGTATAGTCCCACAGGTCTCGACCATTTCCAGCTTACCAGATGGCCAAACCACCCACCAACCCTCGGGAAACTGATTCCTTCTGTCCTGCAGAGCCACAGTTCAGAGGGGGCCGCCATTGGCTCAAGTTCTATCATTCCGGTGAGCAATCGGTCTGCATCAAAATTGTTGGGTCCCTGCCCACAAGTAAGGGTAAACATTGGTGGGGTGAATGTTGCCTGTCTCTTAGATACGGGTTCAATGGTTTCAACCATTACAGAGTCATTCTTTTTGCAACACCTTGAACCCTGGGGTAGTGAGAAACTTAAGAGTTGTCACTGGTTACAGTTAAGAGCAGCTAATGGGCTTGACATTCCATATATTGGTTATTTAGAACTGGATATTGAGGTATTAGGAAAGCTGGTCCCTAAGCGGGGAGTATTGGTTGTTAAAAACTCCCCTGGCTCTTCCACTAATCTAGAAGTGCCTGGTATACTAGGCATGAATGTCATAAGAGAATGCTATGACGAGCTCTTCAGACAGCATGGCTCTGCACTGTTTGACCTCCCCTCTATGAGGCAAGAGGGCGACCCCTGGCAGCAAGCATTGCGTTACTGTCACCAAATCTCAGGTAGACCGGAAAGAGCAGGGGTTGTAAAAGTTAGAGGGCAGAGAGTGATACGCATTCCAGGAGGAACAATTAAGTTGGTAGCCACCACATGCTCCCAGCAATATGCTAATTCTAGCACTATTTTATTTGAACCATTAGACTATGGGGAGGTATTGTCAGCTGGTCTGTTGGTGTCTCCAGCTATGGTAACTGTGTATGGAGGTACAGTTTATATCCCCGTCGTTAATGTGGGTGTCACTGAAATCTCTCTCCACTCACGTACAAGAATTGGTGTCCTGAGGCAGGCCTATATTGTTAGTCTGCCTGTAGGTGTTGCGGAAGTTCGAGAGAAATCTAATTCCATGGTGACCACTAACCTGTGCTCTCAGACCGTTCAGGGGAAGCCAGTGCAGGAGTGTATTGATGGAATTCACATGTCTCAGCTAACTGCTGCAGAACAGCATCAGGTGCGGTCTTTACTGCATCGTTACAAGTCTGTGTTTGCAGATCATGATGGAGATTTAGGGTGTACTAACCTTATTTGTCATGAGATCCCAGTACTCGACGAAGCCCCAGTGCGGCAGAGGTACCGGCGGATCCCTCCTTCTGAGTATGAGGCCGTCAAGACCCATATTAGGCAGCTGCTGGACAGCCAGGTAATCAGGGAAAGTAGCAGCCCCTATGCCTCCCCCATTGTACTGGTGAAGAAGAAAGATGGCAGTTTGCGCATGTGTGTGGACTACCGACAATTGAACGCTAGGACACGTAAGGACGCTTTCCCCCTTCCTCGCATAGAGGAATCCTTAGATGCCCTGTCGGGGGCGTGATGGTTTTCTACTATGGATTTTGCGAGCGGTTACAACCAAGTCCCAGTAGCTGAGCATGACAAGGCTAAGACAGCCTTTTGTACACCCTTTGGGCTGTTTGAGTTTAATAGAATGCCCTTTGGATTATGCAATGCCCCCAGCACCTTCCAAAGGTTGATGGAATGTATATTCGGGGATCAGCGGTTTCAGTCACTACTGTTATACCTGGACGATGTGGTGGTCTTCTCGTCAACAGTAGACGAGCATGTGAAACGCCTTGAGTTTGTTTTAGGTCACCTCCAACAGGAAGGTCTGAAAGCAAAGTTGGGGAAGTGCTGCTTTTTGCGGGAGGAGGTAACTTACCTTAGTCATGTAATCTCTAGCGCAGGTGTCTCCACAGATCCAGAGAAGATCACTGCCGTCTCTAACTGGGCACGTCCTGCCGATGTCTCCAAGCTGCGATCTTTCTTGGGGTTCGCCAGCTATTACAGGCGATTTGTGGATGGGTTCGCGAAACTGGCTGCTCCCCTACACCGGCTGGTGGCAGAGCTGACGGAAAGAAAAAAAAGTATACGGAAGATCCTGGAAAGTAACTGGACACAGGAATGTGAACAGGGGTTTCAAGACCTGAAGGCAAGGTTGGTGGCTGCACCCGTATTAGCATATGTAAATTTTTCCTTACCGTTTATCCTTGAATTTGATGCCAGTCATAAGGGTCTTGGTGCAGTTCTATCCCAGGAGCAAGATGGAAAGGTCAGGCCAATAGCCTATGCCAGCCGTGGACTCCGGCCTACGGAGAGGAATATGTCTAACTACAGCTCCATGAAGCTGGAGTTCCTCGGTCTGAAGTGGGCTATGACCGAAAAATTTAGGGAGTACCTCTTGGAGCAGAAATGCATTGTTTTTACAGATAATAACCCTTTAAGTCACCTCGCCACTGCAAAATTGGGGGCAACGGAGCAGCGTTGGGCGGCCCAGTTATCTGCATTTGATTTCACCCTCCAGTATCGTCCAGGCCGCGCTAACAAGAATGCAGACTCGCTCTCCAGACAGTATGGGGTTGCTGACACTTCCATCATTGAGAAGGCTGTCCCAGGACCTATCGTCCCAGAGCCGCTGCAACACAGTAGCATTCAGGAGGGGAATAGGACAGTGCTACAGACTGTCATCTCTGCCTTACCGTGTCACTCTCTTCCAGATTTGTGTATATTGAAGGGATTGGACCCTACCATACATACCTTTCAGCAGTTCTGGCGGAGAGGACGGGCTCCGGATTCGAGTGAGAGGAAGCTGCTCTCCAAGTCGGTGCTAGAATTGCTCCGCTAATGGGAGAGGATTGTGGAGCTGGATGGACCCCTGTACAGATGCACCTTTCGATCAGACGGTGGGGAACCAGTCTACCAACTGCTCCTACCGGAGCCGTTGAAGGAGAAAGTGCTGAGCCAGCTACACAATAGTCATGGACATCAGGGCGTGGAGCGCACAACGGAGCTGGTGAGACAGAGGTGTTATTAGCCTGGGATGCACCAGGATATCAAGGATTGGTGTCAACAGTGCGAGCGGTGCACCTTAGCCAAAACTACACAGCCTCAGGTCAGGACCTTTATGGGTCATCTGCTAGCGTCCCAACCAAACCAAATTCTAGCAATTGATTTTACTCTTTTAGAGCCTGCAAGAGATGGGAGAGAGCATGTGTTAGTGATGACAGATGTGTTTTCTAAATACACCCAAGCCATCCCCACTAGAGATCAACGTGCTTCTACCGTGGCTAGAGTGATTGTGCAGGAATGGTTCTATAAATTTGGAGTGCCAAGTATGATCCACTCGGACTAAGGCAGAAACTTTGAGAGTAATCTAATACAACAGCTGTGTGATCTGTATGGCATCCAAAAGACGCGTACCACACCTTATCACCCTCAAGGAAATGGGCAGTGTGAACGATTTAATATAACTTTGCATGATTTGTTGCGCATGCTACCCTTGGCTAAAAAGAGGGAGTGGACAGAACATCTCCCACAGGTTACCTTCGCCTATAACACTACGGTCCATCAAACAACAGAGAATCCCCCTTCTTCCTGATGTTTGCCCAGGAACCCCAGTTACCCATTGACTTATTGTTGGGGAGAGCAAGAGAACCTGTACCCGGGGGGGTTGGGGAATGGGTACAGGAACACCAGCGCCGGCTGCAGGTAGCCTATGAGGGGGCGAGAGAAAGGTTGAAGGCAGCAGCACAACGCCGAAAGGCTAGGCATGATAACCGGGTGGGGGATGTTGAATTGCAGGAAAATTAGTTTGTCTACCTGAAGGACTACGGTATAAGGGGAAGGAACAAGATTCAAGATTTGTGGAGCCCCACTGTGTACAGGGTACTGAAGGCACCAGAAGATGGAGGACCGGTATACACTGTGGCACCAGTTCATAACCTTCAACAGGTAAAATGGGTGCACAGAACAATGTTAAAAGCAGTCCCTACAAACCTGGCCCCTAATCCTCCCCTGATGAGTGCAGAGGATGATGTGTTGATGCCAATGGAGCACTCCATGGAGGAAGGAGGAGATCTCTGGATTGCAACTGAGACTTTGGCACAAGCAGCACCCACCTTGCCACCTAATCCACCTTGCGTATCCCCAGTGTCTTAAAGGCATGATTCAAGCACAAGCGGAGTTCCACTTCGAAGAACAACCCGAACCACTGCAGGGAGACATACCAATATCCATCATTTACCAGAGACAGCAGGGGGGAGAGCAGGGGGGTCTGCACAGTCCCAGGTGCCTGGTTCCAGCAGTATGCTTTCCGCTATTTTTAGGCCTTGGACTTAGTTTATTTTATCATCGGGACGATGATACAAAATCTAGGGGTAGATTGTAGCAGGGCTATCTGGTTGGACAGTTGTTGCTTGGGTGAGAAGGCATTCAGCTCTCTGATTGGCTGACAGATAAACCCAATTCTATTAACAGCCTATAAATAGGCTGCAGTAGCCAGGTAAGGAGAAAGGTCTTACCTGTTGCAGTTCCGGGTGTTCCATTGGGCATACTGCTTTCCTCTGTTGTAAAGGTAGGCTGGTAGTTCCATGTGATGCATAATGATTGTACTGATCCCAGGTAAACTGATGAGTGTTGTCCATTATAGGTTCCTGTAGCTGGGCTGGTGGCGCATGAGACGGCTATAATTCAGATTTAAGGTACTTTTATTAAGCTGGGTATCGTGACCACAGCGAAACATTTAGCTTTTCGGTTTCTCTGACTAATGGACGGGAGGAGCCTATGATAGAAGGCGCTATTGCTACCTAATAACTTTTATTTCTTATTTTCTTATAGGACATTGCTGGCTGCTGTTTTGCCTATATTATCATTCCCGATGATCTACACTGCGTTTAACGGAGTTGTAACCACATAACTACGGCGGCTATACGTTAGGTCGCCGGCCGAAAGATTCGCCGCAGCGAACCGCTATTTTATCCCTGTTATATTTATTACTGCATGTTATGGTGGCTATCCACCGGTCTTTTAAGTATTTATGTGAGATACGTGTGGGACTCGTGTCTCACTGATAAACTAACTGCGGGTAGGTTGGTTTGGGTGCGATAAGCTGCCATTCTTATTTTCTTTGTTTTGTGCTGAAGGTCGAGATTTCGTGCTGGTGTAGCTGGGGGCAATAGCGCGAATCGGAAGGTGGACCTTTTATTCACTGCTTGCTGTGTATGTGTGTGTGTGTGGATAGTATTGGGAATTTAAACCGCACATACTCACTTTGCTTATTTCACCCTTTGCAGTGCGTGTGTCTGACAGTCACGAGTGTGTGCTTGTCCCCTTCCGGTAAGTTGCCCTCTCTCGCCTCGCCGTTTTCTTCCTCACACACTCCAGCAGCACCTCTAACTGGCCTGGGGGAAGAACGGCCGTGGTTATTTTATTGTTTATTATACCTTTTGCATGCACAATTTTTGCCCTGCAACTTCTCCGCAACCCCCTTGCGCTTTTGTTTATCCATTTTGACACCTTCATCCATCCACAGATTTTTGGCTCTGAATCACGGCAACTGACAGGAGAAACAGAGAGGACAGAGGGGGAGGGCTGGGGCCTAGTAAAAGATATTAGGCCAGCCCAGTGTCAGTATAAAAAATGAACTAATGGGCCGCTGTCACCGGGAAAATGCCAGATTACCAGTCCAGCACTGCATGGTATGATTACACAATAATTCCACTTGTTGTTGGGGTTCTCTGTGCCAGAGACACGGAGGAAATATTGGAGGTCCAGGTGCGACAGATAGGGAATCTTAAAGTGTTCCTATGAACACCACTGAAACGGACAATAATCCATAGTGGAAAAGGAGAAAATAAGGGGAACACAAATAACCTTGCGAAAGTAACGAGGAACTCGATATCCGAGCAAAACAAAGAAATAAGCAGTAACGCTCATCTAACTCCCGTTTGTGGAACGAACAACAGAAAGAAAAAACTCAAAAGAACCCCTAATGCTTAGGATAAAAGCACTCGTAGGTATGAGTGGAAAAACAAAAACTAAAAACCTCTGTTCTGAAATAAGAGCGAAAAGATAACTTTGCTTTTTTTCTAAATTGTACTGCTAACAAGTCCCGCGTTGAGAAGCAAAGCGGTCGATAGCAGCACAACTTCCTATACCTTTTTTACCGGCTCGAATGTTACGTAAAATAACATGGAAGCAACGAGAACAGGAGGAAGCGGGGTATAAATAGCGAGAGGAAATGCAGTACAGGTGAACTCACTAATCACTGAGGCGAACACAAAACCCGTAGCAGAACGCAGAAAAATCCGATAGATTTACAGGTAGATGAGAAAAGGAATGCAAAACGCGGAGATAAGGAAAGAAAGGCATGATCCATGACACTTGTTTATTTCAGTATTGTGTTAGCAGCATGTTTCACTGTTGTATTAGCATACCTTCAGGCTATTGTTGGCTTTATCTTGTTGCTATGACAGAATACAGATAGTAGAATGACGTGATATAATTACACAAGAATTTCACTTGCTTATTTTACAATTAAGTAGGCTTGCAAAGGGGCAGAACATTTCCGGTAAATTTCTGGAACCTTTACGAAAATTTACCATGGGAAGTTAAGATCGGGTATTTAGAAAATTTTTACCAATTTTAATTGCAAAAATTAGCCTATAACATGAACTTAATTTTAGTTGGAAAATACACATACAATGCAATTCTAGATCTTGCAGCATGCTTTGGTTAAAACAACCCAATTTAATGGGAATTCAGTTGAATTTCAACACTGCACTGTGCATTCCTCCATTACATGTGCAGTGCATTCTTTCATCACATGCAGAAATAATTCCCAGCATCCTGCACCCTACAGCAAGGCTACAGAGTACTCAAATGAGTACGTCAGATATGGGCGGAGTTTGGTTTTCGGAAGTGAATTCCCTGACAGGCTTTGGAGACTATCGACAATTTCTTGAAATCTGATTTATAGAATGAGCCGAAACGTTCCTGGATTAGCCTGTGAGGTATAAGGATATAGAGCATATATCGCATGTTCCCATTTTTATTTTTGAATAAGTAATGATTTAATGATTGTAGTCCGGTTCGTAGTCCACTTTAACTTGAAATTATGGGACATCGAGTTTTTAAACAGTGTCAGTGCTGGTATATTCATAAAAAATACTAAAGCGTAAAATATACTCGAAGCTGGTCCAGAAAAACTACATATTTTGCGAACGGGCGTTGTATTATGGAGGTAGATTTCTATCCAAAGTAAACAAGCACAAAAGTATAATACACAATTGTATTTACCATCCACACACACACACCTCAATTTGTGTTCGTTGATATAATCCACAATTGTATTTACCATCCACACACACACACCTCTCAATTTGTGTTTCGTAAAAATAATCCACAAGTATGTGTTTTACATCCACACACAAACACCTCTCAATTTGTGTTTCGTAAATCATCATTTGGATGAATTCTATTATATTATTATATATTATTATATATTATATTATATCTAATTATATTCACAAATGCAAACAACATTTACAGATATGTTTCCAATGTTCACATGTACAAATCAAAAGCTTGGCTTGCGAACTGGCGAATCTACATTTGCCGATCGAAGGACATGCTTGATCTGCTGGGATTTACGGACAGAATTTTGAGACAAATATTCCGCTGTTTTTCACCGTGTCGATTCTCGCTCGCTTAACATGCAATTCGTAAGATGAACTTCTTCTTCTTTGGTGCTACATAACACGGCGGTTTGTGTGTTCAGCTCATCAGCGCCACTTTTAGAACAAGTGGCCAAAATTGCACATTATCTTTAAGAAGTGGATTCATGATACATTTAATTAAAACAACCGAGTTTTGAGTTTATTTAGGTTGTAAAGTTAACCCCACGCTAATCTTGCGATGGCAAGTTTTTTAAACAGTCATTGCACAAAACTCCTATCAGATTGCATGTAGCTAGCTAGATTACATTACACAGGGGTAGGTCCATACACAGTAGCTACATAACTCTTTCGCCCCTCATGGAAAAGATTATGTAAAACAAAGTATTTTTACAAAGTATTTTTTATGGCGTCTGCCATATATAAGGCTTTTATGCAAATAGTTATGCTTTGCTTAGCGGTGACATAACACCGAGTCTCATTGGAGGCAGCTCGTCATCCGTAGCGTGTTGGGTGATTATTGCAACCCTATTGGCTGAATTTCGCGGCCCTGAAAAACCTATCCCGATTGCTGCAAACAAAGGATTTTTGTTTAACCGCGCGACTCCTGCATGTATCTCTCATTCTCCATTTCCCCGCGTTTCTTAAATTCAGTAATGTCTTCATGTACCGTCTTTGCAGTTTCCCACGTTCTAAGCAAAGTCCAATACACTCACCCTTTGAAAACGAATTTGCTTAATACAAATTTCAAATACAAATGTACACACACAGGCTACGGCCTGTGCCGCTGCCCAAACAATACGTATACATTAATCCAATTTTAATTTTAATTTTTTACAAACATTAAAGGTACACGGCACTCCCTTCAGTATACAACATCTGAACAAAAACGTTCTCAACGTAAATAAAAACCAAGTTACTCATGCATAGGCTAGCCTACAGAGTGCTGTCTATAAATCCTTAATTCCAACTTGCAAAAAATGAGGCCTGCCTTTAAAAGTTTTGATATCAAAATGTGGCAAAGTTACTCCTAACAATATTGCATATCGTAAACAAAACTACCTCTATTCCAAAGCAATGCTATCCAAACTTTCCTAAATTATTTAATGCAACTTGGCCCTGTGTTTCTCCATCTTAGCATGTGAAGAGATTGTGCCTCATAGAACAAGACATGATTTCAATTAATGTTTCTTGATGAATAAATACACTCCAGAAATGGTTATACTTTGTTGGCAAGTTTACTTTAGAAAATGTACAGGTTTTAAAATGTTCACTGCTGCTACAGATTTCTTTACAATTCACAAACAGACATATATATCAGGAAACATCATGTACAAAATGAGAAAGGGGGGATGAATAAATAAATGAAGGTTAAAATTGAGTAATAGTTTTGCCTGGAAAGTAGCGTACGTATAACATTTTTACAAATGTATCTAGACATGTTTGTGGGTCAGATGATGGCAAATAAGTAATAGTACTAATGTTCTTAACATAATAATAGTTGTGATATTTGCAAAAATAATTTTGTGAACACAAGGATGTCTATGCTCTGTATGACCACGCAGGTTTCAATAAAAATCCAAATATTCCAAAAAAATACATCAATAAATACATAATAATAATAATAATAATAATAATAATCCTTCATTTTATTCATTCTGTGCTTTTGATAGACCCAAAGCAGTGGATGCAGACAATTGTTCAAACATGCCGTACAGTGTAGTACTTTTTCTGTTTAATTTCTAAGTGCAAAACATATGAATCAGAGTATTTCCACCTATGAATTATTCTCATTTCGCAGTTTGATGTGGCACATACATTTTCATTGACCACATTTTTATGAGATGGTAAGATGAAAAAACACAGGGCCAAGTTGCATTAAATAATTTAAGGAAGTTGGGATAGCATTGCTTTGGAATAGAGGTAGTTCATTTAGTGTGAGCTACGATAGGCAATATTGTTAGTTAGTTTTTTTTTTTTTTTTTTTTTTTTTTTTTTGGGGGGGGAAATTACACAACATTAATAACAATAGTCACAGGGAGGTAGGGAGGGGTGGAGAGAGGTGCAGCTTGAAGAGGTGAGTCTTCAATCTGCGCTTGAAGGCAGTCAGACTTTCTGCTGTTCTGACCTCCACGGGGAGCTCATTCCACCACCGTGGGGCCAGGACAGACAGACGTCGAGACCGGGTGCTAGCATGAAGAGGGGGGGGTACCAGTCGTCCTGAGGAGGCGGAGCGCAGGGATCTGGTAGGTGTGTAGGGTCTGATTAGTTTTTGGAGGTATGGGGGGGCAGAACCTCGGACTGCCTGGAAGGCGAGCACCAATGTTTTGAATTTGATGCGAGCCATCACCGGTAGCCAGTGGAGGTCAATGAGCAGGGGGGTGACATGGGAGTGTCGGGGGAGGTTAAAGACCAGGCGCGCTGCTGCGTTCTGGATAAGCTGAAGGGGTCTAATGGCCGATGCTGGCAGGCCAGCCAGGAGAGAGTTGCAATAGTCCAGGCGAGACAGCACCATTGCTTGGACCAGGAGCTGGGTTGAGTGGGTGGTGAGGAAGGGGCGGATTCTCCTGATGTTGTACAGGAAGAACCTGCATGCCCGGGTTACCGCTGCGATGTTCTCGGAGAGGGACAGCCTGTTGTCCATCACGACTCCGAGGTTCCTGGCACAGGGCGTTGGGGTCAGTGGAGTGTCCCCTAGGGAAATAGAGAGATTGAGAGGAGGAGAGGTTAAATGCCCGATCAGTATTGCCGGTATGAATGTATTTAACGATAAGTATGCCATTTTACACTGTCGTTATCGCTTACGGCCATACCACTCTGAATACGCCCGATCTCGTCTGATCTCGGAAGCTAAGCAGGGTCGGGCCTGGTTAGTACTTGGATGGGAGACCGCCTGGGAATACCAGGTGCTGTAAGCTTTTTCAAAACGTTTTTTGTATAGGGGGCGCTGTTTCACAATATTCGGACAATTCAAATACAGTTCAGGAAAATAATTTAACTGAAGAAAAAATATATACACTGCTCAAATAACTTAAGGGAACACTTAATCAACACAATATAACACCAAGTCAATTCAACTTCTGGGATATCGATCTGTCCAGTTAGGAAGCGTAAACGATTGTGAATCAATTTCACCTGCTTTGGTGCAAATGCAAGTGACAACAGATGGACAGGAGAGGCAACAACAAGACAACCCCCAAAAAGTAAATGATAAGTGGTGGCCACAGACCATTTATCAGTCCTTATTCTTCCTGACCGTAGAAGGGCAACAACCCAGCGACAGGACCGGTATGTGCTCTTTTGTGCAAACAGGAACAAGAGAAGCTCTGCCAGAGCCCTACAAAATGACCTCCAGCGGGCTACTCGTGTGCATGTTTTTGACCAAACTGTCAGAAGCAGACTCCATGAGGGTGGCATGAGGGCCCGACGTCCTGTAGTGGGACCTGTGCTCACAGCCCAGCACCGTGCAGCTCGATTGGCATTTGCCAGAGAACACCAGAATTGGCAGGTTCGCCATTGGCACCCCGTTCTCTTCACAGATGAGAGCATGTTCACACTGAGCACATGTGACAGACGTGAAAGCGTCTAGAGATGCCGTGGCGAATGTAATGCAGCCTGCAACATCATCCAGCATGACCGGTTTGGTTTAATTGATTCGGTGTTATACTGTGATGATTAAGTGTTCCCTTCATTTTTTTGAGCAGTGTATTTTTGATGCATGGGGAATTCTTTCGTTCATGAAATGCATTTCAATTACTTTTATTATTCTGAAATGACAGAATTGGAAAAAACCTAACCCTGCTAGAACTATCATGGGAGATTCAGGTTTAGGCCTATACTAATAACTGTGTGTTTGTTTGAAAACGCACCTTTTCAGACTCCACCTGGACTAATACTTACCTAGGACCTCATGGTATGTGTTCTTGTTTAACTGTGTATTCAAGTTTATAATACTTAGAATAGAATTGTATTTGAGCTGATTTACTCAGTTCACTGTGAACTGCATTGTGTTCATTACTAGGGATAGCTGCTACTGCATGGGAATAATGTGCTTTCTTATCTGTTCTGTAGTTACTTCGATGACCTTCTGTATGCACTTACTGTACGTCGCTTTGGATAAAAGCGTCTGCTAAATGAATGTAATGTAATGCTTGTTTTGTTTATGGGATCCTTAATGTAACGGAAAAACGGGGGTCACAATAATTGTATCCATACAACTAAACACTGACCAGAAAAATTATTTTAAATTCCGGTCTAGTCCAATGTGATTACAATATAAGACATAATAAACATTAAAAAATAAATAGCACGATTCGTCAAGCAGTTCTGGTTCTGAAGTCAAGTTCTCCAGTTAAAAAGCTCTCGGTAAGGGCCATTGCTAAATGAAAGTATTTACAATGTAACGTAGGACACAGCCTTTTGTGGAGCCTCTATGACGTCACAATAGCTTCTAAAGTAAGGCGTAAACGAGCATGGCACAAAGCCATTGCGATGCGTGAAAACCCCTCCGACAAGTCTTAACCTCCGACTACTTGCGCGATTCCATTAGTGCGAACAAAGCTCAGTGAATGGATTTTTGCCTCCCGTTTACAGTGTGGGTGGCTCTTAAAAGAGCCTTTTGGGACGAGTTCGGTTTCGTTATTGTTAATTTGGAACTGGTGTACTTCGTGACGGCCTTGGTTCCCTCAGACACCGCGTGTTTGGCCAGCTCTCCTGGCAGCAGAAGGCGCACGGCGGTCTGGATCTCCCTTGAAGTGATAGTCGACCGCTTGTTGTAGTGAGCCAAGCGAGAAGACTCACCAGCAATGCGTTCGAAAATGTCGTTGACAAAGGAATTCATGATGCCCATGGCCTTTGAAGAAATGCCGGTGTCAGGATGCACTTGCTTCAAGACTTTGTACACGTAGATAGCATAACTTTCCTTCCTCGACTTTCGCCGCTTCTTTCCTCCTTTCCCAGCCGTCTTGGTTACGGCTTTCTTGGAACCCTTCTTGGGCGCAGACTTCGCAGGATCAGGCATATCGAAAGCTTGACTGAAACTAATTCTCCAGCGTTACCGTGCGTCTGCAATATATAAGGTATTAATGCAAATGTTCATGCCTTTCTTAGCGGTGACGTTAACACCGAGTCTCATTGGAGGCAGCTCGTCAACCACAGCGTGTTGGCTGAATATCGCATCTCTATTGGCTGAATTTGGCGGCCCTGAAAAACGTAGCACTAAGTGCTGCAAACAAAGCATGTTTTTCTTTAACCTCGCGACTCCTGTATTTTCCATTGATTAAAACAATGTTCTAATAAAAACGTGTACACTTGCAGCTCGCATGTGCCGCCACCCAAACAATACACAAAATAATCAAAATGTGGGGTTTCTACAAACAATAAAGGTATACAGCGTTTGATTCAGTATACGACATGTATCCTGCACATTATGTCCGGCAATTTCATTCGATACAGATGCTCAGCAAGTTAATGCCTCGTTGCTCATTGCAACGACCTTCGTTGAAAACTAGCGAAAAGTGTTTGTTGGTACGTTTCGTTGGTGCATCTCAAATAGAACATTTAACCACAATCGCCGGGGATTCCCTGCATGTGCACATGGCTTTGAAATTTCACAAACAGGAGGCGCGCTCCCTGACTACAAGGCCAACGGCATTGTATTGATAAAGGGACAAAGAGTACACGCTAGGAAACGATGCTTTTCATAGAGCATGTGGGTGGCTCTTAAAAGAGCCTTTGGATAACTGCATGGAAGAGGGTCAAGAACGAAAAGTTTAACCACCGAAGCCGTACAGAGTGCGGCCCTGACGCTTCAGAGCATAAACCACATCCATAGCGGTGACGGTCTTTCTCTTGGCATGCTCGGTGTAAGTGACGGCATCGCGGATGACGTTCTCTAAAAACACCTTCAGCACTCCTCGAGTCTCTTCATAGATGAGACCGGATATACGCTTGACTCCTCCACGGCGAGCCAAACGACGAATCGCCGGCTTGGTGATACCCTGGATATTATCACGGAGAACTTTGCGATGACGCTTAGCGCCTCCTTTACCAAGTCCCTTTCCACCTTTCCCGTGACCAGACATCTTTAACAAATGGCAGAATATACCAACCAGCCTACACAATACCACGCATATATGTGCGCAGAGACGACCTGATTGAAGCTTCGTGTCAAAGAAAGGGCGGTTCTAGCCAAAGCCCGCCTCCAGCACTCCGAGCCTTCCGAGCATTGGCTAATTGCTTTCTAAAGACGTTTGAACAACAACAACAACAACAAAACAAAAAAAAACATCCAGAGCAATCATAAGGTCTGCTCTCTAGATTATTAAAAACTGGAGTTGATACGAATTACTTTCACAAAACCATAGAACAGAAACAGTAACATTTCACACAAGTAATAGTCTGGGTAGACCAAGCTAAATACTCCGAATCTTCTTATTGACACTCTGATTGCGCTACCCAGCCCATGTCGACACAAATACATGTATTCCAGACCACAAACCAACCAACGTGGGGGTTTCTTTCTGCCCATTACGATAATAGCGTAGTATTGTTCCTCTGTACTGCATATTAATTTACATTTCGTAACTAGGACTGTGTATTTTACCAGTTAGTTTAGTTCAGCAGACTGTGACCTGCGTGACCCAAAGTGAGACCCAAAGTCTCCCAATAAAGTTTGTACCAAAAGGGTGAGATCAATGTTTGAGCGAAAAGTGAGAGTGAATCCTGTTCATTTGAGTCTCCGTTTTAGTACCATTCATCTTAGCTGCTTCCTTTTTAAATTGTTTTGTTGTCTTTTTTTATGAATTTGACTAGTTGCAGTAGGCCCTCCTGAGCCATTTTTAGAGCCATCCATGGAGAAATAAATTACTTTAATAGACAAATAAGCCGAGATATGCTGGGAATGTACCTTTGTTGCCATGCTCAAAAGTGCGTGAGAAGCTATCCAAAGAAATGATCCTCTGTCAGAGAGGACCATGGGATGCGCGCAACAAAAACATGTATTTAAAAGTTTAAATACACATTGTTGTAATGTATAGTGCTGAGTACAACACGACATGTCGCAAAAAGAAAGCAACAGAAGTTGGCTGGATAGGAGACATTGGAAAACTATAAAAGGAAGTGAGAGTAGAACTTTACTGGAAAAACATCATGTCACAGTCTTTTTGTAAAATCTGAATAACCGAGTTTGTAATAGACTAAAGAAATATACAATAATACAGCAGATCAAATACATGGTGCTATATACAGTGCACTCCAAAAGTAATAGTACAGTGACACATTGTTTGTTGTTTTGGCTCTGTACTCCATCCAGCACATTGGATTTGAAACAGGTCGACAGTGACCATGAGGTTAAAGTGTAGACTTTCAACTTTAATTGTAGAGGTTTTAGATCCATGTCGGGTGAACCGTGTAGCAATTGTAGCCATTTTTACACATATATATGGATGAACCTTTCCTGCTGCCTCCTAATGGCAAAACAAAAAGACATGACCGGATTGAGATCACTAAGAAAACTCCCAGTGAGAGTTTTGGTTCGGTGGAGGTGTTGTGTGAAGTTGACTAAGTGCCCCCTGTCTGACTGTTAATTGGAAGAATCCATTGATTCTTTTTTTTATTATAATGTGACATGAAAAAGAAATATGGAACAAATTGGATGCATCTTTAATATTATCTTCAGATAAATTCCACGTAGAATATTTAAATAACCATTATCCCAAGAAGTTAAACTATCTATTGGATGATTACATGCATTGCAACCTATGATTTACGGGAAAACAAATAGCATTACATATTTATTATCAAACAGAAAATAAGAAACAATTAACTCTTGACACAATACACAACAGACCCGTCCCATTAAATTATCGTCTAACACTGTATGTACAGTTTAATTATCAATATGTTCTGTGTAACTAACGCATTTTTATGTAACCATATTCTTGCAATTTACCAGTGAGTATATACGGTACATCAAATCACTAAACACAAATGCAAATTCACTATCCTAAGCAGAAATTACAATACAAATCTTCAATGCATTTAGATTGCATAAATAGCAAGTCAAAGAAAGAGAGAAAAAACCTTAAAAATAAAAATAAAGATAACAACAATAAAACAAATACCATAACCTGAACTGTACAAACAGTTAAGACACTTCTGGGGAAGGGAATGTGAGGGGGAACCAACATACAATCTGAACAAGTGGGTTTCTTAGTCTTTGTCTGAAGATGGACAATAATTCTGCTGTACTGACCGCCGTTTGAAGTTTGTTTTACCATTTGGGGGCCAATACAGACAGGTGCTGTGACTGGGAGAAACAGCAATGCGGGGAAGGAATAGCCAGATGTCTTAAGTTCGCAGAGTAGAGAGATCTGACCAGGGTGGGGGGTTTGATATTGGATTGGAGGTTTAAATTGCATGTGAACAGTAACAACATTTGAGCCAGTGAAATGAGATGAGAAAAGGCTGTAACATGTGTAGACTTGCGGAGATTGTACACAAGTCGTTCAGCTGCATTCTGTACTACCATCAGGGGTTTAGTGCCACAGGCAGGAAGACAAGCAAGCCTGTAGCATTGGAAATAATAATACTATTAATAGTAATAACAATAGCGAATATTGACGACTCCAAATTTACCAATAGGCCATTTCCCCCATTTAACGTTAGTGTGCTCTCTCCATTTTTGCAACCAAACTGCCATTTGACTGTGAAATACATTTCCTGATCCCTGGCCAGTTAGCCGAAATGCATTGATCCGTTAGATGAAGTCGAACGTGCAGATAATGGGGGAGATTAATGTACCGGATTGTGACAGCGTTGCAGCACTTGTCCACTAGATGTCAATAGTGATCCATACAATGAGGAAAACGTTTTGAGGCGTCGTTTTGCCTGGCTGTTCTTTGGTGCGTGCATATTTTCGATCCTCTTCGACCTCCTCAAAATTAATTAATACCCCAGGTAGGCTGTCTCTTGACTGGACTGCAAAGCTACATCACATTTACACATCGTTTTTGTCAAAAATAATAAAACTCATTGTGGTTATTTATGTAGTAAACCGTGAAAAGTCCCAAACTCTCGAAAAAGTGCCTAAAAACGGCAATACGTAATTCATTGGTTACTTTTTTTTTTTTTTTTTTGCTTGTAAAAGTTACATATTAGTACCCAAACAGAACAGTATTGTTCTTCCACGGTACACTGGGGAAATGTGCTCCTTAAACACCTAAAATGTCCTTTCTAAGCTGTACCTTTATTTCTGAAAGTGGTAATGTAACGAGAGAGGATGTATCTTATTATTGCCACTTTATATCAAACATTTATATTCCGAAGAATGAATATCCAATATGATAATAGATGAATTGTATGTAAGGTACTGTGCCGAAATTAGCGAAGCACTAAATGCTGCGAGTGGACTTAATGCAAACGTAATGTTCGTTGATTTGTTTGCTGAACTCTCCCAAGCTGTGGCTTTGAAGAAAAACAAGGAAATGTTCTTGCTTTAATAGTCTGCCAAACTTAAGGACAAAGGCTGAGTGAATTCCAGCCAGGGCAAATGGTAAATGAAACCTGCATTGTTCTATAATTTGTTTCAGTGAACCGAAACCAATGATTTAATTGATCTTAACGAAATCATTGGTTGGAATGACATACAACAGTTCCAACTTTTGCTCAAACTTTAGCATTTGATTTAAGTACATCAATTCAGCAAAGACCGCTTTATTTGTCACAGCAAACATTTTTACTTTGTATTGCTTTCCTTTTTACACTTTCATTATTTGTATCTCTTTTTTTTCAAGGGCGTTAGATTTCATTTTTCTGTATGGATGGGCAGGTTCCTATCAAGCGTTAGAAAATGGTGAAAAAGCGAAATAGCGGGGCCAATTCGTTTGGCCTTATATTAATGGCGATAGGGAACATACGCTGGTCTTGACAGGCTAAACATTGTTTTCAGAATCAGAATGGTCGGTTCAACAAAACGTGGATATGTAACCCGGCGATGGTTAACGAGAGTTATCTGTGATTGTGCGAATTATGTGCTCTGTGTGCTTTACTGCTAACAATAAAAGTCCTGCTTAAAAGCTCCACTTGCATATTCCATTAGTCACTTCATATTTTCTGCTTTGACACTGGACTTCGGCCAATGGTTACCAAACAAATTTTAAGTGCGTGAAATGTTTGATAGGTTTTAAAGGCGATTAATTTGGGACAAGCACCTTGAACAGGTACTTGTCGCCGGCAAGTGGCGACGTTTTAGACGGGCTGGAGAAAAAACTGCAATATTGCTCAGGGCACAGAAGTTAATTTGCTGGCACAAGGACCTTTGTTGAACATTCCCGACGTTTTTCGCTTTGGAAATAACTGAACGGTGTGTTAATTTATCAATATTTGGCGAAGAGAAAACACAAGTGAGCGGAGTTTTCAGGAGCAGAGAGACGCTGTGTCGGACTGGCTGAGTCTACACGGTCCTCATGTAACATTTAAGTCCATCCCCCTGCCGCTCAAGCAGCTAAAACGCAAAACGTTCCCACTGTCCAAGGAGAGAATCGAACGAAAGACAAATGGCTGAAGTTGCCCCCGCTCCTGCCGCCGCCGCCGCCCCGGCTAAGGCTCCCAAGAAGAAAGCAGCAAACAAGCCCAAGAAAGTTGGGCCCAGCGTCGGAGAGTTGATCCTGACGGCAATTTCTGCCTCCAAGGAGAGGAGCGGAGTGTCCCTGGCTGCCTTGAAGAAAGCGCTGGCCGCCAGTGGCTACGACGTGGAGAAAAACAACTCTCGCGTAAAGCTGGCCGTCAAGAGCCTGGTGACCAAGGGGACCTTGCTTCAGACTAAGGGTACCGGCGCCTCTGGCTCATTTAAGCTCAACAAAAAGCTGGCGGAGAAGAAGCCCGCAAAGAAAGCGGCACCTAAAGCTAAGAAACCCGCAGCGGTTAAAAAGGCGCCAGCAAAGAAGCCAGCGGCCAAAAAGTCGCCGAAGAAGGTCAAAAAGCCCGTTACACCTAAAGCGAAAAAGAGCCCTAAGAAAGCCAAGAAGCCGGCCAAGAGTCCAAAGAAAGCCAAGAAGCCGGCGGCAGCAGCAGCAAAGAAGGCGACCAAGAGTCCTAGGAAAGCAAAGCCGGTCAAGCCAAGAGTTTCCAAAGCCAAGACTGGCAAAGCCAAGAAAGCGGTTCCCAAAAAGAAGTGAGCAAGTTGTACAGTAATGCATTTTTACAAACGCCAAAGGCTCTTTTAAGAGCCATCCAGAATTTCTTAAAAGCGCAATTCGGTCCATTTTCATCCAGCGTGGCTTCATCATTAGTTATTCGGGCGGGTGATGGGCGTTTTGAGCGTAGCGCAAGGCTAATCGTTTGTTTATGTAAGGTTTATGGAACGAGCAAAACGAGATTTTCAGTCCCAATTTCATGAATGTCCAGGGATATATGGAGCATCCAGGTGAAAACACTAGGCCTACATTAAACATTAAAGTTACTTGATATTGAGCGGCATTCCATTCACTCGAGATGACGCCGCAGCCTTTTGGGCTGAACATTTCAAATGATATGAAATGCCATTTAAACTCCACGGTTTGAAAAATAAAACTGCTTTTCGACATCGTTCTCCTATACGGCCAACTTCGGGTCAGTGTAGTTTCTTTCGTTCGTTTTCTTCTGTTACATCTCCGTGCAGTCGTAAATACCGCTGGTTTGAATGAGTCTGTTGAAATGACAGAGTGGCAATTTTATACTTTTATAAATCCCGTATGATTAGACAGTTCTAGGCTCGAGGCCACAATAAAACGGGTTGTTGATGACAGTCATTTAGCAGACGCTTTTATCCAAAGCGAAATACAATAAGTGCAAGTACTTGGGTATTTGGGCCAATCGTCAATAATGCTGGTCTACTAAGGGTCCCGCTTTTCTTTAACAGCAGGTTTCAATCAGGTCGTCTTACTTTGGCCATACTATTGACTGTAGGGGATGGGAGATTGGTAAACATTTGTATGAGTTTTGTGTGCGTTCATTTACTCATGCACCTATGAATTATTCACCTGTTAATACTAACATCTATTTAATTGTATCACTAACCCGACCAACAACTTTTTTGCATGGCCATTTTCAACATATATTTTAATTGATTGTTTTTAGTTTATATAAATATACAATGTTCTTATAATTATTGCTTTTAACCAAAGATCAATAAAGTTTGTTTTAATGGAGGCCTGTCACATAGAACTAGAACTGTCGTTACCAATGGTTACAGGGACGCGCCGCCATGTTGGAGGTCCATCCCTAACAGAGACGCTTAACGTTACCACTGAACTCGTAGTGTTCGCTACTCCATGAAATGAGTTTCATGCTAACGCTACTATGATTGCTGTCCTACAATGACGAACTTCTGCACTGCGTACTGATGTGCGAATAAAACTGGGAAAAGGCGAAAATGTCCTTTTACATGATAATCTGAGTACTCACCATAGTAGCTAAACCACCAGGCAGGGGAACGAACTAAATTTTACGACCGAAAGAAGAGACTGGTGGTTGAAAGCAGTGAGGAGTGAGCAGGGTTTAGACAGCATAGGCTCCGATCATTAATGGTAAATTACGCTTTATGAACAAATTATAAAGTTAGCCAGTTAATATATACATAACTAGCTGGCCTAATGTACATCTATGTGCATTATCTTAATGTTAGAAAGTTAAAAGTGAATTAATCGCTTGGTTTAGCTAACGTTAGTAGCTATATCATTTGTGTGATCGACTGCTACGCCTGCGAAACATAATGTTAACCTAATGCGATACGTCAAGCATATTGTGAACATCAAAACAGTGTTCATTTGAACTATTATTACATTGCTAGGGGTGCTACGTTGTACGATGTCTCACAAATAGATCGGATAAACTGTAAACATGAGCTACCTGTGCTGGCCAGGCAGGGTGCGAGCAATATGAGAATCCAGAAGAGGGCGAAAATAAAATGTAACGTTACGATATTAAGCAATAATGAATAATGAATGATATTGAAAGTAACGGTAAATGTACTTTATGTGTTGAACTGATTTGTCTTTTATGGTGTCTACAACTGAAGTTCCCTATCGGGAAAAAAAGTTATTATATTCTATCCATCGAGCTAAAATGTTTTATTGCTGAAGTAGGCTACTGTAGCCTACCTAACATGTAACGTATCGCTTTGCTCCCATATTAACTGCACAAGCACTTTACTTACCACGGTGGTATACTACAAAGCAGGATTACTGAGTTAGTACTAGCTGGATAACTCAATAAAACACAGAACAGCTCTTTCTACTTCAGCCCATGCATGTTCCAGATTTCGGAGGGTTCCGGGGTTTACTCTGTAATTAATCTTACTTCGTACGTATACCCCCGCGATACTCCTTATAATATTTGTTTATGTTGGTATTATTAGAATAGAATATAATAACTTTTATTTCCCGCCAGGGAACTTCAGTTGTAGCCCCAGCAACAACAAAAAAGACATAGACAGTGGGACCCACAACACACAAACATATCAAACAAAGATATCCAACAGAATCATTACATCAATCAAGTGAATGAAAGTGCAATACAGCCATGATTAAAAATAGCCCCCGCTGTCCCGAGATGTCCAGTGTCACCAAGCAGTCCAACGCACAAACTCCACATCCACGAATTTCCTCCATACATGCAGTGCCGCGGTCTCTGTACACCGCCAAACTGAGAAATTGTTTCGTTATGTTGTGCACTGTATATTTTGTATATTGCTGAGCTACCTGTAAGCATTGCGTAAAGCAAATTCCGATGATGGCAATAAAGGAAAATTAAGCAACCTCCCGATTAAATGTGATAGCCTATTAGTTTGGTTTGCATAACGTTATGGAACACCGGCATTTGGTCTTCCAGCAAGGCGGTTTGCGTAAAAAGTGGGCGTGTCTGGCCAAATTGTGACGTAGGTGACAGGCCTCCATTAAATAATCTGGAAAAACTGACAATACGGGATAGGCATACCATGCATGCACACTGGAAGCTCGAATTCCCAGTGTAAAAACTGTCCTCCTTCCTTGTTCCCTCACCTCACCTCTGCCAGTAAAGCTCAGCAACGGAAAGCAATAAGCAGAAGCTCTGGGCAATCCAAGTCAGGTCCATCGTTTGTTGTTGAGAGACTTGGACTGTAAATTGAATTTAGACTTTAAAGGGGAGACAAACGATTATAGTACACAAATATCTCAACAGAGCCAAACACAATCCCTCCCTGCAAAAAAACTGCACTGTCCACCATGCTCCAGACACTGCCAAAACACAACATCCCATCTCAAAATAAATGTTGCCTGAAGGCCCATCTGTGGCAACTGAATCACACACAATTTAGAGCTAGATATTTGGATTTGCTTACTCATTTATTATTTATGAAACATTATCTTTTCATCCTTACTCACGTGTGCACTTTTTCAATTATTTTATACAAACATCTACTCACATCCACTGAATTTCATTGCTAACACTACCAACAACTGTGTGTATCATAATTTTTGATGTGGCCTACTTGTTTGAAAACTCATCCCCGCAACAAGTAACCAAACCTCGGGCTATGAAGCTCAGGAACATTAGATAAAAGAGTAGCAGCTCTGAGCCATACGGCCCTATTTTAAACATATGTATGGTGACTATGTGAATAATTTAAAAATGCTGATATTTATTTGTGCAATTATGTAAGTAAACTCATTAATTATATGGTGGCCGTATTATGTATTGCCACGTAATTACTACAGAATGTGAAAGAACACCTTTTCAAATGTGGGGAAAAAAATACACTTCTGAGAACATGAGAGATTTTGGCCTGGCTGTTCTGTGTGTGGAGGTTACTTGTGTTACTTGTTAGCAACATTGAAGGTTACCAGTGGCAGCTCTAGTAAAAATGGAAGATTATCAGTGAGAGCAGTAGTAAAATGGAGTTAAAAATTAAATATTGCCCAATGCCAAACTGTGAGGCAGACAAAACTTAAGAGCACTTGTTAATTGAAGGCTTGCGGTCAAAGGAAATATGGGAATATATGATATTTATTAGAGTAGATACAGGCAGCAAATTGTTCCCAAAACTTTGTTTTACGAGAAGATGTGTAATATTGATGAAAAATGTAATTTTATGGTTTACAATGTGGAATTGTGAATGTACCAAAACGGAAAATGCCCTTGTAGAACGACAATTTACGACATGTATGTTCCCAGTGACTGGTTTAGATTACTTTGACAGAATTAAAAATGTCGACGAGCAGATGAAGAATGACAGCACGGATAAGCCTGTGGGAGATCCAGGACTTTTTACAGGACGTCGGATGAAATATGTTGTGTGTTGTGTTGTATGTTTTGTGTTGTACACAATAATGGCACAAGCATAACAGGGCAATTCCAGATAAACAGTCACATGGCCATTGAAAATTCGAACTAAAAATAAAGCTGCAAGATGTATTTCAAGATATGTGTCGCAGATTCAAGTGAGTGGGATATGACTGACAAGTTCCTGTGATTATCTCTATCAGCCCTGCCAAATACATTGTGCGTGTGATCGTTACTTGCATGTATCCTGTTTTCGTGTATGTAAACTTTATAGTGCCTGAGATTTCAATCACATTTCAATTTGAATTACTGAATTACTTAATTACTGCTAAAGCCCATCAGCAGTCTTGCGGTTAGTTATTCGTTTCATTTCAGTTGCTCTTTGTTGAGTGCCGCGCGAGAAAAAAAACTCCTCCTATTTGATTGGACGAAACGCCACCAAAGCGGCAACCAATGGGTGAACAGAGTGAAGCTATAAGACAGACACTCCTCTGGAAACATAGTTATTCTTCGTATTTTTGAAAAAACAAAAAACAGAGAAAATGAGTGGCAGGGGGAAGACTGGCGGAAAAGCGAGAGCAAAGGCTAAGACCCGTTCATCCCGGGCTGGACTCCAGTTCCCGGTTGGTCGCGTTCACCGACTTTTGCGCAAAGGAAACTATGCACAGCGTGTTGGTGCGGGAGCCCCAGTTTATCTGGCCGCCGTGCTCGAGTATCTGACTGCTGAGATCCTGGAGTTGGCCGGCAACGCTGCCCGAGACAACAAGAAAACCCGCATCATTCCCAGACATCTGCAGCTGGCAGTGCGTAACGACGAAGAGTTGAACAAACTTCTTGGAGGCGTCACTATCGCTCAGGGCGGAGTACTGCCCAACATCCAAGCTGTTCTGCTCCCCAAGAAGACCGAAAAGGCAACGAAGGCCAAGTAATTCTTACGTCGCTCCCACAAGGACGATTGACCCAAAGGCTCTTTTAAGAGCCACCCCACATCTGTATAAAGAGCGCAAAGCTGCCATTTCAACCAATTCTACTGCGTTACGACAGTTTGTCTTACTCGGTGCCGTGCAGTGTCCGTAATTTATATGCATGGGAATCCAATCGGCACAACTTGTCTGGATGGTCAGTGGTCCTCGTGTTCGGTCCTGGGGATCACTGTACACTGGTTGCCATTCCAACCACAATTGGAATCCCAGAAGTAGTTTCTCTCTCTCCCCCCCTTTCTCACTTACAATTTTTGTTATTTGCCCCCTTAAGACACATATCAGAAATGACTACCCAGAATAGGCTACAAGTCCTGGCAACTAAAACTGACCGTATAATATATGGTGAAGAATTCAAAAGCACAGTTTGTTTGTGTTGCACATTTAATCAAAGCCTTTTCATAGACAAACGTACCTTTCTTGATTAACCATATATATATATATATATACACAAATATACATAAGCTATGTAGCACACGTGAAGTTAGGATAGGTTAGATCATGTATTCCTTCATTAATACACTCGTTTCGCAACGTTGGAATAAATCATCCAAGGCAGTAAGAGAAGAGTTTAAATTTCAGGCGGCAGAGGAAGCAAAAAAGTGAATACATCTACCCAATGGCCTCAGTGACTGCACGCAGGAGCGCAGCCAATGAGAATCCGGAAAAACCTATCCAATCAGCTCCTCACTGCAATGCTTTAAAGGCGTAGGTCGTGGACTTCGCGAGATACATTCCGAAAATCAAAAAAGCGAGCACGACGCAATGGCTCGAACCAAGCAAACCGCACGTAAGTCTACCGGTGGCAAGGCCCCCAGGAAGCAACTGGCCACTAAAGCGGCGCGTAAGAGCGCGCCTGCGACAGGCGGCGTGAAGAAGCCTCACCGTTACAGGCCTGGTACTGTAGCGCTGCGAGAAATCCGCCGCTACCAGAAGTCTACTGAACTGTTGATTCGCAAGCTGCCCTTCCAGCGCCTTGTGAGGGAGATTGCTCAGGATTTCAAGACCGACCTCCGCTTCCAAAGCTCAGCTGTCATGGCTCTGCAGGAGGCCAGTGAGGCGTATCTCGTTGGTCTGTTCGAGGATACCAACCTTTGCGCCATTCACGCCAAGAGAGTGACCATTATGCCCAAGGATATCCAGCTGGCCCGCCGAATCCGGGGAGAACGCGCCTAAGATTCCCAAGCACACCGTTGTCTAAACAAAGGCTCTTTTAAGAGCCACTTAAATACTTGAGAAGCAAGTTTGTTCCATGTTTTTTTTCTCTTTTCTGTTTGCTTCTGGTGTGATTGGATTCTTGATGCCACGTTGCTCGATGTTTAATGTAATCGTATGGGATATTAATACATTTTGCTTAAAAAAAATAATAACTGAAGTAAGAATAATAGCTACTGGAGAATATCTGCTTGCGGTTGCTTGCTTTCCCCCAAGTCCCGGGTGCCATAGTTACACAATTACCTCCCCGTAGCCGTCAGCACAGCAACATCTCTGGCTATATTCTGATACACACTTCAGATCCGCCTATCAACTCCCTGGCTATTTCCACCACTTAGCCTTCGATACGATTGTTTTGTCGTTGCAATGTGGCTACAGACATTGAATGGTTTGTGAATGTTATGGATGCACTGATGTTCCGTTCCATTGTTAGAGCTTTCCTAACGTCACTATATGCATGTTTTTAGTGGTAGAGCCTACGCGAGCAAGGGATAAGCCGTTGTGTGGCGCATGCACGCTTCTATCTGGTTAGGCAACATGTTCCATGCCTCGCCCTGCATTAAACTTGCATCCCGGGTCTCACTCGCACACATACACGATCTTGTTGCGGTAAACAAAGCTCAGTGAATGACTTTTTGCCTCTTGTTGAGATTGTGAGTGGCTCTAAAAAGAGCCTTTGGGGGTTGAGTATGGTTGTGTTACGGATTACTTTGAGCTAGTGTACTTCGTGACGGCCTTGGTTCCCTCAGACACCGCGTGTTTGGCCAGCTCTCCTGGCAGCAGAAGGCGCACGGCGGTCTGGATCTCCCTTGAAGTGATAGTCGACCGCTTGTTGTAGTGAGCCAAGCGAGAAGACTCACCAGCAATGCGTTCGAAAATGTCGTTGACAAAGGAATTCATGATGCCCATGGCCTTTGAAGAAATGCCGGTGTCAGGATGCACTTGCTTCAAGACTTTGTACACGTAGATAGCATAACTTTCCTTCCTCGACTTTCGCCGCTTCTTTCCTCCTTTCCCAGCCGTCTTGGTTACGGCTTTCTTGGAACCCTTCTTGGGCGCAGACTTTGCAGCCTCAGGCATATCGAAAGCTTTACTGAATCAAATGCTCAAGCGTCACCGTGCGTCTGCGATATATATGGCTTTTATGCAAATAGTTATGTTTTGCTTAGCGGTCGACGTAACACCGAGTCTCATTGGAGGCAGCTCGTTATCCGTAGCGTGTTGGGTGATTATTGCAACCCGATTGGCTGAATTTCGCGGCCCTGAAAAACCTATCCCGATTGCTGCAAACAAAGGATTTTTGTTTAACCGCGCGACTCCTGCACGTATCTCTCATTCTCCATTTCCCCGCGTTTCTTAAATTCAGTAATGTCTTCATGTACCGTCTTTGCAGTTACCCACGTTCTAAGCAAAGTCCAATACACTCACCCTTTGAAAACGAATTTGCTTAATACAAATTTCAAATGCAAACGTACACACACAGGTTACGGCCTGTGCCGCCGCCCAAACAATACGTATACATGAATACAATTTTTTTTTTTTTTTTTTTACAAACATTAAAGGTATCTCACTTCAGTATACAACATCTGAACAAAAACGTTCTCAACGTAAATAAAAGCCAAGTTACTCGTGCATAGGCTAGCCTACAGAGCGCTGTCTATAAATCCTTAATTCCAACTTGCAAAAAATGAGGCCTGCCTTTAAAAGTTTTGATATCAAAATGTGGCAAAGTTACTCCTAACAATATTGCATATCGTAGCTCACACTAAATAAACGAAACTACCTCTATTCCAAAGCAATGCTATCCAAACTTTCCTAAATTATTTAATGCAACTTGGCCCTGTGTTTCTCCATTTTAGCATGTGAAGAGATTGCGCCTCATAGAACAACACATGATTTCAATGAATGTTTCTTGATGAATAAATACACTCCAGAAATGGTTATACTTTGTTGGCAAGTTTACTATAAAAAATGTACAGGTTTTAAAATGTTCACTGCTGCTACATATTTCTTTACAATTCACAAACAGACATATATATCAGGAAACATCATCTACAAAATGAGAAAGGGGGGGTGAATAAATAAATGCAGATTAAAATTGAGTAATATTTTTGCCTGGAAGGTAGCGTACGTATAACATTTTTACAAATGTATCCAGACATGTTTGTGGGTCAGATGATGGCAAATAAGTAATAGTACTAATGTTCTTAACATAATAATAGTTGTGATATTTGCAAAAATAATTTTGTGAACACAAGGATGTCTATGCTCTGTAAGACCACACAGGTTTCGATAAAAATCCAAATATTCCAAAAAAATACATCAAAAAATACATAATAATCATAATAATTATAATAATCCTTCATTTTATTAATTCTGTGCTTTTGATAGACCCAAAGCAGTGGATGCAGACAATTGTTCAAACATGCCCTAAACAGAAAAAGTGTAGTACTTTTTCTGTTTAATTTCTAAGTGCAACACATCTGAATCAGAGTATTTCCACTATAAATTATTCTCATTTGGCAGTTTGATGTGACACATACATTTTCATTGACCACATTTTTATGAGATGGTAAGATGAAAAAACACAGGGCCAAGTTGCATTAAATAATTTAAGAAAGTTGGGATAGCATTGCTTTGGAATAGAGGTAGTTAATTTAGTGTGAGCTACGATAGGCAATATTGTTAGTTGTAACTTGGCCACATTTTGATATCAATACTTTTAAAGGCAGGCATAGTTTTTGCAAGTTGGAATTAAGGACTTATAGACGTCGCTCTGTCGGCTATGTGTGAGTAACTTGGCTTTTTTAAAAATTATTATTTTTTTATTTTTATTTTTATTTATTTTTTAACCTTGAAAACGTTTTTGTTCAGATTTCACTTATTTTTGTGGCTAACTAATGATGAATAATGCATGAAGATAATGACATCGACAGAGACATGCATACATAAGCTTTATGAATGCGTCCGCTACTGTAGACTTTTGACCATTGGCCGGGCAAGCCCAGGCATAAACTGGTCCTGCCTTTTTCTAACATCTGATATCCACCCTGAGATTTTTGGCCTTTAATCTCTTTTACCTCTCTTTACAATGAAAAGCTAGTGTTTATCATCGTGACTTTTTGCAATTTTTTGCAATATTTTTTCCTGTTACAAGTTGCGAAGATGAACTTAAATTGTTTGTTTTTTTGTGTTTTTTTTCTTGTATTGTGTATCTTGTTTGTATGGTCTATGCATGTGAAACAGTTATTGGAACAATGAATAGTTCTTGAAGCTCTTGTTTTCTTCTCATTTTATATACTTTATATAACTGTAAATAATTATGGAAGTATTTTTCTGTTGTGAGGATACATTTTGAAAAGTAAATGTGTTGCTGAAGTTGTTGAAGAAATGAGTTTGTGGTTGAAGTAGAAGCATTCGGTTGTTTTTATTATTTTAATTTTTTTCCATACAAGTGTGAGGTTTTACCACAGTATTGATCATAATTACTGTAACTCGCTCATAATGTGCAACTGTTTGCTTTTACTGATGATATAATATCATGAAGCTCGCACAGAGTAACATGGCGTTGAGGGAATTCAATGCCCGATCAGTATTGCCGGTATGAATGTATTTAACGATAAGTATGCCATTTTACACTGTCGTTATTGCTTACGGCCATACCACTCTGAATACGCCCGATCTCGTCTGATCTCGGAAGCTAAGCAGGGTCGGGCCTGGTTAGTACTTGGATGGGAGACCGCCTGGGAATACCAGGTGCTGTAAGCTTTTTCAAAACGTTTTTTGTATAGGGGGCGCTGTTTCACAATATTCGGACAATTCAAATACAGTTCAGGAAAATAATTGAACTGAAGAAAAAATATATACACTGCTCAAATAACTTAAGGGAACACTTAATCAACACAATATAACACCAAGTCAATTCAACTTCTGGGATATCGATCTGTCCAGTTAGGAAGCGTAAACGATTGTGAATCAATTTCACCTGCTTTGGTGCAAATGCAAGTGACAACAGATGGACAGGAGTGGCAACAACAAGACAACCCCCAAAAAGTAAATGATAAGTGGTGGCCACAGACCATTTATCAGTCCTTATTCTTCCTGACCGTAGAAGGGCAACAACCCAGCGACAGGACCGGTATGTGCTCTTTTGTGCAAACAGGAACAAGAGAAGCTCTGCCAGAGCCCTACAAAATGACCTCCAGCGGGCTACTCGTGTGCATGTTTTTGACCAAACTGTCAGAAGCAGACTCCATGAGGGTGGCATGAGGGCCCGACGTGAGCACTGGGCTGTAGTGGGACCTGTGCTCACAGCCCAGCACCGTGCAGCTCGATTGGCATTTGCCAGAGAACACCAGAATTGGCAGGTTCGCCATTGGCACCCCGTTCTCTTCACAGATGAGAGCATGTTCACACTGAGCACATGTGACAGACGTGAAAGCGTCTAGAGATGCCGTGGCGAATGTAATGCAGCCTGCAACATCATCCAGCATGACCGGTTTGGTTTAATTGACTCGGTGTTATACTGTGATGATTAAGTGTTCCCTTCATTTTTTTGAGCAGTGTATTTTTGATGCATGGGGAATTATTTCGTTCATGAAATGCATTTCAATTACTTTTATTATTCTGAAATGACAGAATTGGAAAAAACCTAACCCTGCTAGAACTATCATGGGAGATTCAGGTTTAGGCCTATACTAATAACTGTGTGTTTGTTTGAAAATGCACCTTTTCAGACTCCACCTGGACTAATACTTATCTAGGACCTCATGGTATGTGTTCTTGTTTAACTGTGTATTCAAGTTTATAATACTTAGAATAGAATTGTATTAGAGCTGATTTACTCAGTTCACTGTGAACTGCATTGTGTTCATTACTAGGGATAGCTGCTACTGCATGGGAATAATGTGCTTTCTTATCTGTTCTGTAGTTACTTCGATGACCTTCTGTATGCACTTACTGTACGTCGCTTT
>CM040398.1:35367024-35414524 GCA_022702515.1 Ilyophis sp. 1 JC-2022
GTAACGGTGAGGCTTCTTCACGCCGCCTGTCGCAGGCGCGCTCTTACGCGCCGCTTTAGTGGCCAGTTGCTTCCTGGGGGCCTTGCCACCGGTAGACTTACGTGCGGTTTGCTTGGTTCGAGCCATTGCGTCGTGCTCGCTTTTTTGATTTTCGGAATGTATCTCGCGAAGTCCACGACCTACGCCTTTAAAGCATTGCAGTGAGGAGCTGATTGGATAGGTTTTTCCGGATTCTCATTGGCTGCGCTCCTGCGTGCAGTCACTGAGGCCATTGGGTAGATGTATTCACTTTTTTGCTTCCTCTGCCGCCTGAAATTTAAACTCTTCTCTTACTGCCTTGGATGATTTATTCCAACGTTGCGTAACGAGTGTATTAATGAAGGAATAAATGATCTAACCTATCCTAATTTCACGTGTGCTACATAGCTTATGTATATGTGTATATATATATATATATATATGGTTAATCAAGAAAGGTACGTTTGTCTATGAAAAGGCTTTGATTAAATGTGCAACACAAACAAACTGTGCTTTTGAATTCTTCACCATATATTATACGGTCAGTTTTAGTTGCCAGGACTTGTAGCCTATTCTGGGTAGTCATTTCTGATATGTGTCTTAAGGGGGCAAATAACAAAAATTGTAAGTGAGAAAGGGGGGGAGAGAGAGAAACTACTTCTGGGATTCCAATTGTGGTTGGAACGGCAACCAGTGTACAGTGATCCCCAGGACCGAACACGAGGACCACTGATCCAGACAAGTTGTGCCGATTGGATTCCCATGCATATAAATTACGGACACTGCACGGCACCGAGTAAGACAAACTGTCGTAACGCAGTAGAATTGGTTGAAATGGCAGCTTTGCGCTCTTTATACAGATGTGGGGTGGCTCTTAAAAGAGCCTTTGGGTCAATCGTCCTTGTGGGAGCGACGTAAGAATTACTTGGCCTTCGTTGCCTTTTCGGTCTTCTTGGGGAGCAGAACAGCTTGGATGTTGGGCAGTACTCCGCCCTGAGCGATAGTGACGCCTCCAAGAAGTTTGTTCAACTCTTCGTCGTTACGCACTGCCAGCTGCAGATGTCTGGGAATGATGCGGGTTTTCTTGTTGTCTCGGGCAGCGTTGCCGGCCAACTCCAGGATCTCAGCAGTCAGATACTCGAGCACGGCGGCCAGATAAACTGGGGCTCCCGCACCAACACGTTGTGCATAGTTTCCTTTGCGCAAAAGTCGGTGAACGCGACCAACCGGGAACTGGAGTCCAGCCCGGGATGAACGGGTCTTAGCCTTTGCTCTCGCTTTTCCGCCAGTCTTCCCCCTGCCACTCATTTTCTCTGTTTTTAGTTTTTTTTTAAATACGAAGAATAACTATGTTTCCAGAGGAGTGTCTGTCTTATAGCTTCACTCTGTTCACCCATTGGTTGCCGCTTTGGTGGCGTTTCGTCCAATCAAATAGGAGGAGTTTTTTTTTCTCGCGCGGCACTCAACAAAGAGCAACTGAAATGAAACGAATAACTAACCGCAAGACTGCTGATGGGCTTTAGCAGTAATTAAGTAATTCAGTAATTCAGTAATTCAAATTGAAATGTGATTGAAATTTCAGGCACTATAAAGTTTACATACACGAAAACAGGATACATGCAAGTAACGATCACACGCACAATGTATTTGGCAGGGCTGATAGAGATAATCACAGGAACTTGTCAGTCATATCCCACTCACTTGAATCTGCGACACATATCTTGAAATACATCTTGCAGCTTTATTTTTAGTTCGAATTTTCAATGGCCATGTGACTGTTTATCTGGAATTGCCTTGTTATGCTTGTGCCATTATTGTGTACAACACAAAACATACAACACAACACACAGCATATTTCATCCGACGTCCTGTAAAAAGTCCTGGATCTCCCACAGGCTTATCCGTGCTGTCATTCTTCATCTGCTCGTCGACATTTTTAATTCTGTCAAAGTAATCTAAACCAGTCACTGGGAACATACATGTCGTAAATTGTCGTTCTACAAGGGCATTTTCCGTTTTGGTACATTCACAATTCCACATTGTAAACCAGAAAATTACATTTTTCATCAATATTACACATCTTCTCGTAAAACAAAGTTTTGGGAACAATTTGCTGCCTGTATCTACTCTAATAAATATCATATATTCCCATATTTCATTTGACCGCAAGCCTTCAATTAACAAGTGCTCTTAAGTTTTGTCTGCCTCACAGTTTGGCATTGGGCAATATTTCATTTTTAACTCCATTTTACTACTGCTCTCACTGATAATCTTCAATTTTTACTAGAGCTGCCACTGGTAACCTTCAATGTTGCTAACAAGTAACACAAGTAACCTCCACACACAGAACAGCCAGGCCAAAATCTCTCATGTTCTCAGAAGTGTATTTTTTCCCCCACATTTGAAAAGGTGTTCTTTCACATTCTGTAGTAATTACGTGGCAATACATAATACGGCCACCATATAATTAATGAGTTTACTTACATAATTGCACAAATAAATATCAGCATTTTTTAATTATTCACATCGTCACCATACATATGTTTAAAATAGGGCCGTATGGCTCAGAGCTGCTACTCTTTTATCTAATGTTCCTGAGCTTCATAGACCGAGGTTTGGTTACTTGTTGCGGGGATGAGTTTTCAAACAAGTAGGCCACATCAAAAATTATGATACACACAGTTGTTGGTAGTGTTAGCAATGAAATTCAGTGGATGTGAGTAGATGTTTGTATAAAATAATTGAAAAAGTGCACACGTGAGTAAGGATGAAAAGATAATGTTTCATAAATAATAAATGAGTAAGCAAATCCAAATATCTAGCTCTAAATTGTGTGTGATTCAGTTGCCACAGATGGGCCTTCAGGCAACATTTATTTTGAGATGGGATGTTGTGTTTTGGCAGTGTCTGGAGCATGGTGGACAGTGCAGTTTTTTTGCAGGGAGGGATTGTGTTTGGCTCTGTTGAGATATTTTTGTACTATAATCGTTTGTCTCCCCTTTAAAGTCTAAATTCAATTTACAGTCCAAGTCTCTCAACAACAAACGATGGACCTGACTTGGACTGCCCAGAGCTTCTGCTTATTGCTTTCCGTTGCTGAGCTTTACTGGCAGAGGTGAGGTGAGGGAACAAGGAAGGAGGACAGTTTTTACACTGGGAATTCGAGCTTCCAGTGTGCATGCATGGTATGCCTATCCCGTATTGTCAGTTTTTCCAGATTATTTAATTAAAACAAACTTTATTGATCTTTGGTTAAAAGCAATAATTATAAGAACATTGTATATTTATATAAACTAAAAACAATCAATTAAAATATATGTTGAAAATGGCCATGCAAAAAAGTTGTTGGTCGGGTTAGTGATACAATTAAATAGATGTTAGTATTAACAGGTGAATAATTCATAGGTGCATGAGTAAATGAACGCACACAAAACTCATACAAATGTTTACCAATCTCCCATCCCCTACAGTCAATAGTATGGCCAAAGTAAGACGACCTGATTGAAACCTGCTGTTAAAGAAACGCGGGACCACCGAAGACAGCTTCCAGTACTCTTAGTAGACCAGCATTATTGACGATTGGCCCAAATACCCAAGTACTTGCACTTATTGTATTTCGCTTTGGATAAAAGCGTCTGCTAAATGACTGTCATCAACAACCCGTTTTATTGTGGCCTCGAGCCTAGAACTGTCTCATCATACGGGATTTATAAAAGTATAAAATTGCCACTCTGTCATTTCAACAGACTCATTCAAACCAGCGGTATTTACGACTGCACGGAGATGTAACAGAAGAAAACGAACGAAAGAAACTACACTGACCCGAAGTTGGCCGTATAGGAGAACGATGTCGAAAAGCAGTTTTATTTTTCAAACCGTGGAGTTTAAATGGCATTTCATATCATTTGAAATGTTCAGCCCAAAAGGCTGCGGCGTCATCTCGAGTGAATGGAATGCCGCTCAATATCAAGTAACTTTAATGTTTAATGTAGGCCTAGTGTTTTCACCTGGATGCTCCATATATCCCTGGACATTCATGAAATTGGGACTGAAAATCTCGTTTTGCTCGTTCCATAAACCTTACATAAACAAACGATTAGCCTTGCGCTACGCTCAAAACGCCCATCACCCGCCCGAATAACTAATGATGAAGCCACGCTGGATGAAAATGGACCGAATTGCGCTTTTAAGAAATTCTGGATGGCTCTTAAAAGAGCCTTTGGCGTTTGTAAAAATGCATTACTGTACAACTTGCTCACTTCTTTTTGGGAACCGCTTTCTTGGCTTTGCCAGTCTTGGCTTTGGAAACTCTTGGCTTGACCGGCTTTGCTTTCCTAGGACTCTTGGTCGCCTTCTTTGCTGCTGCTGCCGCCGGCTTCTTGGCTTTCTTTGGACTCTTGGCCGGCTTCTTGGCTTTCTTAGGGCTCTTTTTCGCTTTAGGTGTAACGGGCTTTTTGACCTTCTTCGGCGACTTTTTGGCCGCTGGCTTCTTTGCTGGCGCCTTTTTAACCGCTGCGGGTTTCTTAGCTTTAGGTGCCGCTTTCTTTGCGGGCTTCTTCTCCGCCAGCTTTTTGTTGAGCTTAAATGAGCCAGAGGCGCCGGTACCCTTAGTCTGAAGCAAGGTCCCCTTGGTCACCAGGCTCTTGACGGCCAGCTTTACGCGAGAGTTGTTTTTCTCCACGTCGTAGCCACTGGCGGCCAGCGCTTTCTTCAAGGCAGCCAGGGACACTCCGCTCCTCTCCTTGGAGGCAGAAATTGCCGTCAGGATCAACTCTCCGACGCTGGGCCCAACTTTCTTGGGCTTGTTTGCTGCTTTCTTCTTGGGAGCCTTAGCCGGGGCGGCGGCGGCGGCAGGAGCGGGGGCAACTTCAGCCATTTGTCTTTCGTTCGATTCTCTCCTTGGACAGTGGGAACGTTTTGCGTTTTAGCTGCTTGAGCGGCAGGGGGATGGACTTAAATGTTACATGAGGACCGTGTAGACTCAGCCAGTCCGACACAGCGTCTCTCTGCTCCTGAAAACTCCGCTCACTTGTGTTTTCTCTTCGCCAAATATTGATAAATTAACACACCGTTCAGTTATTTCCAAAGCGAAAAACGTCGGGAATGTTCAACAAAGGTCCTTGTGCCAGCAAATTAACTTCTGTGCCCTGAGCAATATTGCAGTTTTTTCTCCAGCCCGTCTAAAACGTCGCCACTTGCCGGCGACAAGTACCTGTTCAAGGTGCTTGTCCCAAATTAATCGCCTTTAAAACCTATCAAACATTTCACGCACTTAAAATTTGTTTGGTAACCATTGGCAGAAGTCCAGTGTCAAAGCAGAAAATATGAAGTGACTAATGGAATATGCAAGTGGAGCTTTTAAGCAGGACTTTTATTGTTAGCAGTAAAGCACACAGAGCACATAATTCGCACGATCACAGATAACTCTCGTTAACCATCGCCGGGTTACATATCCACGTTTTGTTGAACCGACCATTCTGATTCTGAAAACAATGTTTAGCCTGTCAAGACCAGCGTATGTTCCCTATCGCCATTAATATAAGGCCAAACGAACTGGCCCCGCTATTTCGCTTTTTCACCATTTTCTAACGCTTGATAGGAACCTGCCCATCCATACAGAAAAATGAAATCTAACGCCCTTGAAAAAAAAGAGATACAAATAATGAAAGTGTAAAAAGGAAAGCAATAAAAAGTAAAAATGTTTGCTGTGACAAATAAAGCGGTCTTTGCTGAATTGATGTACTTAAATCAAATGCTAAAGTTTGAGCAAAAGTTGGAACTGTTGTATGTCATTCCAACCAATGATTTCGTTAAGATCAATTAAATCATTGGTTTCGGTTCACGGAAACAAATTATAGAACAATGCAGGTTTCATTTACCATTTGCCCTGGCTGGAATTCACTCAGCCTTTGTCCTTAAGTTTGGCAGACTATTAAAGCAAGAACATTTCCTTGTTTTTCTTCAAAGCCACAGCTTGGGAGAGTTCAGCAAACAAATCAACGAACATTACGTTTGCATTAAGTCCACTCGCAGCATTTAGTGCTTCGCTAATTTCGGCACAGTACCTTACATACAATTCATCTATTATCATATTGGATATTCATTCTTCGGAATATAAATGTTTGATATAAAGTGGCAATAATACGATACATCCTCTCTCGTTACATTACCACTTTCAGAAATAAAGGTACAGCTTAGAAAGGACATTTTAGGTGTTTAAGGAGCAAATTTCCCCAGTGTACCGTGGAAGAACAATACTGTTCTGTTTGGGTACTAATATGTAACTTTTACAAGCAAAAAAAATAAATAAAAAATAACCAATGAATTACGTATTGCCGTTTTTAGGCACTTTTTCGAGAGTTTGGGACTTTTCACGGTTTACTACATAAATAACCACAATGAGTTTTATTATTTTTGACAAAAACGATGTGTAAATGTGATGTAGCTTTGCAGTCCAGTCAAGAGACAGCCTACCTGGGGTATTAATTAATTTTGAGGAGGTCGAAGAGGATCGAAAATATGCACGCACCAAAGAACAGCCAGGCAAAACGACGCCTCAAAACGTTTTCCTCATTGTATGGATCACTATTGACATCTAGTGGACAAGTGCTGCAACGCTGTCACAATCCGGTACATTAATCTCCCCCATTATCTGCACGTTCGACTTCATCTAACGGATCAATGCATTTCGGCTAACTGGCCAGGGATCAGGAAATGTATTGCACAGTCAAATGGCAGTTTGGTTGCAAAAATGAAGAGAGCACACTAACGTTAAATGGGGGAAATGGCCTATTGGTAAATTTGGAGTCGTCAATATTCGCTATTGTTATTACTATTAATAGTATTATTATTTCCAATGCTACAGGCTTGCTTGTCTTCCTGCCTGTGGCACTAAACCCCTGATGGTAGTACAGAATGCAGCTGAACGACTTGTGTACAATCTCCGCAAGTCTACACATGTTACAGCCTTTTCTCATCTCATTTCACTGGCTCAAATGTTGTTACTGTTCACATGCAATTTAAACCTCCAATCCAATATCAAACCCCCCACCTTGGTCAGATCTCTCTACTCTGCGAACTTAAGACATCTGGCTATTCCTTCCCCGCATTGCTGTTTCTCCCAGTCACAGCACCTGTCTGTATTGGCCCCCAAATGGTAAAACAAACTTCAAACGGCAGTCAGTACAGCAGAATTATTGTCCATCTTCAGACAAAGACTAAGAAACCCACTTGTTCAGATTGTATCTTGGTTCCCCCTCACATTCCCTTCCCCAGAAGTGTCTTAACTGTTTGTACAGTTCAGGTTATGGTATTTGTTTTATTGTTGTTATCTTTATTTTTAAGGTTTTTTCTCTCTTTCTTTGACTTGCTATTTATGCAATCTATGTCACGAACCAAACACGGGCTGAACCCAAATGCACGACCAAGAGACAGGGAAACAGAAATGAGGGTTTATTAGGAGCTTTGGGGTAGTCCCAAGCTCAACACAAACTTCACAAAATGTCAGAGGGTCCAGGAAGTAGCGAACTGCTCCAAACCGGAGCTGGACTTGTACTGGACCTGGAGGCCCACACTGGAACCGGATCACGGGAACGAAGATTTGTTCCGAACCGGAACTGGACTTGATCTGGACCGGGAGGTCCAACCGGAACTGGGGAACTGGACTGGATCAGGACCGGGAGGTCCAACAGGAACTGGATCACGGGAACGGGCTCGGGACCGCGGGGTCCAACAGGAACTGGACTGGATCTGGACCGGGAGGTCCAACAGGAACTGGATCACGGGAACGGGCTCTGGACCGCGGGGTCCAACAGGAACTGGACTGGATCTGGACCGGGAGGTCCAACAGGAACTGGATCACGGGAACGGGCTCTGGACCGGGGGGTCCAACAGGAACTGGACTGGAGGCAGAGCACCCAACTGCGCAGGCAACTGGATCTGGACCGGGAGGTCCAACCGGAACTGGATCACGGGAACGGGCTCTGGACCGGGGGGTCCAACAGGAACTGGACTGGAGGTAGAGCACCCCACTGCGCAGACAACTGGATCTGGACCGGGAGGTCCAACAGGAACTGGATCACGGGAACGGGATCTGGACCGGGGGGTCCAACAGGAACTGGGCTGGAGGCAGAGCACCCCACTGCACAGGCAACGTTAACTGGGAGCAGGGGTACCGCAACACAAAACAGGGGAGACTTGACTGCTACAGGCTGGATATTACAGGACACTGGACTAGGAACCAAGGAGTTAGCCAGGGAAAACACCACAACAGAGCTTTTAGTCAAGTATTACCAGAACCCAGGAGACCATGACACGCACGAACAACGTTAACGAACTGGTGCCGAATAGCAGCCAGCGAGAGGTATAAGTAGGGGAGTGAAATTGAAACCAATCACCAAAAGCATGAGGAATGTAACCGAGAGTGATTGACTAATTGACTGGTGCGGAATGCATGCAGGAAGGGGGAAAGGAGATAGGTTGAACCTAAAGTGAGGGAACAGAGAGAATCAGACAGAAGGGGCACGCCCAGCCTGTAGCGACAGGGAAAACACGGACACAGGGAATCCACCATGACACGGGAGGAAAGGGAAAACCAGGAGAACGGACAGGAAGGGAGCGGGACGTTACAGTACCCCCCCCTCAAAGAACGCCACCTGGCGTATCTGAAGGCCTAATCCTAATCCTGGACCGCTTAGGAGGACGGCGGTGCAGACAGGACCATTCAGGAGGACGACGGCGCAGACAGGACCGCTCAGGAGGACGGCGGTGCAGACAGGACCGCTCAGGAGGACGGCGGTGCAGACAGGACCGCTCGGGAGGACGACGGCGCAGACAGGACCGTTCAGGAGGACGCCGGTGCAGACAGGACCGCTCAGGAGGACGACGGCGCCGACAGGACCGTTCAGGAGGACGGCGGCGCAGACAGGACAGACTGCGATGGCTACATCGCTCAGGAGACCGGCTCAGGGAGCCGTCTGCGACGGCTGCATCGCTCAGGGGGCCGGCGGCGACGGCTGCATCGCTCAGGGGGCCGGCGGCGACGGCTGCATCGCTCAGGGGGCCGGCGGCGACGGCTGCATCGCTCAGGGGGCCGGCGGCGACGGCTGCCTCGCTCAGGGGGCCGGCGGCGACGGCTGCATCGCTCAGGGGGCCGGCGGCGACGGCTGCATCGCTCAGGGGGCCGGCGGTGGTTAGCTGGCTTGGCTGCTCAGGACAGGAGGTTAGCAGGCTGGGCTGCTCAGGACAGGAGGTTAGCAGGCTGGGCTGCTCAGGACAGGAGGTTAGCAGACTGGGCTGCTCAGGACAGGAGGTTAGCAGACTGGGCTGCTCAGGACAGGAGTTTAGCAGGCTGGGCTGCTCAGGACAGGAGGTTAGCAGGCTGGGCTGCTCAGGACAGGAGGTTAGCAGGCTGGGCCGCTCATGACAGGAGGTTAGCAGGCTGGGCCGCTCAGGACAGGAGGTTAGCAGGCTGGGCCGCTCAGGACAGGAGGTTAGCAGGCTGGGCTGCTCAGGACAGGAGGTTAGCAGGCTGGGCTGCTCAGGACAGGAGTTTAGCAGGCTGGGCTGCTCAGGACAGGAGTTTAGCAGGCTGGGCTGCTCAGGACAGGAGTTTAGCAGGCTGGGCTGCTCAGGACAGGGGGTTAGCAGGCTCGGCCGCTCAGGACAGGAGGTTAGCAGGCTTGGCCGCTCAGGACAGGAGGCTAGCAGGCTCGGCCGCTCAGGACAGGAGGCTAGCGAGCTCGGCCGTTCAGGACAGGAGGTTAACTGGTCCCGCAACTTGAGAGGAGGCAGGGAACGGGACGGGACTGGTAGCGTGGAAAGGGACCGGACAGGAGACATGGGCCGGTGCGGGACAGGAGGCATGGACCGGTGCGGGACAGGAGGCCTGGACCGGGGCGGGACAGGAGGCATGGACCGGGGCGGGACGGGGGGCATGGACCGGGGCGGGACGGGGGGCATGGACCGGGGCGGGACAGGAGGCATGGACCGGGGCGGGACAGGAGGCATGGATCGGGGCGGGACAGGAGGCATGGACCGGGGCGGGACAGGGGGCATGGACCGGGGCGGGACAGGAGGCATGGACCGTGGCGGGACAGGAGGCATGGACCGGGGCGGGACAGGAGGCATGGACCGGGGCGGGACAGGAGAACTGGGACGGGACGGGACAGGAGAGCTGGGTCGGAACGGGACAGGAGAGCTGGGTCGGAACGGGACAGGAGAGCTGGGTCGGAACGGGACAGGAGGGCTGGGTCGGAACGGGACAGGAGAGCTGGGACGGAACGGGACAGGAGAGCCGGGACGGGACGGGACAGGAGAGCCGGGACGGGACGGGACAGGGGGCATGGACCGGGGCGGGACAGGAGGCTTGGACCGGGGCGGGACAGGAGGCATGGACCGGGGCGGGACAGGAGGCATGGACCGGGGCGGGACAGGAGGCATGGACCGGGGCGGGACAGGAGAGCTGGGACGGGACGGGACAGGAGAGCTGGGACGGGACGGGGCAGGAGAGCTGGGACGGGACGGGACAGGAGAGCTGGGACGGGACGGGACAGGAGAGCTGGGACGGGACGGGACAGGAGAGCTGGGACGGGACGGGACAGGAGAGCTGGGACGGGACGGGACAGGAGAGCTGGGACGGGACGGGACAGGAGGGCTGGGACGGGACGGGACAGGAGGGCTGGGACGGGACGGGACAGGAGGGCTGGGACTGGACGGGACAGGAGGGCTGGGTCGGAACGGGACAGGAGGGCTGGGTCGGAACGGGACAGGAGAGCTGGGTCGGAACGGGACAGGAGAGCTGGGTCGGAACGGGACAGGAGAGCTGGGTCGGAACGGGACAGGAGAGCTGGGTCGGAACGGGACAGGAGAGCTGGGTCGTAACGGGACAGGAGAGCTGGGTCGGAACGGGACAGGAGAGCTGGGTCGGAACGGGACAGGAGGGCTGGGTCGGAACGGGACAGGAGGGCTTGGACGGAACGGGACAGGAGGGCTTGGTCGGAACGGGACAGGAGGCTTGGGCAGGGACGGAAGGGTGATGGATCCTCCGTCAACGGGTGGCCGAGCCCGTCGGTGGAGCCGGGAGCCAGGACCCCATCGCTTCCTCCTGGGACCACAGCCCCTCGGGCAAAGGGCAAGACGGGTACCTTCAAAATTAGAAGGTGTGGGGTTGTGGCTAGGCTCGGAGATATCCGGATAGAGAGAGACCACTCCGAGCCTAACGGAGTGGGAGCTGGGAGGAGGAGTCCGGAGTGATGGGTAGTGGTCGGCATGACGGCGGGCAGACGCCGGATTTTGCCCCAAGATTCCCATGATGTATTCCTCATAGGAAATCGTGTCGAATGGGTCGATCTCCATAGAGTGGAAGGCGTGGCGACCCTCCTCGAGGTCGGCTGGGTCCATGTTTCAGACCAGTTCGTTCTGTCACGAACCAAACACGGGCTGAACCCAAATGCACGACCAAGAGACAGGGAAACAGAAATGAGGGTTTATTAGGAGCTTTGGGGTAGTCCCAAGCTCAACACAAACTTCACAAAATGTCAGAGGGTCCAGGAAGTAGCGAACTGCTCCAAACCGGAGCTGGACTTGTACTGGACCTGGAGGCCCACACTGGAACCGGATCACGGGAACGAAGATTTGTTCCGAACCGGAACTGGACTTGATCTGGACCGGGAGGTCCAACCGGAACTGGGGAACTGGACTGGATCAGGACGGAGGGAGGGTCCAACAGGAACTGGATCTCGGGACCGGCTCGGGACCGGGGTCCAACAGGAACTGGACTGGATCTGGACCGGGAGGTCCAACAGGAACTGGATCACGGGAACGGGCTCTGGACCGCGGGGTCCAACAGGAACTGGACTGGATCTGGACCGGGAGGTCCAACAGGAACTGGATCACGGGAACGGGCTCTGGACCGGGGGGTCCAACAGGAACTGGACTGGAGGCAGAGCACCCAACTGCGCAGGCAACTGGATCTGGACCGGGAGGTCCAACCGGAACTGGATCACGGGAACGGGCTCTGGACCGGGGGGTCCAACAGGAACTGGACTGGAGGTAGAGCACCCCACTGCACAGGCAACGTTAACTGGGAGCAGGGGTACCGCAACACAAAACAGGGGAGACTTGACTGCTACAGGCTGGATATTACAGGACACTGGACTAGGAACCAAGGAGTTAGCCAGGGAAAACACCACAACAGAGCTTTTAGTCAAGTATTACCAGAACCCAGGAGACCATGACACGCACGAACAACGTTAACGAACTGGTGCCGAATAGCAGCCAGCGAGAGGTATAAGTAGGGGAGTGAAATTGAAACCAATCACCAAAAGCATGAGGAATGTAACCGAGAGTGATTGACTAATTGACTGGTGCGGAATGCATGCAGGAAGGGGGAAAGGAGATAGGTTGAACCTAAAGTGAGGGAACAGAGAGAATCAGACAGAAGGGGCACGCCCAGCCTGTAGCGACAGGGAAAACATGGACACAGGGAATCCACCATGACACGGGAGGAAAGGGAAAACCAGGAGAACGGACAGGAAGGGAGCGGGACGTTACAATCTAAATGCATTGAAGATTTGTATTGTAATTTCTGCTTAGGATAGTGAATTTGCATTTGTGTTTAGTGATTTGATGTACCGTATATACTCACTGGTAAATTGCAAGAATATGGTTACATAAAAATGCGTTAGTTACACAGAACATATTGATAATTAAACTGTACATACAGTGTTAGACGATAATTTAATGGAACGGGTCTGTTGTGTATTGTGTCAAGAGTTAATTGTTTCTTATTTTCTGTTTGATAATAAATATGTAATGTTATTTGTTTTCCCGTAAATCATAGGTTGCAATGCATGTAATCATCCAATAGATAGTTTAACTTCTTGGGATAATGGTTATTTAAATATTCTACGTGGAATTTATCTGAAGATAATATTAAAGATGCATCCAATTTATTCCATATTTCTTTTTCATGTCACATTATAATAATAAAAAGAATCAATGGATTCTTCCAATTAACAGTCAGACAGGGGGCACTTAGTCAACTTCACACAACACCTCCACCGAACCAAAACTCTCACTGGGAGTTTTCTTAGTGATCTCAATCCGGTCATGTCTTTTTGTTTTGCCATTAGGAGGCAGCAGGAAAGGTTCATCCATATATATGTGTAAAAATGGCTACAATTGCTACACGGTTCACCCGACATGGATCTAAAACCTCTACAATTAAAGTTGAAAGTCTACACTTTAACCTCATGGTCACTGTCGACCTGTTTCAAATCCAATGTGCTGGATGGAGTACAGAGCCAAAACAACAAACAATGTGTCACTGTACTATTACTTTTGGAGTGCACTGTATATAGCACCATGTATTTGATCTGCTGTATTATTGTATATTTCTTTAGTCTATTACAAACTCGGTTATTCAGATTTTACAAAAAGACTGTGACATGATGTTTTTCCAGTAAAGTTCTACTCTCACTTCCTTTTATAGTTTTCCAATGTCTCCTATCCAGCCAACTTCTGTTGCTTTCTTTTTGCGACATGTCGTGTTGTACTCAGCACTATACATTACAACAATGTGTATTTAAACTTTTAAATACATGTTTTTGTTGCGCGCATCCCATGGTCCTCTCTGACAGAGGATCATTTCTTTGGATAGCTTCTCACGCACTTTTGAGCATGGCAACAAAGGTACATTCCCCAGCATATCTCGGCTTATTTGTCTATTAAAGTAACTTATTTCTCCATGGATGGCTCTAAAAATGGCTCAGGAGGGCCTACTGCAACTAGTCAAATTCATAAAAAAAGACAACAAAACAATTTAAAAAGGAAGCAGCTAAGATGAATGGTACTAAAACGGAGACTCAAATGAACAGGATTCACTCTCACTTTTCGCTCAAACATTGATCTCACCCTTTTGGTACAAACTTTATTGGGAGACTTTGGGTCTCACTTTGGGTCACGCAGGTCACAGTCTGCTGAACTAAACTAACTGGTAAAATACACAGTCCTAGTTACGAAATGTAAATTAATATGCAGTACAGAGGAACAATACTACGCTATTATCGTAATGGGCAGAAAGAAACCCCCACGTTGGTTGGTTTGTGGTCTGGAATATATGTATTTGTGTCGACATGGGCTGGGTAGCGCAATCAGAGTGTCAATAAGAAGATTCGGAGTATTTAGCTTGGTCTACCCAGACTATTACTTGTGTGAAATGTTACTGTTTCTGTTCTATGGTTTTGTGAAAGTAATTCGTATCAACTCCAGTTTTTAATAATCTAGAGAGCAGACCTTATGATTGCTCTGGATGTTTTTTTTTGTTTTGTTGTTGTTCAAACGTCTTTACAAAGCAATTACCCAATGCTCGGAAGGCTCGGAGTGCTGGAGGCGGGCTTTGGCTAGAACCGCCCTTTCTTTGACACGAGGCTTCAATCAGGTCGTCTCTGCGCACATATATGCGTGGTATTGTGTAGGCTGGTCGGTATATTCTGCCATTTGTTAAAGATGTCTGGTCGCGGGAAAGGTGGAAAGGGACTTGGTAAAGGAGGCGCTAAGCGTCATCGCAAAGTTCTCCGTGATAATATCCAGGGTATCACCAAGCCGGCGATTCGTCGTTTGGCTCGCCGTGGAGGAGTCAAGCGTATATCCGGTCTCATCTATGAAGAGACTCGAGGAGTGCTGAAGGTGTTTTTGGAGAACGTCATCCGCGATGCCGTCACTTACACCGAGCATGCCAAGAGAAAGACCGTCACCGCTATGGATGTGGTTTATGCTCTGAAGCGTCAGGGCCGCACTCTGTACGGCTTCGGTGGTTAAACTTTTCGTTCTTGACCCTCTTCCATGCAGTTATCCAAAGGCTCTTTTAAGAGCCACCCACATGCTCTATGAAAAGCATCGTTTCCTAGCGTGTACTCTTTGTCCCTTTATTAATGCAATGCCGTTGCCATTGTAGTCAGGGAGCGCGCCTCCTGTTTGTGAAATTTCAAAGCCATGTGCACATGCAAGGAATCCCCGGCGATTGTGGTTAAATGTTCTATTTGAGATGCACCAACGAAACGTACCAACAAACACTTTTCGCTAGTTTTCAACGAAGGTCGTTGCGATGAGCAACGAGGCATTAACTTGCTGAGCATCTGGATAAATAAACTGTGTGAAATTAATATGGGGAAATAACAGAGAGGTTACAAAGAGAGCACTAATGTATAAGAGTACAGAATATGGAGGTTTAGGAGCCATGGGTAACAAACTTAAAATAGCATTTTGTAAAAATGTTTCCAATGGAATATTAAGAAAATCTGAATGGGTGGGAAACGTGGAATGTTGGGGGAAAAGAAAAGGCCGGAAACGGAAGGCGGTACCATATTATAAATTGGTGTATGGCGATTTTATTGAAAAACACAAAGGTTTGGATATTAATTGGGGTACACAAGCTAATATGGTGATTTATAATTTAATTAATGATATTATGTATGGTGGCATTGTCATGTATAAAGATTGTACGGAAGAACAAATTAAATATTTAATAAAACTTTTAAATAGTAAATATATTTCGGGGGAAATGCGTGATAAAATGTGGTTAATTGTGAATGGCAGACTCCCAGTGAGAGGCGTGGTAAAATGGAGTTGTTTTGTGAAAACTGTGACTTGTCCAATGCCAGATTGTAATGAAAAAGAAACGATTGGCCACTTTCTGGTTGACTGCTATAAGTCAAAAGAAGTTTGGGAGAAGTTAAAAAGTATTGGGTTAGATATAATATGCGACCGTAAAACAATTATCTATGCAACATTTAACACGCTTTTAAACGATGAGAAAAGGAAATTGTATTGGTTATGTATTTGTATCACTGTGCTTAAATTGTGGAAAACAAGATGTAAGATGACAACAGAAAATGTTTTTATAAATAGTGACACTGTCTTTAAACAAATTGTAACTGCATTAAGAAGAAAAAGAACTATGGACCTTAAACGAAAAAACACTGAATTTGAATGGACTGAAATCATAATATAATCAAATGGCTTTGTTGTTTGTAAATGTATGTATGTTGTTTTGTATGTATGTCATTTTAAAATGTATTGTATGAAATGATAAATAATCAATAAAGATAATTAAAAACCGAAGTCTGCGCCCAAGAAGGGTTCCAAGAAAGCCGTAACCAAGACGGCTGGGAAAAGAGGAAAGAAGCGACGAAAGTCGAGGAAGGAAAGTTACGCCATCTACGTGTACAAAGTCTTGAAGCAAGTGCATCCTGACACCGGCATTTCTTCAAAGGCCATGGGCATCATGAATTCCTTTGTCAACGACATTTTCGAACGCATTGCTGGTGAGTCTTCTCGCTTGGCTCACGACAACAAGCGGTCGACTATCACTTCAAGGGAGATCCAGACCGCCGTGCGCCTTCTGCTGCCAGGAGAGCTGGCCAAACACGCGGTGTCTGAGGGAACCAAGGCCGTCACGAAGTACACCAGTTCCAAATGAACAATAACGGAACCGAACTCGTCCCAAAAGGCTCTTTTAAGAGCCACCCACACTGTAAACGGGAGGCAAAAATCCATTCACTGAGCTTTGTTCGCACTAATGGAATCGCGCAAGTAGGCGGAGGTTAAGACTTGTCGGAGGGGTTTGCACGCGTGGCAATGGCTTTGTGCCATGCTCGTTTACGCCTTACATTAGAAGCTATTGTGACGTCATAGAGGCTCCACAAAAGGCTGTGTCCTACGTTACATTGTAAATACTTTCATTTAGCAATGGCCCTTACCGAGAGCTTTTTAACTGGAGAACTTGACTTCAGAACCAGAACTGCTTGACGAATCGTGCTATTTATTTTTTAATGTTTATTATATTTTATATTGTAATCACATTGGACTAGACCGGAATTAAAAATAATTTTTCTGGTCAGTGTTTAGTTGTATGGATACAATTATTGTGACCCCCGTTTTTCCGTTACATTAAAGATCCCATAAACACAACAAGCATTACATTACATTCATTTAGCAGACGCTTTTATCCAAAGCGACGTACAGTAAGTGCATACAGAAGGTCATCGAAGTAACTACAGAACAGATAAGAAAGCACATTATTCCCATGCAGTAGCAGCTATCCCTAGTAATGAACACAATGCAGTTCACAGTGAACTGAGTAAATCAGCTCTAATACAATTCTATTCTAAGTATTATAAACTTGAATACACAGTTAAACAAGAACACATACCATGAGGTCCTAGATAAGTATTAGTCCAGGTGGAGTCTGAAAAGGTGCATTTTCAAACAAACACACAGTTATTAGTATAGGCCTAAACCTGAATCTCCCATGATAGTTCTAGCAGGGTTAGGTTTTTTCCAATTCTGTCATTTCAGAATAATAAAAGTAATTGAAATGCATTTCATGAACGAAAGAATTCCCCATGCATCAAAAATACACTGCTCAAAAAAATGAAGGGAACACTTAATCATCACAGTATAACACCGAGTCAATTAAACCAAACCGGTCATGCTGGATGATGTTGCAGGCTGCATTACATTCGCCACGGCATCTCTAGACGCTTTCACGTCTGTCACATGTGCTCAGTGTGAACATGCTCTCATCTGTGAAGAGAACGGGGTGCCAATGGCGAACCTGCCAATTCTGGTGTTCTCTGGCAAATGCCAATCGAGCTGCACGGTGCTGGGCTGTGAGCACAGGTCCCACTACAGCCCAGTGCTCACGTCGGGCCCTCATGCCACCCTCATGGAGTCTGCTTCTGACAGATTGGTCAAAAACATGCACACGAGTAGCCCGCTGGAGGTCATTTTGTAGGGCTCTGGCAGAGCTTCTCTTGTTCCTGTTTGCACAAAAGAGCACATACCGGTCCTGTCGCTGGGTTGTTGCCCTTCTACGGTCAGGAAGAATAAGGACTGATAAATGGTCTGTGGCCACCACTTATCATTTACTTTTTGGGGGTTGTCTTGTTGTTGCCACTCCTGTCCATCTGTTGTCACTTGCATTTGCACCAAAGCAGGTGAAATTGATTCACAATCGTTTACGCTTCCAAACTGGACAGATCGATATCCCAGAAGTTGAATTGACTTGGTGTTATATTGTGTTGATTAAGTGTTCCCTTAAGTTATTTGAGCAGTGTATATATTTTTTCTTCAGTTAAATTATTTTCCTGAACTGTATTTGAATTGTCCGAATATTGTGAAACAGCGCCCCCTATACAAAAAACGTTTTGAAAAAGCTTACAGCACCTGGTATTCCCAGGCGGTCTCCCATCCAAGTACTAACCAGGCCCGACCCTGCTTAGCTTCCGAGATCAGACGAGATCGGGCGTATTCAGAGCGGTATGGCCGTAAGCAATAACGACAGTGTAAAATGGCATACTTATCGTTAAATACATTCATACCGGCAATACTGATCGGGCATTGAATTCCCTCAACGCCATGTTACTCTGTGCGAGCTTCATGATATTATATCATCAGTAAAAGCAAACAGTTGCACATTATGAGCGAGTTACAGTAATTATGATCAATACTGTGGTAAAACCTCACACTTGTATGGAAAAAAATAAAATAATAAAAACAACCGAATGCTTCTACTTCAACCACAAACTCATTTCTTCAACAACTTCAGCAACACATTTACTTTTCAAAATGTATCCTCACAACAGAAAAATACTTCCATAATTATTTACAGTTATATAAAGTATATAAAATGAGAAGAAAACAAGAGCTTCAAGAACTATTCATTGTTCCAATAACTGTTTCACATGCATAGACCATAGAAACAAGATACACAATACAAGAAAAAAAAAACACAAAAAAACAAACAATTTAAGTTCATCTTCGCAACTTGTAACAGGAAAAAATATTGCAAAAAATTGCAAAAAGTCACGACGATAAACACTAGCTTTTCATTGTAAAGAGAGGTAAAAGAGATTAAAGGCCAAAAATCTCAGGGTGGATATCAGATGTTAGAAAAAGGCAGGACTAGTTTCTGCCTGGGCTTGCCCGGCCAATGGTCAAAAGTCTACAGTAGCGGACGCATTCATAAAGCTTATGTATGCATGTCTCTGTCGATGTCATTATCTTCATGCATTATTCATCATTAGTTAGCCACAAAAACAAGTGAAATCTGAACAAAAACGTTTTCAAGGTTAAAAAATAAATAAAAATAAAAATAAAATAAAAATAATTTTAAAAAAAGCCAAGTTACTCACACATAGCCGACAGAGCGACGTCTATAAGTCCTTAATTCCAACTTGCAAAAACTATGCCTGCCTTTAAAAGTATTGATATCAAAATGTGGCCAAGTTACAACTAACAATATTGCCTATCGTAGCTCACACTAAATTAACTACCTCTATTCCAAAGCAATGCTATCCCAACTTTCCTAAATTATTTAATGCAACTTGGCCCTGTGTTTTTTCATCTTACCATCTCATAAAAATGTGGTCAATGAAAATGTATGTGTCACATCAAACTGCCAAAAGAGAATAATTTATAGTGGAAATACTCTGATTCAGATGTGTTGCACTTAGAAATTAAACAGAAAAAGTACTACACTTTTTCTGTTTAGGGCATGTTTGAACAATTGTCTGCATCCACTGCTTTGGGTCTATCAAAAGCACAGAATGAATAAAATGAAGGATTATTATAATTATTATGATTATTATGTATTTATTGATGTATTTTTTTGGAATATTTGGATTTTTATCGAAACCTGTGTGGTCTTACAGAGCATAGACATCCTTGTGTTCACAAAATTATTTTCGCAAATATCACAACTATTATTATGTTAAGAACATTAGTACTATTACTTATTTGCCATCATCTGACCCACAAACATGTCTGGATACATTTGTAAAAATGTTATACGTACGCTACCTTCCAGGTAAAAATATTACTCAATTTTAATCTGCATTTATTTATTCATCCCCCCTTTCTCATTTTGTAGATGATGTTTCCTGATATATATATGTCTGTTTGTGAATTGTAAATAAATCTGTAGCAGCAGTGAACATTTTAAAACCTGTACATTTTTTAAAGTAAACTTGCCAACAAAGTATAACCATTTCTGGAGTGTATTTATTCATCAAGAAACATTCATTGAAATCATGTGTTGTTCTATGAGGCGCAATCTCTTCACATGCTAAAATGGAGAAACGGGGGAGCGGGGGCAACTTCAGCCATTTGTCTTTCGTTCGATTCTCTCCTTGGACAGTGGGAACGTTTTGCGTTTTAGCTGCTTGAGCGGCAGGGGGATGGACTTAAATGTTACATGAGGACCGTGTAGACTCAGCCAGTCCGACACAGCGTCTCTCTGCTCCTGAAAACTCCGCTCACTTGTGTTTTCTCTTCGCCAAATATTGATAAATTAACACACCGTTCAGTTATTTCCAAAGCGAAAAACGTCGGGAATGTTCAACAAAGGTCCTTGTGCCAGCAAATTAACTTCTGTGCCCTGAGCAATATTGCAGTTTTTTCTCCAGCCCGTCTAAAACGTCGCCACTTGCCGGCGACAAGTACCTGTTCAAGGTGCTTGTCCCAAATTAATCGCCTTTAAAACCTATCAAACATTTCACGCACTTAAAATTTGTTTGGTAACCATTGGCAGAAGTCCAGTGTCAAAGCAGAAAATATGAAGTGACTAATGGAATATGCAAGTGGAGCTTTTAAGCAGGACTTTTATTGTTAGCAGTAAAGCACACAGAGCACATAATTCGCACGATCACAGATAACTCTCGTTAACCATGTAACCGGGTTACATATCCACGTTTTGTTGAACCGACCATTCTGATTCTGAAAACAATGTTTAGCCTGTCAAGACCAGCGTATGTTCCCTATCGCCATTAATATAAGGCCAAACGAATTGGCCCCGCTATTTCGCTTTTTCACCATTTTCTAACGCTTGATAGGAACCTGCCCATCCATACAGAAAAATGAAATCTAACGCCCTTGAAAAAAAAGAGATACAAATAATGAAAGTGTAAAAAGGAAAGCAATAAAAAGTAAAAATGTTTGCTGTGACAAATAAAGCGGTCTTTGCTGAATTGATGTACTTAAATCAAATGCTAAAGTTTGAGCAAAAGTTGGAACTGTTGTATGTCATTCCAACCAATGATTTCGTTAAGATCAATTAAATCATTGGTTTCGGTTCACTGAAACAAATTATAGAACAATGCAGGTTTCATTTACCATTTGCCCTGGCTGGAATTCACTCAGCCTTTGTCCTTAAGTTTGGCAGACTATTAAAGCAAGAACATTTCCTTGTTTTTCTTCAAAGCCACAGCTTGGGAGAGTTCAGCAAACAAATCAACGAACATTACGTTTGCATTAAGTCCACTCGCAGCATTTAGTGCTTCGCTAATTTCGGCACAGTACCTTACATACAATTCATCTATTATCATATTGGATATTCATTCTTCGGAATATAAATGTTTGATATAAAGTGGCAATAATAAGATACATCCTCTCTCGTTACATTACCACTTTCAGAAATAAAGGTACAGCTTAGAAAGGACATTTTAGGTGTTTAAGGAGCAAATTTCCCCAGTGTACCGTGGAAGAACAATACTGTTCTGTTTGGGTACTAATATGTAACTTTTACAAGCAAAAAAAAAAAAAAAAAAAGTAACCAATGAATTACGTATTGCCGTTTTTAGGCACTTTTTCGAGAGTTTGGGACTTTTCACGGTTTACTACATAAATAACCACAATGAGTTTTATTATTTTTGACAAAAACGATGTGTAAATGTGATGTAGCTTTGCAGTCCAGTCAAGAGACAGCCTACCTGGGGTATTAATTAATTTTGAGGAGGTCGAAGAGGATCGAAAATATGCACGCACCAAAGAACAGCCAGGCAAAACGACGCCTCAAAACGTTTTCCTCATTGTATGGATCACTATTGACATCTAGTGGACAAGTGCTGCAACGCTGTCACAATCCGGTACATTAATCTCCCCCATTATCTGCACGTTCGACTTCATCTAACGGATCAATGCATTTCGGCTAACTGGCCAGGGATCAGGAAATGTATTTCACAGTCAAATGGCAGTTTGGTTGCAAAAATGGAGAGAGCACACTAACGTTAAATGGGGGAAATGGCCTATTGGTAAATTTGGAGTCGTCAATATTCGCTATTGTTATTACTATTAATAGTATTATTATTTCCAATGCTACAGGCTTGCTTGTCTTCCTGCCTGTGGCACTAAACCCCTGATGGTAGTACAGAATGCAGCTGAACGACTTGTGTACAATCTCCGCAAGTCTACACATGTTACAGCCTTTTCTCATCTCATTTCACTGGCTCAAATGTTGTTACTGTTCACATGCAATTTAAACCTCCAATCCAATATCAAACCCCCCACCCTGGTCAGATCTCTCTACTCTGCGAACTTAAGACATCTGGCTATTCCTTCCCCGCATTGCTGTTTCTCCCAGTCACAGCACCTGTCTGTATTGGCCCCCAAATGGTAAAACAAACTTCAAACGGCAGTCAGTAAAGCAGAATTATTGTCCATCTTCAGACAAAGACTAAGAAACCCACTTGTTCAGATTGTATCTTGGTTCCCCCTCACATTCCCTTCCCCAGAAGTGTCTTAACTGTTTGTACAGTTCAGGTTATGGTATTTGTTTTATTGTTGTTATACTCACTGGTAAATTGCAAGAATATGGTTACATAAAAATGCTTTAGTTACACAGAACATATTGATAATTAAACTGTACATACAGTGTTAGACGATAATTTAATGGGACGGGTCTGTTGTGTATTGTGTCAAGAGTTAATTGTTTCTTATTTTCTGTTTGATAATAAATATGTAATGTTATTTGTTTTCCCGTAAATCATAGGTTGCAATGCATGTAATCATCCAATAGATAGTTTAACTTCTTGGGATAATGGTTATTTAAATATTCTACGTGGAATTTATCTGAAGATAATATTAAAGATGCATCCAATTTGTTCCATATTTCTTTTTCATGTCACATTATAATAAAAAAAAGAATCAATGGATTCTTCCAATTAACAGTCAGACAGGGGGCACTTAGTCAACTTCACACAACACCTCCACCGAACCAAAACTCTCACTGGGAGTTTTCTTAGTGATCTCAATCCGGTCATGTCTTTTTGTTTTGCCATTAGGAGGCAGCAGGAAAGGTTCATCCATATATATGTGTAAAAATGGCTACAATTGCTACACGGTTCACCCGACATGGTTCTAAAACCTCTACAATTAAAGTTGAAAGTCTACACTTTAACCTCATGGTCACTGTCGACCTGTTTCAAATCCAATGTGCTGGATGGAGTACAGAGCCAAAACAACAAACAATGTGTCACTGTACTATTACTTTTGGAGTGCACTGTATATAGCACCATGTATTTGATCTGCTGTATTATTGTATATTTCTTTAGTCTATTACAAACTCGGTTATTCAGATTTTACAAAAAGACTGTGACATGATGTTTTTCCAGTAAAGTTCTACTCTCACTTCCTTTTATAATTTTCCAATGTCTCCTATCCAGCCAACTTCTGTTGCTTTCTTTTTGCGACATGTCGTGTTGTACTCAGCACTATACATTACAACAATGTGTATTTAAACTTTTAAATACATGTTTTTGTTGCGCGCATCCCATGGTCCTCTCTGACAGAGGATCATTTCTTTGGATAGCTTCTCACGCACTTTTGAGCATGGCAACAAAGGTACATTCCCCAGCATATCTCGGCTTATTTGTCTATTAAAGTAATTTATTTCTCCATGGATGGCTCTAAAAATGGCTCAGGAGGGCCTACTGCAACTAGTCAAATTCATAAAAAAAGACAACAAAACAATTTAAAAAGGAAGCAGCTAAGATGAATGGTACTAAAACGGAGACTCAAATGAACAGGATTCACTCTCACTTTTCGCTCAAACATTGATCTCACCCTTTTGGTACAAACTTTATTGGGAGACTTTGGGTCTCACTTTGGGTCACGCAGGTCACAGTCTGCTGAACTAAACTAACTGGTAAAATACACAGTCCTAGTTACGAAATGTAAATTAATATGCAGTACAGAGGAACAATACTACGCTATTATCGTAATGGGCAGAAAGAAACCCCCACGTTGGTTGGTTTGTGGTCTGGAATACATGTATTTGTGTCGACATGGGCTGGGTAGCGCAATCAGAGTGTCAATAAGAAGATTCGGAGTATTTAGCTTGGTCTACCCAGACTATTACTTGTGTGAAATGTTACTGTTTCTGTTCTATGGTTTTGTGAAAGTAATTCGTATCAACTCCAGTTTTTAATAATCTAGAGAGCAGACCTTATGATTGCTCTGGATGTTTTTTTTTGTTTTGTTGTTGTTGTTGTTGTTCAAACGTCTTTACAAAGCAATTACCCAATGCTCGGAAGGCTCGGAGTGCTGGAGGCGGGCTTTGGCTAGAACCGCCCTTTCTTTGACACGAGGCTTCAATCAGGTCGTCTCTGCGCACATATATGCGTGGTATTGTGTAGGCTGGTCGGTATATTCTGCCATTTGTTAAAGATGTCTGGTCGCGGGAAAGGTGGAAAGGGACTTGGTAAAGGAGGCGCTAAGCGTCATCGCAAAGTTCTCCGTGATAATATCCAGGGTATCACCAAGCCAGCGATTCGTCGTTTGGCTCGCCGTGGAGGAGTCAAGCGTATATCCGGTCTCATCTATGAAGAGACTCGAGGAGTGCTGAAGGTGTTTTTGGAGAACGTCATCCGCGATGCCGTCACTTACACCGAGCATGCCAAGAGAAAGACCGTCACCGCTATGGATGTGGTTTATGCTCTGAAGCGTCAGGGCCGCACTCTGTACGGCTTCGGTGGTTAAACTTTTCGTTCTTGACCCTCTTCCATGCAGTTATCCAAAGGCTCTTTTAAGAGCCACCCACATGCTCTATGAAAAGCATCGTTTCCTAGCGTGTACTCTTTGTCCCTTTATTAATACAATGCCGTTGGCCTTGTAGTCAGGGAGCGCGCCTCCTGTTTGTGAAATTTCAAAGCCATGTGCACATGCAGGGAATCCCCGGCGATTGTGGTTAAATGTTCTATTTGAGATGCACCAACGAAACGTACCAACAAACACTTTTCGCTAGTTTTCAACGAAGGTCGTTGCGATGAGCAACGAGGCATTAACTTGCTGAGCATCTGTATCGAATGAAATTGCCGGACATAATGTGCAGGATACATGTCGTATACTGAATCAAACGCTGTATACCTTTATTGTTTGTAGAAACCCCACATTTTGATTATTTTGTGTATTGTTTGGGTGGCGGCACATGCGAGCTGCAAGTGTACACGTTTTTATTAGAACATTGTTTTAATCAATGGAAAATACAGGAGTCGCGAGGTTAAAGAAAAACATGCTTTGTTTGCAGCACTTAGTGCTACGTTTTTCAGGGCCGCCAAATTCAGCCAATAGAGATGCGATATTCAGCCAACACGCTGTGGTTGACGAGCTGCCTCCAATGAGACTCGGTGTTAACGTCACCGCTTAAGAAAGGCATGAACATTTGCATAAAGACCTTATATATTGCAGACGCACGGTAACGCTGGAGAATTTGTTTCAGTCAAGCTTTCGATATGCCTGATCCTGCTAAGTCTGCGCCCAAGAAGGGTTCCAAGAAAGCCGTAACCAAGACGGCTGGGAAAGGAGGAAAGAAGCGACGAAAGTCGAGGAAGGAAAGTTACGCCATCTACGTGTACAAAGTCTTGAAGCAAGTGCATCCTGACACCGGCATTTCTTCAAAGGCCATGGGCATCATGAATTCCTTTGTCAACGACATTTTCGAACGCATTGCTGGTGAGTCTTCTCGCTTGGCTCACTACAACAAGCGGTCGACTATCACTTCAAGGGAGATCCAGACCGCCGTGCGCCTTCTGCTGCCAGGAGAGCTGGCCAAACACGCGGTGTCTGAGGGAACCAAGGCCGTCACGAAGTACACCAGTTCCAAATGAACAATAACGGAACCGAACTCGTCCCAAAAGGCTCTTTTAAGAGCCACCCACACTGTAAACGGGAGGCAAAAATCCATTCACTGAGCTTTGTTCGCACTAATGGAATCGCGCAGGTAGGCGGAGGTTAAGACTTGTCGGAGGGGTTTGCACGCGTCGCAATGGCTTTGTGCCATGCTCGTTTACGCCTTACATTAGAAGCTATTGTGACGTCATAGAGGCTCCACAAAAGGCTGTGTCCTACGTTACATTGTAAATACTTTCATTTAGCAATGGCCCTTACCGAGAGCTTTTTAACTGGAGAACATTACTTCAGAACCAGAACTGCTTGACGAATCGTGCTATTTATTTTTTAATGTTTATTATATTTTATATTGTAATCACATTGGACTAGACCGGAATTTAAAATAATTTTTCTGGTCAGTGTTTAGTTGTATGGATACAATTATTGTGACCCCCGTTTTTCCGTTACATTAAGGATCCCATAAACAAAACAAGCATTACATTACATTCATTTAGCAGACGCTTTTATCCAAAGCGACGTACAGTAAGTGCATACAGAAGGTCATCGAAGTAACTACAGAACAGATAAGAAAGCACATTATTCCCATGCAGTAGCAGCTATCCCTAGTAATGAACACAATGCAGTTCACAGTGAACTGAGTAAATCAGCTCTAATACAATTCTATTCTAAGTATTATAAACTTGAATACACAGTTAAACAAGAACACATACCATGAGGTCCTAGATAAGTATTAGTCCAGGTGGAGTCTGAAAAGGTGCATTTTCAAACAAACACACAGTTATTAGTATAGGCCTAAACCTGAATCTCCCATGATAGTTCTAGCAGGGTTAGGTTTTTTCCAATTCTGTCATTTCAGAATAATAAAAGTAATTGAAATGCATTTCATGAACGAAATAATTCCCCATGCATCAAAAATACACTGCTCAAAAAAATGAAGGGAACACTTAATCATCACAGTATAACACCGAGTCAATTAAACCAAACCGGTCATGCTGGATGATGTTGCAGGCTGCATTACATTCGCCACGGCATCTCTAGACGCTTTCACGTCTGTCACATGTGCTCAGTGTGAACATGCTCTCATCTGTGAAGAGAACGGGGTGCCAATGGCGAACCTGCCAATTCTGGTGTTCTCTGGCAAATGCCAATCGAGCTGCACGGTGCTGGGCTGTGAGCACAGGTCCCACTACAGCCCAGTGCTCACGTCGGGCCCTCATGCCACCCTCATGGAGTCTGCTTCTGACAGTTTGGTCAAAAACATGCACACGAGTAGCCCGCTGGAGGTCATTTTGTAGGGCTCTGGCAGAGCTTCTCTTGTTCCTGTTTGCACAAAAGAGCACATACCGGTCCTGTCGCTGGGTTGTTGCCCTTCTACGGTCAGGAAGAATAAGGACTGATAAATGGTCTGTGGCCACCACTTATCATTTACTTTTTGGGGGTTGTCTTGTTGTTGCCACTCCTGTCCATCTGTTGTCACTTGCATTTGCACCAAAGCAGGTGAAATTGATTCACAATCGTTTACGCTTCCTAACTGGACAGATCGATATCCCAGAAGTTGAATTGACTTGGTGTTATATTGTGTTGATTAAGTGTTCCCTTAAGTTATTTGAGCAGTGTATATATTTTTTCTTCAGTTAAATTATTTTCCTGAACTGTATTTGAATTGTCCGAATATTGTGAAACAGCGCCCCCTATACAAAAAACGTTTTGAAAAAGCTTACAGCACCTGGTATTCCCAGGCGGTCTCCCATCCAAGTACTAACCAGGCCCGACCCTGCTTAGCTTCCGAGATCAGACGAGATCGGGCGTATTCAGAGTGGTATGGCCGTAAGCAATAACGACAGTGTAAAATGGCATACTTATCGTTAAATACATTCATACCGGCAATACTGATCGGGCATTGAATTCCCTCAACGCCATGTTACTCTGTGCGAGCTTCATGATATTATATCATCAGTAAAAGCAAACAGTTGCACATTATGAGCGAGTTACAGTAATTATGATCAATACTGTGGTAAAACCTCACACTTGTATGGAAAAAAATAAAATAATAAAAACAACCGAATGCTTCTACTTCAACCACAAACTCATTTCTTCAACAACTTCAGCAACACATTTACTTTTCAAAATGTATCCTCACAACAGAAAAATACTTCCATAATTATTTACAGTTATATAAAGTATATAAAATGAGAAGAAAACAAGAGCTTCAAGAACTATTCATTGTTCCAATAACTGTTTCACATGCATAGACCATACAAACAAGATACACAATACAAGAAAAAAAACACAAAAAAACAAACAATTTAAGTTCATCTTCGCAACTTGTAACAGGAAAAAATATTGCAAAAAATTGCAAAAAGTCACGATGATAAACACTAGCTTTTCATTGTAAAGAGAGGTAAAAGAGATTAAAGGCCAAAAATCTCAGGGTGGATATCAGATGTTAGAAAAAGGCAGGACTAGTTTATGCCTGGGCTTGCCCGGCCAATGGTCAAAAGTCTACAGTAGCGGACGCATTCATAAAGCTTATGTATGCATGTCTCTGTCGATGTCATTATCTTCATGCATTATTCATCATTAGTTAGCCACAAAAATAAGTGAAATCTGAACAAAAACGTTTTCAAGGTTAAAAAATAAATAAAAATAAAAATAAAAATAAAAAAATAATAATTTTTAAAAAAGCCAAGTTACTCACACATAGCCGACAGAGCGACGTCTATAAGTCCTTAATTCCAACTTGCAAAAACTATGCCTGCCTTTAAAAGTATTGATATCAAAATGTGGCCAAGTTACAACTAACAATATTGCCTATCGTAGCTCACACTAAATTAACTACCTCTATTCCAAAGCAATGCTATCCCAACTTTCCTAAATTATTTAATGCAACTTGGCCCTGTGTTTTTTCATCTTACCATCTCATAAAAATGTGGTCAATGAAAATGTATGTGTCACATCAAACTGCCAAATGAGAATAATTTATAGTGGAAATACTCTGATTCAGATGTGTTGCACTTAGAAATTAAACAGAAAAAGTACTACACTTTTTCTGTTTAGGGCATGTTTGAACAATTGTCTGCATCCACTGCTTTGGGTCTATCAAAAGCACAGAATTAATAAAATGAAGGATTATTATAATTATTATGATTATTATGTATTTTTTGATGTATTTTTTTGGAATATTTGGATTTTTATCGAAACCTGTGTGGTCTTACAGAGCATAGACATCCTTGTGTTCACAAAATTATTTTTGCAAATATCACAACTATTATTATGTTAAGAACATTAGTACTATTACTTATTTGCCATCATCTGACCCACAAACATGTCTGGATACATTTGTAAAAATGTTATACGTACGCTACCTTCCAGGTAAAAATATTACTCAATTTTAATCTGCATTTATTTATTCATCCCCCCTTTCTCATTTTGTAGATGATGTTTCCTGATATATATATGTCTGTTTGTGAATTGTAAAGAAATATGTAGCAGCAGTGAACATTTTAAAACCTGTACATTTTTTATAGTAAACTTGCCAACAAAGTATAACCATTTCTGGAGTGTATTTATTCATCAAGAAACATTCATTGAAATCATGTGTTGTTCTATGAGGCGCAATCTCTTCACATGCTAAAATGGAGAAACACAGGGCCAAGTTGCATTAAATAATTTAGGAAAGTTTGGATAGCATTGCTTTGGAATAGAGGTAGTTTCGTTTATTTAGTGTGAGCTACGATATGCAATATTGTTAGGAGTAACTTTGCCACATTTTGATATCAAAACTTTTAAAGGCAGGCCTCATTTTTTGCAAGTTGGAATTAAGGATTTATAGACAGCGCTCTGTAGGCTAGCCTATGCACGAGTAACTTGGCTTTTATTTACGTTGAGAACGTTTTTGTTCAGATGTTGTATACTGAAGTGAGATACCTTTAATGTTTGTAAAAAAAAAAAAAAATAATAAAATAAAATAAATTTATTCATGTATACGTATTGTTTGGGCGGCGGCACAGGCCGTAGCCTGTGTGTGTACGTTTGTATTTGAAATTTGTATTAAGCAAATTCGTTTTCAAAGGGTGAGTGTATTGGACTTTGCTTAGAACGTGGGTAACTGCAAAGACGGTACATGAAGACATTACTGAATTTAAGAAACGCGGGGAAATGGAGAATGAGAGATACGTGCAGGAGTCGCGCGGTTAAACAAAAATCCTTTGTTTGCAGCAATCGGGATAGGTTTTTCAGGGCCGCGAAATTCAGCCAATCGGGTTGCAATAATCACCCAACACGCTACGGATAACGAGCTGCCTCCAATGAGACTCGGTGTTACGTCGACCGCTAAGCAAAACATAACTATTTGCATAAAAGCCATATATATCGCAGACGCACGGTGACGCTTGAGCATTTGATTCAGTAAAGCTTTCGATATGCCTGAGGCTGCAAAGTCTGCGCCCAAGAAGGGTTCCAAGAAAGCCGTAACCAAGACGGCTGGGAAAGGAGGAAAGAAGCGGCGAAAGTCGAGGAAGGAAAGTTATGCTATCTACGTGTACAAAGTCTTGAAGCAAGTGCATCCTGACACCGGCATTTCTTCAAAGGCCATGGGCATCATGAATTCCTTTGTCAACGACATTTTCGAACGCATTGCTGGTGAGTCTTCTCGCTTGGCTCACTACAACAAGCGGTCGACTATCACTTCAAGGGAGATCCAGACCGCCGTGCGCCTTCTGCTGCCAGGAGAGCTGGCCAAACACGCGGTGTCTGAGGGAACCAAGGCCGTCACGAAGTACACTAGCTCAAAGTAATCCGTAACACAACCATACTCAACCCCCAAAGGCTCTTTTTAGAGCCACTCACAATCTCAACAAGAGGCAAAAAGTCATTCACTGAGCTTTGTTTACCGCAACAAGATCGTGTATGTGTGCGAGTGAGACCCGGGATGCAAGTTTAATGCAGGGCGAGGCATGGAACATGTTGCCTAACCAGATAGAAGCGTGCATGCGCCACACAACGGCTTATCCCTTGCTCGCGTAGGCTCTACCACTAAAAACATGCATATAGTGACGTTAGGAAAGCTCTAACAATGGAACGGAACATCAGTGCATCCATAACATTCACAAACCATTCAATGTCTGTAGCCACATTGCAACGACAAAACAATCGTATCGAAGGCTAAGTGGTGGAAATAGCCAGGGAGTTGATAGGCGGATCTGAAGTGTGTATCAGAATATAGCCAGAGATGTTGCTGTGCTGACGGCTACGGGGAGGTAATTGTGTAACTATGGCACCCGGGACTTGGGGGAAAGCAAGCAACCGCAAGCAGATATTCTCCAGTAGCTATTATTCTTACTTCAGTTATTATTTTTTTTAAGCAAAATGTATTAATATCCCATACGATTACATTAAACATCGAGCAACGTGGCATCAAGAATCCAATCACACCAGAAGCAAACAGAAAAGAATAAAAACATGGAACAAACTTGCTTCTCAAGTATTTAAGTGGCTCTTAAAAGAGCCTTTGTTTAGACAACGGTGTGCTTGGGAATCTTAGGCGCGTTCTCCCCGGATTCGGCGGGCCAGCTGGATATCCTTGGGCATGATGGTCACTCTCTTGGCGTGAATGGCGCAAAGGTTGGTATCCTCGAACAGACCAACGAGATACGCCTCACTGGCCTCCTGCAGAGCCATGACAGCTGAGCTTTGGAAGCGGAGGTCGGTCTTGAAATCCTGAGCAATCTCCCTCACAAGGCGCTGGAAGGGCAGCTTGCGAATCAACAGTTCAGTAGACTTCTGGTAGCGGCGGATTTCTCGCAGCGCTACAGTACCAGGCCTGTAACGGTGAGGCTTCTTCACGCCGCCTGTCGCAGGCGCGCTCTTACGCGCCGCTTTAGTGGCCAGTTGCTTCCTGGGGGCCTTGCCACCGGTAGACTTACGTGCGGTTTGCTTGGTTCGAGCCATTGCGTCGTGCTCGCTTTTTTGATTTTCGGAATGTATCTCGCGAAGTCCACGACCTACGCCTTTAAAGCATTGCAGTGAGGAGCTGATTGGATAGGTTTTTCCGGATTCTCATTGGCTGCGCTCCTGCGTGCAGTCACTGAGGCCATTGGGTAGATGTATTCACTTTTTTGCTTCCTCTGCCGCCTGAAATTTAAACTCTTCTCTTACTGCCTTGGATGATTTATTCCAACGTTGCGAAACGAGTGTATTAATGAAGGAATACATGATCTAACCTATCCTAATTTCACGTGTGCTACATAGCTTATGTATATGTGTATATATATATATATATATATATGGTTAATCAAGAAAGGTACGTTTGTCTATGAAAAGGCTTTGATTAAATGTGCAACACAAACAAACTGTGCTTTTGAATTCTTCACCATATATTATACGGTCAGTTTTAGTTGCCAGGACTTGTAGCCTATTCTGGGTAGTCATTTCTGATATGTGTCTTAAGGGGGCAAATAACAAAAATTGTAAGTGAGAAAGGGGGGGAGAGAGAGAAACTACTTCTGGGATTCCAATTGTGGTTGGAACGGCAACCAGTGTACAGTGATCCCCAGGACCGAACACGAGGACCACTGACCATCCAGACAAGTTGTGCCGATTGGATTCCCATGCATATAAATTACGGACACTGCACGGCACCGAGTAAGACAAACTGTCGTAACGCAGTAGAATTGGTTGAAATGGCAGCTTTGCGCTCTTTATACAGATGTGGGGTGGCTCTTAAAAGAGCCTTTGGGTCAATCGTCCTTGTGGGAGCGACGTAAGAATTACTTGGCCTTCGTTGCCTTTTCGGTCTTCTTGGGGAGCAGAACAGCTTGGATGTTGGGCAGTACTCCGCCCTGAGCGATAGTGACGCCTCCAAGAAGTTTGTTCAACTCTTCGTCGTTACGCACTGCCAGCTGCAGATGTCTGGGAATGATGCGGGTTTTCTTGTTGTCTCGGGCAGCGTTGCCGGCCAACTCCAGGATCTCAGCAGTCAGATACTCGAGCACGGCGGCCAGATAAACTGGGGCTCCCGCACCAACACGCTGTGCATAGTTTCCTTTGCGCAAAAGTCGGTGAACGCGACCAACCGGGAACTGGAGTCCAGCCCGGGATGAACGGGTCTTAGCCTTTGCTCTCGCTTTTCCGCCAGTCTTCCCCCTGCCACTCATTTTCTCTGTTTTTTGTTTTTTCAAAAATACGAAGAATAACTATGTTTCCAGAGGAGTGTCTGTCTTATAGCTTCACTCTGTTCACCCATTGGTTGCCGCTTTGGTGGCGTTTCGTCCAATCAAATAGGAGGAGTTTTTTTTCTCGCGCGGCACTCAACAAAGAGCAACTGAAATGAAACGAATAACTAACCGCAAGACTGCTGATGGGCTTTAGCAGTAATTAAGTAATTCAGTAATTCAAATTGAAATGTGATTGAAATCTCAGGCACTATAAAGTTTACATACACGAAAACAGGATACATGCAAGTAACGATCACACGCACAATGTATTTGGCAGGGCTGATAGAGATAATCACAGGGACTTGTCAGTCATATCCCACTCACTTGAATCTGCGACACATATCTTGAAATACATCTTGCAGCTTTATTTTTAGTTCGAATTTTCAATGGCCATGTGACTGTTTATCTGGAATTGCCCTGTTATGCTTGTGCCATTATTGTGTACAACACAAAACATACAACACAACACACAACATATTTCATCCGACGTCCTGTAAAAAGTCCTGGATCTCCCACAGGCTTATCCGTGCTGTCATTCTTCATCTGCTCGTCGACATTTTTAATTCTGTCAAAGTAATCTAAACCAGTGACTGGGAACATACATGTCGTAAATTGTCGTTCTACAAGGGCATTTTCCGTTTTGGTACATTCACAATTCCACATTGTAAACCAGAAAATTACATTTTTCATCAATATTACACATCTTCTCGTAAAACAAAGTTTTGGGAACAATTTGCTGCCTGTATCTACTCTAATAAATATCATATATTCCCATATTTCCTTTGACCGCAAGCCTTCAATTAACAAGTGCTCTTAAGTTTTGTCTGCCTCACAGTTTGGCATTGGGCAATATTTAATTTTTAACTCCATTTTACTACTGCTCTCACTGATAATCTTCCATTTTTACTAGAGCTGCCACTGGTAACCTTCAATGTTGCTAACAAGTAACACAAGTAACCTCCACACACAGAACAGCCAGGCCAAAATCTCTCATGTTCTCAGAAGTGTATTTTTTTCCCCCACATTTGAAAAGGTGTTCTTTCACATTCTGTAGTAATTACGTGGCAATACATAATACGGCCACCATATAATTAATGAGTTTACTTACATAATTGCACAAATAAATATCAGCATTTTTTAATTATTCACATAGTCACCATACATATGTTTAAAATAGGGCCGTATGGCTCAGAGCTGCTACTCTTTTATCTAATGTTCCTGAGCTTCATAGACCGAGGTTTGGTTACTTGTTGCGGGGATGAGTTTTCAAACAAGTAGGCCACATCAAAAATTATGATACACACAGTTGTTGGTAGTGTTAGCAATGAAATTCAGTGGATGTGAGTAGATGTTTGTATAAAATAATTGAAAAAGTGCACACGTGAGTAAGGATGAAAAGATAATGTTTCATAAATAATAAATGAGTAAGCAAATCCAAATATCTAGCTCTAAATTGTGTGTGATTCAGTTGCCACAGATGGGCCTTCAGGCAACATTTATTTTGAGATGGGATGTTGTGTTTTGGCAGTGTCTGGAGCATGGTGGACAGTGCAGTTTTTTTGCAGGGAGGGATTGTGTTTGGCTCTGTTGAGATATTTTTGTACTATAATCGTTTGTCTCCCCTTTAAAGTCTAAATTCAATTTACAGTCCAAGTCTCTCAACAACAAACGATGGACCTGACTTGGATTGCCCAGAGCTTCTGCTTATTGCTTTCCGTTGCTGAGCTTTACTGGCAGAGGTGAGGTGAGGGAACAAGGAAGGAGGACAGTTTTTACACTGGGAATTCGAGCTTCCAGTGTGCATGCATGGTATGCCTATCCCGTATTGTCAGTTTTTCCAGATTATTTAATTAAAACAAACTTTATTGATCTTTGGTTAAAAGCAATAATTATAAGAACATTGTATATTTATATAAACTAAAAACAATCAATTAAAATATATGTTGAAAATGGCCATGCAAAAAAGTTGTTGGTCGGGTTAGTGATACAATTAAATAGATGTTAGTATTAACAGGTGAATAATTCATAGGTGCATGAGTAAATGAACGCACACAAAACTCATACAAATGTTTACCAATCTCCCATCCCCTACAGTCAATAGTATGGCCAAAGTAAGACGACCTGATTGAAACCTGCTGTTAAAGAAAAGCGGGACCACCGAAGACAGCTTCCAGTACTCTTAGTAGACCAGCATTATTGACGATTGGCCCAAATACCCAAGTACTTGCACTTATTGTATTTCGCTTTGGATAAAAGCGTCTGCTAAATGACTGTCATCAACAACCCGTTTTATTGTGGCCTCGAGCCTAGAACTGTCTAATCATACGGGATTTATAAAAGTATAAAATTGCCACTCTGTCATTTCAACAGACTCATTCAAACCAGCGGTATTTACGACTGCACGGAGATGTAACAGAAGAAAACGAACGAAAGAAACTACACTGACCCGAAGTTGGCCGTATAGGAGAACGATGTCGAAAAGCAGTTTTATTTTTCAAACCGTGGAGTTTAAATGGCATTTCATATCATTTGAAATGTTCAGCCCAAAAGGCTGCGGCGTCATCTCGAGTGAATGGAATGCCGCTCAATATCAAGTAACTTTAATGTTTAATGTAGGCCTAGTGTTTTCACCTGGATGCTCCATATATCCCTGGACATTCATGAAATTGGGACTGAAAATCTCGTTTTGCTCGTTCCATAAACCTTACATAAACAAACGATTAGCCTTGCGCTACGCTCAAAACGCCCATCACCCGCCCGAATAACTAATGATGAAGCCACGCTGGATGAAAATGGACCGAATTGCGCTTTTAAGAAATTCTGGATGGCTCTTAAAAGAGCCTTTGGCGTTTGTAAAAATGCATTACTGTACAACTTGCTCACTTCTTTTTGGGAACCGCTTTCTTGGCTTTGCCAGTCTTGGCTTTGGAAACTCTTGGCTTGACCGGCTTTGCTTTCCTAGGACTCTTGGTCGCCTTCTTTGCTGCTGCTGCCGCCGGCTTCTTGGCTTTCTTTGGACTCTTGGCCGGCTTCTTGGCTTTCTTAGGGCTCTTTTTCGCTTTAGGTGTAACGGGCTTTTTGACCTTCTTCGGCGACTTTTTGGCCGCTGGCTTCTTTGCTGGCGCCTTTTTAACCGCTGCGGGTTTCTTAGCTTTAGGTGCCGCTTTCTTTGCGGGCTTCTTCTCCGCCAGCTTTTTGTTGAGCTTAAATGAGCCAGAGGCGCCGGTACCCTTAGTCTGAAGCAAGGTCCCCTTGGTCACCAGGCTCTTGACGGCCAGCTTTACGCGAGAGTTGTTTTTCTCCACGTCGTAGCCACTGGCGGCCAGCGCTTTCTTCAAGGCAGCCAGGGACACTCCGCTCCTCTCCTTGGAGGCAGAAATTGCCGTCAGGATCAACTCTCCGACGCTGGGCCCAACTTTCTTGGGCTTGTTTGCTGCTTTCTTCTTGGGAGCCTTAGCCGGGGCGGCGGCGGCAGGAGCGGGGGCAACTTCAGCCATTTGTCTTTCGTTCGATTCTCTCCTTGGACAGTGGGAACGTTTTGCGTTTTAGCTGCTTGAGCGGCAGGGGGATGGACTTAAATGTTACATGAGGACCGTGTAGACTCAGCCAGTCCGACACAGCGTCTCTCTGCTCCTGAAAACTCCGCTCACTTGTGTTTTCTCTTCGCCAAATATTGATAAATTAACACACCGTTCAGTTATTTCCAAAGCGAAAAACGTCGGGAATGTTCAACAAAGGTCCTTGTGCCAGCAAATTAACTTCTGTGCCCTGAGCAATATTGCAGTTTTTTCTCCAGCCCGTCTAAAACGTCGCCACTTGCCGGCGACAAGTACCTGTTCAAGGTGCTTGTCCCAAATTAATCGCCTTTAAAACCTATCAAACATTTCACGCACTTAAAATTTGTTTGGTAACCATTGGCAGAAGTCCAGTGTCAAAGCAGAAAATATGAAGTGACTAATGGAATATGCAAGTGGAGCTTTTAAGCAGGACTTTTATTGTTAGCAGTAAAGCACACAGAGCACATAATTCGCACGATCACAGATAACTCTCGTTAACCATGTAACCGGGTTACATATCCACGTTTTGTTGAACCGACCATTCTGATTCTGAAAACAATGTTTAGCCTGTCAAGACCAGCGTATGTTCCCTATCGCCATTAATATAAGGCCAAACGAATTGGCCCCGCTATTTCGCTTTTTCACCATTTTCTAACGCTTGATAGGAACCTGCCCATCCATACAGAAAAATGAAATCTAACGCCCTTGAAAAAAAAGAGATACAAATAATGAAAGTGTAAAAAGGAAAGCAATAAAAAGTAAAAATGTTTGCTGTGACAAATAAAGCGGTCTTTGCTGAATTGATGTACTTAAATCAAATGCTAAAGTTTGAGCAAAAGTTGGAACTGTTGTATGTCATTCCAACCAATGATTTCGTTAAGATCAATTAAATCATTGGTTTCGGTTCACTGAAACAAATTATAGAACAATGCAGGTTTCATTTACCATTTGCCCTGGCTGGAATTCACTCAGCCTTTGTCCTTAAGTTTGGCAGACTATTAAAGCAAGAACATTTCCTTGTTTTTCTTCAAAGCCACAGCTTGGGAGAGTTCAGCAAACAAATCAACGAACATTACGTTTGCATTAAGTCCACTCGCAGCATTTAGTGCTTCGCTAATTTCGGCACAGTACCTTACATACAATTCATCTATTATCATATTGGATATTCATTCTTCGGAATATAAATGTTTGATATAAAGTGGCAATAATAAGATACATCCTCTCTCGTTACATTACCACTTTCAGAAATAAAGGTACAGCTTAGAAAGGACATTTTAGGTGTTTAAGGAGCAAATTTCCCCAGTGTACCGTGGAAGAACAATACTGTTCTGTTTGGGTACTAATATGTAACTTTTACAAGCAAAAAAAAAAAAAAAAAAAGTAACCAATGAATTACGTATTGCCGTTTTTAGGCACTTTTTCGAGAGTTTGGGACTTTTCACGGTTTACTACATAAATAACCACAATGAGTTTTATTATTTTTGACAAAAACGATGTGTAAATGTGATGTAGCTTTGCAGTCCAGTCAAGAGACAGCCTACCTGGGGTATTAATTAATTTTGAGGAGGTCGAAGAGGATCGAAAATATGCACGCACCAAAGAACAGCCAGGCAAAACGACGCCTCAAAACGTTTTCCTCATTGTATGGATCACTATTGACATCTAGTGGACAAGTGCTGCAACGCTGTCACAATCCGGTACATTAATCTCCCCCATTATCTGCACGTTCGACTTCATCTAACGGATCAATGCATTTCGGCTAACTGGCCAGGGATCAGGAAATGTATTTCACAGTCAAATGGCAGTTTGGTTGCAAAAATGGAGAGAGCACACTAACGTTAAATGGGGGAAATGGCCTATTGGTAAATTTGGAGTCGTCAATATTCGCTATTGTTATTACTATTAATAGTATTATTATTTCCAATGCTACAGGCTTGCTTGTCTTCCTGCCTGTGGCACTAAACCCCTGATGGTAGTACAGAATGCAGCTGAACGACTTGTGTACAATCTCCGCAAGTCTACACATGTTACAGCCTTTTCTCATCTCATTTCACTGGCTCAAATGTTGTTACTGTTCACATGCAATTTAAACCTCCAATCCAATATCAAACCCCCCACCCTGGTCAGATCTCTCTACTCTGCGAACTTAAGACATCTGGCTATTCCTTCCCCGCATTGCTGTTTCTCCCAGTCACAGCACCTGTCTGTATTGGCCCCCAAATGGTAAAACAAACTTCAAACGGCAGTCAGTAAAGCAGAATTATTGTCCATCTTCAGACAAAGACTAAGAAACCCACTTGTTCAGATTGTATCTTGGTTCCCCCTCACATTCCCTTCCCCAGAAGTGTCTTAACTGTTTGTACAGTTCAGGTTATGGTATTTGTTTTATTGTTGTTTATACTCACTGGTAAATTGCAAGAATATGGTTACATAAAAATGCTTTAGTTACACAGAACATATTGATAATTAAAATGTACATACAGTGTTAGACGATAATTTAATGGGACGGGTCTGTTGTGTATTGTGTCAAGAGTTAATTGTTTCTTATTTTCTGTTTGATAATAAATATGTAATGTTATTTGTTTTCCCGTAAATAATAGGTTGCAATGCATGTAATCATCCAATAGATAGTTTAACTTCTTGGGATAATGGTTATTTAAATATTCTACGTGGAATTTATCTGAAGATAATATTAAAGATGCATCCAATTTGTTCCATATTTCTTTTTCATGTCACATTATAATAAAAAAAAGAATCAATGGATTCTTCCAATTAACAGTCAGACAGGGGGCACTTAGTCAACTTCACACAACACCTCCACCGAACCAAAACTCTCACTGGGAGTTTTCTTAGTGATCTCAATCCGGTCATGTCTTTTTGTTTTGCCATTAGGAGGCAGCAGGAAAGGTTCATCCATATATATGTGTAAAAATGGCTACAATTGCTACACGGTTCACCCGACATGGTTCTAAAACCTCTACAATTAAAGTTGAAAGTCTACACTTTAACCTCATGGTCACTGTCGACCTGTTTCAAATCCAATGTGCTGGATGGAGTACAGAGCCAAAACAACAAACAATGTGTCACTGTACTATTACTTTTGGAGTGCACTGTATATAGCACCATGTATTTGATCTGCTGTATTATTGTATATTTCTTTAGTCTATTACAAACTCGGTTATTCAGATTTTACAAAAAGACTGTGACATGATGTTTTTCCAGTAAAGTTCTACTCTCACTTCCTTTTATAATTTTCCAATGTCTCCTATCCAGCCAACTTCTGTTGCTTTCTTTTTGCGACATGTCGTGTTGTACTCAGCACTATACATTACAACAATGTGTATTTAAACTTTTAAATACATGTTTTTGTTGCGCGCATCCCATGGTCCTCTCTGACAGAGGATCATTTCTTTGGATAGCTTCTCACGCACTTTTGAGCATGGCAACAAAGGTACATTCCCCAGCATATCTCGGCTTATTTGTCTATTAAAGTAATTTATTTCTCCATGGATGGCTCTAAAAATGGCTCAGGAGGGCCTACTGCAACTAGTCAAATTCATAAAAAAAGACAACAAAACAATTTAAAAAGGAAGCAGCTAAGATGAATGGTACTAAAACGGAGACTCAAATGAACAGGATTCACTCTCACTTTTCGCTCAAACATTGATCTCACCCTTTTGGTACAAACTTTATTGGGAGACTTTGGGTCTCACTTTGGGTCACGCAGGTCACAGTCTGCTGAACTAAACTAACTGGTAAAATACACAGTCCTAGTTACGAAATGTAAATTAATATGCAGTACAGAGGAACAATACTACGCTATTATCGTAATGGGCAGAAAGAAACCCCCACGTTGGTTGGTTTGTGGTCTGGAATACATGTATTTGTGTCGACATGGGCTGGGTAGCGCAATCAGAGTGTCAATAAGAAGATTCGGAGTATTTAGCTTGGTCTACCCAGACTATTACTTGTGTGAAATGTTACTGTTTCTGTTCTATGGTTTTGTGAAAGTAATTCGTATCAACTCCAGTTTTTAATAATCTAGAGAGCAGACCTTATGATTGCTCTGGATGTTTTTTTTTGTTTGTTTTGTTGTTGTTGTTGTTCAAACGTCTTTACAAAGCAATTACCCAATGCTCGGAAGGCTCGGAGTGCTGGAGGCGGGCTTTGGCTAGAACCGCCCTTTCTTTGACACGAGGCTTCAATCAGGTCGTCTCTGCGCACATATATGCGTGGTATTGTGTAGGCTGGTCGGTATATTCTGCCATTTGTTAAAGATGTCTGGTCGCGGGAAAGGTGGAAAGGGACTTGGTAAAGGAGGCGCTAAGCGTCATCGCAAAGTTCTCCGTGATAATATCCAGGGTATCACCAAGCCAGCGATTCGTCGTTTGGCTCGCCGTGGAGGAGTCAAGCGTATATCCGGTCTCATCTATGAAGAGACTCGAGGAGTGCTGAAGGTGTTTTTGGAGAACGTCATCCGCGATGCCGTCACTTACACCGAGCATGCCAAGAGAAAGACCGTCACCGCTATGGATGTGGTTTATGCTCTGAAGCGTCAGGGCCGCACTCTGTACGGCTTCGGTGGTTAAACTTTTCGTTCTTGACCCTCTTCCATGCAGTTATCCAAAGGCTCTTTTAAGAGCCACCCACATGCTCTATGAAAAGCATCGTTTCCTAGCGTGTACTCTTTGTCCCTTTATTAATACAATGCCGTTGGCCTTGTAGTCAGGGAGCGCGCCTCCTGTTTGTGAAATTTCAAAGCCATGTGCACATGCAGGGAATCCCCGGCGATTGTGGTTAAATGTTCTATTTGAGATGCACCAACGAAACGTACCAACAAACACTTTTCGCTAGTTTTCAACGAAGGTCGTTGCGATGAGCAACGAGGCATTAACTTGCTGAGCATCTGTATCGAATGAAATTGCCGGACATAATGTGCAGGATACATGTCGTATACTGAATCAAACGCTGTATACCTTTATTGTTTGTAGAAACTCCACATTTTGATTATTTTGTGTATTGTTTGGGTGGCGGCACATGCGAGCTGCAAGTGTACACGTTTTTATTAGAACATTGTTTTAATCAATGGAAAATACAGGAGTCGCGAGGTTAAAGAAAAACATGCTTTGTTTGCGGCACTTAGTGCTACGTTTTTCAGGGCCGCCAAATTCAGCCAATAGAGATGCGATATTCAGCCAACACGCTGTGGTTGACGAGCTGCCTCCAATGAGACTCGGTGTTAACGTCACCGCTAAGAAAGGCATGAACATTTGCATAAAGACCTTATATATTGCAGACGCACGGTAACGCTGGAGAATTAGTTTCAGTCAAGCTTTCGATATGCCTGAGGCTGCAAAGTCTGCGCCCAAGAAGGGTTCCAAGAAAGCCGTAACCAAGACGGCTGGGAAAGGAGGAAAGAAGCGACGAAAGTCGAGGAAGGAAAGTTACGCCATCTACGTGTACAAAGTCTTGAAGCAAGTGCATCCTGACACCGGCATTTCTTCAAAGGCCATGGGCATCATGAATTCCTTTGTCAACGACATTTTCGAACGCATTGCTGGTGAGTCTTCTCGCTTGGCTCACTACAACAAGCGGTCGACTATCACTTCAAGGGAGATCCAGACCGCCGTGCGCCTTCTGCTGCCAGGAGAGCTGGCCAAACACGCGGTGTCTGAGGGAACCAAGGCCGTCACGAAGTACACCAGTTCCAAATGAACAATAACGGAACCGAACTCGTCCCAAAAGGCTCTTTTAAGAGCCACCCACACTGTAAACGGGAGGCAAAAATCCATTCACTGAGCTTTGTTCGCACTAATGGAATCGCGCAAGTAGGCGGAGGTTAAGACTTGTCGGAGGGGTTTGCACGCGTCGCAATGGCTTTGTGCCATGCTCGTTTACGCCTTACATTAGAAGCTATTGTGACGTCATAGAGGCTCCACAAAAGGCTGTGTCCTACGTTACATTGTAAATACTTTCGTTTAGCAATGGCCCTTACCGAGAGCTTTTTAACTGGAGAACATGACTTCAGAACCAGAACTGCTTGACGAATCGTGCTATTTATTTTTTAATGTTTATTATATTTTATATTGTAATCACATTGGACTAGACCGGAATTTAAAATAATTTTTCTGGTCAGTGTTTAGTTGTATGGATACAATTATTGTGACCCCCGTTTTTCCGTTACATTAAGGATCCCATAAACAAAACAAGCATTACATTACATTCATTTAGCAGACGCTTTTATCCAAAGCGACGTACAGTAAGTGCATACAGAAGGTCATCGAAGTAACTACAGAACAGATAAGAAAGCACATTATTCCCATGCAGTAGCAGCTATCCCTAGTAATGAACACAATGCAGTTCACAGTGAACTGAGTAAATCAGCTCTAATACAATTCTATTCTAAGTATTATAAACTTGAATACACAGTTAAACAAGAACACATACCATGAGGTCCTAGATAAGTATTAGTCCAGGTGGAGTCTGAAAAGGTGCATTTTCAAACAAACACACAGTTATTAGTATAGGCCTAAACCTGAATCTCCCATGATAGTTCTAGCAGGGTTAGGTTTTTTCCAATTCTGTCATTTCAGAATAATAAAAGTAATTGAAATGCATTTCATGAACGAAATAATTCCCCATGCATCAAAAATACACTGCTCAAAAAAATGAAGGGAACACTTAATCATCACAGTATAACACCGAGTCAATTAAACCAAACCGGTCATGCTGGATGATGTTGCAGGCTGCATTACATTCGCCACGGCATCTCTAGACGCTTTCACGTCTGTCACATGTGCTCAGTGTGAACATGCTCTCATCTGTGAAGAGAACGGGGTGCCAATGGCGAACCTGCCAATTCTGGTGTTCTCTGGCAAATGCCAATCGAGCTGCACGGTGCTGGGCTGTGAGCACAGGTCCCACTACAGCCCAGTGCTCACGTCGGGCCCTCATGCCACCCTCATGGAGTCTGCTTCTGACAGTTTGGTCAAAAACATGCACACGAGTAGCCCGCTGGAGGTCATTTTGTAGGGCTCTGGCAGAGCTTCTCTTGTTCCTGTTTGCACAAAAGAGCACATACCGGTCCTGTCGCTGGGTTGTTGCCCTTCTACGGTCAGGAAGAATAAGGACTGATAAATGGTCTGTGGCCACCACTTATCATTTACTTTTTGGGGGTTGTCTTGTTGTTGCCACTCCTGTCCATCTGTTGTCACTTGCATTTGCACCAAAGCAGGTGAAATTGATTCACAATCGTTTACGCTTCCTAACTGGACAGATCGATATCCCAGAAGTTGAATTGACTTGGTGTTATATTGTGTTGATTAAGTGTTCCCTTAAGTTATTTGAGCAGTGTATATATTTTTTCTTCAGTTCAATTATTTTCCTGAACTGTATTTGAATTGTCCGAATATTGTGAAACAGCGCCCCCTATACAAAAAACGTTTTGAAAAAGCTTACAGCACCTGGTATTCCCAGGCGGTCTCCCATCCAAGTACTAACCAGGCCCGACCCTGCTTAGCTTCCGAGATCAGACGAGATCGGGCGTATTCAGAGTGGTATGGCCGTAAGCAATAACGACAGTGTAAAATGGCATACTTATCGTTAAATACATTCATACCGGCAATACTGATCGGGCATTGAATTCCCTCAACGCCATGTTACTCTGTGCGAGCTTCATGATATTATATCATCAGTAAAAGCAAACAGTTGCACATTATGAGCGAGTTACAGTAATTATGATCAATACTGTGGTAAAACCTCACACTTGTATGGAAAAAAATTAAATAATAAAAACAACCGAATGCTTCTACTTCAACCACAAACTCATTTCTTCAACAACTTCAGCAACACATTTACTTTTCAAAATGTATCCTCACAACAGAAAAATACTTCCATAATTATTTACAGTTATATAAAGTATATAAAATGAGAAGAAAACAAGAGCTTCAAGAACTATTCATTGTTCCAATAACTGTTTCACATGCATAGACCATACAAACAAGATACACAATACAAGAAAAAAAACACAAAAAAACAAACAATTTAAGTTCATCTTCGCAACTTGTAACAGGAAAAAATATTGCAAAAAATTGCAAAAAGTCACGATGATAAACACTAGCTTTTCATTGTAAAGAGAGGTAAAAGAGATTAAAGGCCAAAAATCTCAGGGTGGATATCAGATGTTAGAAAAAGGCAGGACTAGTTTATGCCTGGGCTTGCCCGGCCAATGGTCAAAAGTCTACAGTAGCGGACGCATTCATAAAGCTTATGTATGCATGTCTCTGTCGATGTCATTATCTTCATGCATTATTCATCATTAGTTAGCCACAAAAATAAGTGAAATCTGAACAAAAACGTTTTCAAGGTTAAAAAATAAATAAAAATAAAAATAAAAAAATAATAATTTTTAAAAAAGCCAAGTTACTCACACATAGCCGACAGAGCGACGTCTATAAGTCCTTAATTCCAACTTGCAAAAACTATGCCTGCCTTTAAAAGTATTGATATCAAAATGTGGCCAAGTTACAACTAACAATATTGCCTATCGTAGCTCACACTAAATTAACTACCTCTATTCCAAAGCAATGCTATCCCAACTTTCCTAAATTATTTAATGCAACTTGGCCCTGTGTTTTTTCATCTTACCATCTCATAAAAATGTGGTCAATGAAAATGTATGTGTCACATCAAACTGCCAAATGAGAATAATTTATAGTGGAAATACTCTGATTCAGATGTGTTGCACTTAGAAATTAAACAGAAAAAGTACTACACTTTTTCTGTTTAGGGCATGTTTGAACAATTGTCTGCATCCACTGCTTTGGGTCTATCAAAAGCACAGAATTAATAAAATGAAGGATTATTATAATTATTATGATTATTATGTATTTTTTGATGTATTTTTTTGGAATATTTGGATTTTTATCGAAACCTGTGTGGTCTTACAGAGCATAGACATCCTTGTGTTCACAAAATTATTTTTGCAAATATCACAACTATTATTATGTTAAGAACATTAGTACTATTACTTATTTGCCATCATCTGACCCACAAACATGTCTGGATACATTTGTAAAAATGTTATACGTACGCTACCTTCCAGGCAAAAATATTACTCAATTTTAATCTGCATTTATTTATTCACCCCCCTTTCTCATTTTGTAGATGATGTTTCCTGATATATATGTCTGTTTGTGAATTGTAAAGAAATATGTAGCAGCAGTGAACATTTTAAAACCTGTACATTTTTTATAGTAAACTTGCCAACAAAGTATAACCATTTCTGGAGTGTATTTATTCATCAAGAAACATTCATTGAAATCATGTGTTGTTCTATGAGGCGCAATCTCTTCACATGCTAAAATGGAGAAACACAGGGCCAAGTTGCATTAAATAATTTAGGAAAGTTTGGATAGCATTGCTTTGGAATAGAGGTAGTTTCGTTTATTTAGTGTGAGCTACGATATGCAATATTGTTAGGAGTAACTTTGCCACATTTTGATATCAAAACTTTTAAAGGCAGGCCTCATTTTTTGCAAGTTGGAATTAAGGATTTATAGACAGCGCTCTGTAGGCTAGCCTATGCACGAGTAACTTGGCTTTTATTTACGTTGAGAACGTTTTTGTTCAGATGTTGTATACTGAAGTGAGATACCTTTAATGTTTGTAAAAAAAAAAAAAAAAAAATTGTATTCATGTATACGTATTGTTTGGGCGGCGGCACAGGCCGTAGCCTGTGTGTGTACGTTTGTATTTGAAATTTGTATTAAGCAAATTCGTTTTCAAAGGGTGAGTGTATTGGACTTTGCTTAGAACGTGGGTAACTGCAAAGACGGTACATGAAGACATTACTGAATTTAAGAAACGCGGGGAAATGGAGAATGAGAGATACGTGCAGGAGTCGCGCGGTTAAACAAAAATCCTTTGTTTGCAGCAATCGGGATAGGTTTTTCAGGGCCGCGAAATTCAGCCAATCGGGTTGCAATAATCACCCAACACGCTACGGATAACGAGCTGCCTCCAATGAGACTCGGTGTTACGTCACCGCTAAGCAAAACATAACTATTTGCATAAAAGCCATATATATCGCAGACGCACGGTGACGCTTGAGCATTTGATTCAGTAAAGCTTTCGATATGCCTGAGGCTGCAAAGTCTGCGCCCAAGAAGGGTTCCAAGAAAGCCGTAACCAAGACGGCTGGGAAAGGAGGAAAGAAGCGGCGAAAGTCGAGGAAGGAAAGTTATGCTATCTACGTGTACAAAGTCTTGAAGCAAGTGCATCCTGACACCGGCATTTCTTCAAAGGCCATGGGCATCATGAATTCCTTTGTCAACGACATTTTCGAACGCATTGCTGGTGAGTCTTCTCGCTTGGCTCACTACAACAAGCGGTCGACTATCACTTCAAGGGAGATCCAGACCGCCGTGCGCCTTCTGCTGCCAGGAGAGCTGGCCAAACACGCGGTGTCTGAGGGAACCAAGGCCGTCACGAAGTACACTAGCTCAAAGTAATCCGTAACACAACCATACTCAACCCCCAAAGGCTCTTTTTAGAGCCACTCACAATCTCAACAAGAGGCAAAAAGTCATTCACTGAGCTTTGTTTACCGCAACAAGATCGTGTATGTGTGCGAGTGAGACCCGGGATGCAAGTTTAATGCAGGGCGAGGCATGGAACATGTTGCCTAACCAGATAGAAGCGTGCATGCGCCACACAACGGCTTATCCCTTGCTCGCGTAGGCTCTA